>JANZLD010000005.1:75752525-75768475 GCA_026413575.1 Erythroxylum carthagenense | reverse complement strand
ACCCACTCGTTTATTGAATTGTGCACTTGCGATTGGTTCTAAAATGTTTTAAAAATTGCATACTGAGTTTTGTACCAGATTTTAGTGTCGTAGCTTACCGATCTCGTGTGGCGCAGATTCGGATATCACCCACGATATTGGGTTTGGGTCCTGCGGGATTGGGGTGCTACACTATGGGTCTCTATAAAGCTAATTGATCCTTCATCGAGGGCCTCTAATGATAGGAAACAACTCCCATAATTGATTCCTATCTCCTAACCGCATTATTGGAATTTCATCGGGAAGGTTTTTTGAAAGCTTAATGCTAACGTAGAGACGTGCATAACTAATCCTCTTTTTAATTGTCGTGTTTTCGTCCATACACAAAGGTTTACCTATGTAGCATGCTAGTTGGCTAAGTCCTTGAGTAGTCCAATATTTAAGGGGAACATTGTGGAAATTAATCCATACAAGGAGGTTCTGTATTTTTATAGTTTCAAGTTTAAGCCCAGATTGCCAAATTTGTAGAAAGATAGGTTAATTCCTAAAGTGCCATGGACCCTCCTTTAATATTTTGTTTGCTGCGGATATGGAGGTGAAGGAGAAGAGAACTAAATTATCTTCTGAGAGCATAACATCCACAAATCCTCTGCTTTTCCACAATTTATTAGCCCAATATAGTATAAGGGGAAAAGCTAGTCCTTGGTCTAAAAAAATTGACAAGAGTAGTTTTCCAACAGTTTATTCCTTCCTGCAGCGTTTCCAAATCTGGGTAAACAATGAGCTTACCTTCAATTTTAGTCAGTGGTTTGTACGAGAGTGTGGAAGCAATGGTGTCTCCTACTACCTGTTTCCATGCTTTCGGAGGTCTAGAATCAGCTCGGGAAGCTGGGGGTAGAAGTACTTGAGTCGATTGGGAGGGGTCGAAAGGCAGAGGGGGGAAATCCTCAGGGGTGTGAGTGGAGGTGTCTGGCATGGTGAAAGGCAGGAACGTTGAAAAGCTTGGGGGGAAAAGACAAGAGGATCATCAGAAAGAGAGCCAAAAAGAGAGGTGGAGTGGAGGAGATGGGCGATTAGGGAAAGGAGAACCCAGGAGAAAAAAAAGCACGAAGTTGGGTGTGGGGGCTGTTGAGAATCGGGGCTGAATCTAAAGAGAGGGCAGAGACTGCTGCTGAACAGTTGGTATCGCATATGGTAGATGTTAGTCTATCAAATATTATCTCCAATGAACAAGCACTTCTTTGTAACTTATCAGCAAAGCTTTCTCTCTACCCTGTTGAAGGACCAAACTCAAGTTCTCCTTCAAATAGTATAACCATAAAACTAATTCTATAAAAGATTAAATTTTGACCATCAATTCGAAAAGATGAGCATACTTCTTTAATTGGCAAAGGTCGGAGCTTTATTGGCGTGCCTTGTACAACAATGAACGGTTTTTTTATTGTTTGGCTTAATTCTCTAGACACCCTTTTGAAGAGAGGGGAGCAAATGAAGTAGAAGAAGTGAAACGCGTGCACAACTCTGGCAAAGTTCTAATCTTTATTTAGTTTCCAAACTTGGGGAAAGAGAGAGAGTTGTCGAAACACATTCATCCTTTAAAGTTTTCTTTTTTTTTCTAATGAGAAATAATGAATTAAGATTGGAAAGAGAGTACAATTATCTTAAACCAAAGTCAAAATTTGCATGATGGAAACCAACACTGGAGTCATGAAGATTGACATCTGTCATGCATCTCACAACTAGCCACAACACTGAGTGAACCTGATAATAAGAGAACAGAACAACCAAGTAAAATGGTTAAATGGTTAAAAAACAACCCAATTTGAAGGCAACTCCTCACTTAAACATGAGGTGTATGTTATGTGCTAAAATCATATGTTTTACACTAAAGCGGTGACTTTGGTACCATCAAATTAGGAAATTAAGTTACAAGCAAGATCATTGGTATATCTGATGTCAAATTGTTAACTACCATAGGGTGCAAGTTTGTGTTGAGGATGTGAGACATGTTTTGGATTTGCGTCTCAACCTCATCTCAACTTAGAAGATTGATGATGCTACTTCGACAAACCTCTTTAGTATAGGTAAATGGAAACTTAGTAAGGGCACTATGATGATAGCTCGAGGAAGAAAGGATTTGCATGCAAGGAAAGTTATGCAAAGGGAAAGAAAAAGTTACCTATGAGTACTTAAGCTTAAAACTATAGCATAAGAGGCTAGGATACATGAGCGGAAAGGGATTGCAAATTTTGGCTCGAAAGGAACTTCTTCCCAATATTAAAGGTAAAACACTTGAGCCATGCATCGATGTTTAGGTGGCACATAACTTGGAGTTTCATTTAAAAAAAATTAGCTTAGCAAATTGGAAGAAGATATGTGCTTAAATTGGTGCATATTGATATCTATTGAATGATTGATAAATCTCTTGGAAGTATATTATATTTCATCACCTTTGTTGAAGACCTCTCTAGAAAAGTTTGGGTATCTTTGTTAAAATCAAATTGAGGCATTTAAGGAATTCCATACATGAGTAGAATGAGCAACAACCTGAAAGTTAAAATGTATCTCAGCTAATAATGGTGGAGAATATTATGGTCCTTTTGAAGCATATTGTGAAACAAATGAAATCAAGCTTGAAAAGACAACACAATTGAATGGAGTGGCTGAAAGAATGCATCTAACTATTGTAGAAATAGGTTGATGCATGCTTTCCCACGATGAACTACTGAAGACATACTGGGGAGAAATTGTAAAGATTCTTATTAACATTATCACACTTTCACCATCAGAACCTTTGCATGTAAATATCATAGAGAAAGTTTGGTTAAGCATGAAGGTCTTATACCACTATTTGAAGGTGTTTGATTGTCGAGCATTCATCCACTTTCCTAAGGATGAGCGAACTAAGATTAACTCAAAAACTAAACATTGTTTCTACCTTAGCTCACTAAAAGATGAGTTTGACTATCGATTATGGGATCTAATATATAAGAAAATTGTAAGAAGTAAGGATCATGTATTCTTTGAGAATCATACTACTGAAGATTTAAGGAGATCAAAAAAGCCAAAATCTATTGCCATTCATTCTTAGTCAGAACTGTTGTTTTTATAAAACTGAAGGAGAATATGTGAATAAAAGAGAAGGAAAAAGAATATGTTTTTGCTGTAGAACACCCCCATTTTATTGACAGAAACAAAGCTCATTATATGGAGCTGAAATGTAACAGAAAATCCTATTTATTTGCCAACTATCAAAAGAATATCTCTAAACTAATTCCTAAAATCAAGCACTAAATATCATAATCAAATTTGTCTAAGATCTTGTCAGTTTGATCATTTATTTCGTAATAATCTGCAAGCCTAAGGAATTTTTCAACAAACTCCTCCTTGCCTTAGGAGTTGCAGAGCTTTCATGTCAAAATAATTCATCCTCTTGATGTTGCTCAGTTACTACTTTTCCCTCTTCATTTCGTGCCTTGCAAATCTTCTCCATATGCCCAACTTGTCCACATTTTTTGCATTTGATATCAAGCCTCTACTAACATTTTATTTGTGGCTGATTAGTTTTTTTTGCAATGTGGGCATGGTTGATATAAATCATTATTATTTCTATTGTTGTTGTCGATCTTGTTAAAATTCTTATTTTTGTATCCTCTTGAATTTTTTTTCCTTTGCTAGCAGAGCACCTTTATTAGTTCCTTCTTCTCTCATCAACCTCCTTTGTTCTTGTGCTTGTAGTACATTTACTAATTCTACCAAAGACATGCTTGATAGATCCTTAGCTTTTACAAATGTAGAAATTTTAGATTCATATTTTTCAGGTAAGGTTACAAGAACTTTTGCACTATTCGTTCCTTAGAAAAATCCTTACCTAATAACCTCACCTTGTTTACTATACTGAGCAACTTGTCGGAGTATTCTTTAATAGTTTCTGACTCTTTCATCCTCAGCATTTAAAATTCTCTTACCAAGTTGAGCACTTGCATGCTCTTTGTTCTTTCATTGCCTTGGTATTCCCTTTTGAGGTAATCTCAGATATTCTTTGTCAACTCTAGATTCATAATTCTTGTGAATATGATATTTGAAACAACAGAAAACAAGCAGGCTTTGGCTTTAGACTTCCTATTTTTCCTTTTTTTGTGCATCTTGATTTAAGTTATTGTAAGATTTGTTGGCAATGTAGGCACTTCATAGTCTTCCTCCACAGCTTCCCAGACATCCATAGCATCAAGCTGAGCTTTCATTCGAACAACCCAAACTTGATAGTTTTCACCATCAAAAATTGGTGATGTACCTTGAGATAGTTGTGTTTCAATCTCCATTACTTAAAGATGGTCGTAATTCTAGGTTGCAAATCAGGTTTGTAATTTAGTTTCACTTATCTCATAGGTTCCTCAGGACAAAAAGGCTCAGATACCATGTTGTTTTTATAAAGCTAAAGAATAATACGTGAACAAAAGAGAAAGAAAAACAATATCTTTTTGCTGTAGACCACCCTCATTTTATTAATAGCAACAAGGTTCATTATATAGAGCTGAAATGTAACAGAAAACCCTACTTATTTGCTAACTATCACAGGAATATCTCTAAATTGATTTCTAAAATCAAATACTAAATATCATAATCAAATTTTCCTAAGACCTAGTCAGTTTGACCATTTATTTCGTAATAATCTACAAGCCTAAGGAATTTTCTAACAAACTCCTCTTTGCCTTAAGAGTTATAGAGCTTTAATGTCAAAATAATTCATCCTCTTGATGTTGCTCAGTTGCTGCTTTTGTCTCTTCATTTCGTGACTTGCAAATATTCTTCGTATGCCCAATTTGTCCACATTTTTTGTACTTATCCACATTTCCTACATTTGATATTAGGCCTTTACTAACATTTTCTTTATGGGTGATTAGTTTTTTGTGATGTGGGCATGATGGATATGAATCATCATTGTTTCTGTTGTTGTTGTTGTTGTCGATCTTGTTGAAATTCTTGTTTTTGTCTCCTCTTGAATTTTTTCCTTTATTAGTAGAACACCTTCAATGGTTCCTTCTTCTCTCATCATCCTCCTTTGTTCTTGTGCCTGTAGTGCATTTACTATTTCTGCTAAAGATATGCTTAATAGATCCTTAGTTTTTTCAAATGTAGAAATTTTAGATTCATATTTTTCAAATAAGGTTATAAGAACTTTTTGCACTATTCACTCCTAAAAAATATCCCTACTTAATAACCTCACCTTGTTTACTATGCCAAGCAACTTGTTGGAGTATTCTTTAATGGTTTTTGACTCCTTCATCTTCAACATTTTAAATTCTCTGATCAAGTTGAGCACTTGTATGTTCTTTGTTCTTTCATTATCTTGGTATTCCATTTTGAGGTAATCCCAGATATCCATTGCCGACTGTAGATTTATAATTCTCGTGAATATGATGTTTGAAGCAGCAGAAAAAAAATCAAGCTTTGGCTTTAGACTTTCTAACTTTCCTTTCTTTGTGCATCTTGATTTGAGTCATTATAAGATTTGTTAGCAATGTAGGCACTTCATAGTCTTCCTCTAAAGCTTCCCAAACATCCATAACATCAAGATGAGATTTCATTTGAATAACCCAAACTTGATAGTTTTCACCATCAAAACTTGGTGTTGTACCTTGAGACAGTTGTGTTTCAATCTCCATTGCTTGAAGATGGTTGTAATTCTTGTTGTAATTCTAGGTTGTAAATCAGGTTTATGTTTTGGTTTCACTCATCTGACAGGTTTCTTAAGACAAAAAGGATATAATACCATGTTGTTTTTTTATAAAGTTGAAGAATAATACGTGAACAAAAGAGAAGGAAAAAAGAATATGTTTTTGCTGTAGAACACCCCCATTTTTTTGACAGCAACAAGACTCATTATATAGAGCTGAAATGTAATAGAAAATCCTACATATTTGCTAACTATCACAAGAATATCTCTAACCCGATTCCTAAAATCAAGCACTAAATATCATAATCAAATTTTCCTAAGACCTAGTTAGTTTGACCATTTATTTCGTAATAATCTGCAAGCCTAAGGAATTTTCTAACAAACTCCTCCTTACCTTAGGTTTTGATGAGCTTTAATGTCAAAATAATTCATCTTCTTGATGTTGCTCAGATGCTACTTTTGTCTCTTCATTTTGTGACTTGCAAATCTTCTCCATATGCCCAATCTGTCCACATTTTCTACAATTGTCCGCATTTTTTGCATTTGATATTAGGCCTCTACTAACATTTTCTTTGTGGGTAATTAGTTTTTTTTTGCAATGTGGGTATAGTTGATATGAATCATTATTGTTTCTGTTGTTATTGTTGTTGATGATGATCTTGTTAAAATTCTTGTTTTTGTCTCCTCTTGAATTTTTTTCCTTTGCTAGCAGAGCATCTTCAATGAGTCCTTCTTTCATCATCCTCCTTTGTTCTTGTGCCTGTAGTGCATTTACTAATTTTGCCAAAGACATGCTTGATAGATCTTTAGCTTCTTCTAACGCAAAAATTTTAGATTCATATTTTTCAAGTAAGGTTACAAGAACTTTTTGCATTATTTGTTCCTAAAAAAATCCTTACCTAATAACCTCACCTTGTTTACTATACGGAGCAACTTGTCGGAGTATTCTGTAATAGTTTTTGACTCTTTCATCTTTAGCATTTAAAATTCCCTGATCAAGTTGAACACTTGCATGCTCTTTGTTCTTTCATTATTTTGGGATTCCTTATTGAGGTAATCCTAAATATCCTTTGCCAGCTCTAAATTCATAATTGTTGTGAATATGATTTTTGAAACAACAGAAAATAAGTAGGCTTTGGCTTTATACTTCCTAATTTTTCTTTCTTTGTGCATCTTGATTTGAGTCATTGTAGGATTTGTTGGCAATGTAGGCACTTCATAGTCTTCCTCCACAGCTTCCCCAACATCCATAGCATCAAGATGAGCTTTTTTTCGAGCAATCCAAACTTGATAGTTTTCACCATCAAAAATTGGTGGTGCTCCTTAAGACAGTTGTGTTTCAATCTCCATTTCTTAAAGATGATTGTAATTCTGGGTTGTAAATCAGGTTTGTGCTTTGGTTTCACTTATCTCACAGGTCCCTCAAGACAAAAAAGCTCTGATACCATGTTGTTTTTATAAAGCTGAAGTATAATACATTAATAAAATAGAAGGAAAAAGAATATGTTTTTGCTGTAGAACACCCCTATTTTATTAACAGCAACAAAGCTCATTATATAGAGCTGAAATGTAACAAAAAATCCTATTTATTTGCTAACAATCACAAGAATATCTCTAAATTGATTCCTAAAATCAAGCACTAAATATAATAACCAAATTTGCCTAAGACCTAGTTAGTTTGACCAATTATTTCGTAATAGTCTGCAAGCCTAAGGAATTTTTCAACAAACTCCTCCTTGCCTTAAGAGTTGCAGAGCTTTAATGTCAAAATAATTCATCTTCTTAATGTTGCTTAGTTGCTGCTTTTGCCTCTTCATTTCATAACTTGCAAATCTTCTCCATATGCCCAATTTGTCCGCAGTTTCTGCATTTGATATCAAGTCTCTACTATCATTTTCTTTATGGGTGATTAGTTTTTTTACAATGTGGGCATGACAGATATAAATCATCATTTTTTCTATTTTGTTGTTGTTAATCTTATTAAAATTTTTGTTTTTGTCTCCTCTTAAAAGTTTTTCCTTTGCTATTCAATGATTCCTTCTTCTCTCATCATCCTCCTTTGTTCTTGTGCATGTAGTGTATTTACTAATTTTGCCAAAGACATGCTTGATAGATCCTTAGCTTCTTCCATTGAAAATTTTTTAGATTTGTATTTTTTAGGTAAGGTTGCAAGAACTTTTTACACTATTCGTTCCTCAGAAAAATCCTTACGACTTCATAGTCTTCCTCCATAGCTTCGCAAACATCCATAGCATCAAGATGAGCTTTCATTCGAACAATCCAAACTTGATAGTTTTCACCATCAAAAATTAGTGGCGCACCTTGAGGCAGTTATGTTTCAATCTCCATTGCTTTAAGATGGTTGTAATTCTAACTTGTAAATCATGTTTGTGTTTTGGTTTCACTCATCTCACAGGTCCCTTAAGGCCAAAAGGCTCTGATACTATGTTGTTTTTATAAAGCTGAAACATAATACGTGAATAAAAGAGAAGGAAAAAGATTATGTTTTGTTGTTGAATACCCTCATTTTATTTACAGCAACAAAGCTCATTATATAGAGCTAAAATGCAACAAAAATAATTTTTATTTGCTAACTATCACAAGAATATCTCTAATCTGATTCCTAAAAGTAATCACTAAATATCATAATCAAATTTGTCTAAGTCTTAGTCAGTTTGACCATTTATTTCGTAATAATCTACAAGCCTAAGGAATTTTCCAACAAACTCCTCCTTGCCTTAGGAGTTGCAGAGCTTTAATGTCAAAATAATTCATCCTCTTGATGTTGCTCAATCGTTACTTTTGCCTCTTTATTTCGTGACTTGCAAATCTTCTCCATATGCCCGACTTGTCCACATTTTCTACATTTGATATCAAGCCTCTACTAACATTTTCTTTGTGGGTTATTAGTTTTTTTGCAATGTAGGCATGGTGGATATGAATCATTATTGTTTCTATTGTTGTCGTCGATCTTGTTCAAATTCTTATTTTTGTCTCCTCTTGAATTTTTTTCCTTGCTAGCAGAACACCTTCAATGATTCATTCTTCTCTCGTCATTCTCCTTTGTTCTTATGCCTATAGTGCGTTTACTAATTCTGCCAAAGACATACTTGATAGATTCTTAGCTTCTTCCAATGCAAAAAAATTTAGATTCATATTTTTCAGGTAAGGATACAAGAACTTTTTGTACTATTCGTTCCTTAGAAAAATCCTTACCTAATAACCTCACCTTGTTTGCTATACCGCACAACTTATCAAAGTATTCTTTATTGGTTTCTGACTCTTTAATCTTCAACATTTCAAATTCTCTAATCAAGTTGAGTAGTTGCATGCTCTTTGTTCTTTTATTGTCTTGGTATTCATTTTAAGGTAATCTCAGATATCCTTTGCTGACTCTAGATTCATAATTCTTGTGAATATGATGTTTGAAATGGAAAAAAAAAACAAACAGGCTTTGCTTTAGACTTCCTATTTTTCCTTGCTTTGTGCATCTTGATTTGAGTTATTGTAGGATTTGTCGGCAATGTAGGCGCTTCATAATCTTCCTCCACATCTTCCCAAACATCCATAGCATCAAGATGAGCTTTCATTCGAATAACCCAAACTTGATAGTTTTCACCATCAAAAATTGGTGGTGCACCTTGAGAAAGCTATATTTCAATCTACATTGCTTGAAGATGGTTGTAATTTTGGTTGTAATTTTAGTTGTAAATCAGGTTTGTGTTTTGATTTCACTCATCTCACAGGTCCCTCAAGATAAAAAGGCTCTGATACCATGTTATTTTTATAAAGTCGAAGCATAATACGTGAATAAAAGAGATGAAAAAAGAATATGATTTTGCTGTAGAACAACCCCATTTTATTGACAACAAAACTCATTATGTAGAGTTGAAATGTAACAGAAAATCATATTTGTTTGTTAACTATCATAAGAATATCTCTAAACTGATTCCTAAAATCAAGCACTAAATATCATAATCAAATTTACCTAAGACTTAGTCAGTTTGACTATTTATTTCGTAATAATCTGCAAGCCTAAGAAATTTCCCATCAAAGTCCTCCTTGCTTTAGGAGTTGTAGAGTTGTAGAGCTTTAATGTCAAAATAATTCATCCTCTTAATGTTGCTCAGTTGCTGCTTTTGCCTCTTCATTTCGTGACTTGCAAATCTTCTCAATATGCCCAATTTGTCCACATTTTTTGCATTTGATGTCAAGCCTTTACTAACATTTTCTTTTTGGGTGATTAGTTTTTTTGCAATGTGGGCATGGTGGATATGAATCATTATTATTTCTGTTGTTGTTGTTGTCGATCTTGTTAAAATTCTTTTTTTTCTCCTCTTGAATTTTTTCTTTGTTAGCAAAGCATCTTCAATGATTCCTTCTTCTCTCATCATCCTCCTTTATTCTTATACCTATAGTGCATTTACTAATTCTGCTAAAGACATGCTTGATAGATCCTTAGCTTCTTCCAATGCAAAAATTTTAGATTCATATTTTTTAGCTACGGTTACGAGAACTTTTTACACCATTTGTTCCTCTGAAAAATCCTTACCTAGTAACCTCACCTTGTTTACTATGCGGATCAACTTGCCAGAGTATTCTTTAATGGTTTCTTTCTCTTTCATGTTCAGCATTTCAAATTCTCTGATCAAGTTGAGCAATTATATGCTCTTTGTTCTTTCATCGCTTTGGTATTCTTATTTTAAGTAATCTCAGATATCCTTTGTCAACTCTAGATTCATAATTCTTGTAAATATAATGTTTGAAACAATAGAAAACAAGCAAGCTTTGGCTTTAGACTTCCTATTTTTCCTTTCTTTGTGCATCTTGATTTGAGTCATTATAGGATTTGTTGGCAATGTAGGCACTTCATAGTCTTCCTCTATAGCTTCTCAAACATCCACAGCATCAAAATGAGCTTTCATTCGAACAACCCAAATTTGATAGTTTTCACCATCAAAAATTGGTGGTGCAACTTAAGACAGTTGTGTTTCAATCTCTCTTGCTTGAAGATAGTTGTAACTCTTGTTGTAATTTTGGGTTGTAAATCAGGTTTGTGTTTTGGTTTCACTCATCTCATCAGTCCCTCGAGATAAAAAGGCTCTGATACTATATTGTTTTTATAAAGCTGATGTGAATAAAAGAGAAGGAAAAAGAATATGTTTTTGTTGTAGAACACCCTCATTTTATTGCCAACAACAAAGCTCATTATATAAAGTTGAAATGTAACAAAAAATCTTATTTATTTTTTAACTATCATAAGAATATCTCTAAACTGATTCATAAAATCAATCACTAAATATTATAATCAAATTTACCTAAGACCTAGTCAGTTTGACCATTTATTTCGTAATAATCTGCAAGCCTAAGGAATTTTCCAACAAGAACCATCAACTAAAGTGTGGAATAATTCAAAGGAAGTCTTCAGTAATAATGTAGACAATTTTGTACCATCAACAAAAGACTTATCTACAGATGAATAACCTTAGCTAATTGAGCAAGCAATTACTTAGTAGGAACCTCCAGAACATCTTCAACTAAGAAGACCCACTAAAGAAAGATGTCCCTCAACTAGGTACACTCAGGACGCGTTTGTGATACTCAACAACAATGGGAACCTCAAAATGTGAAAGAATCTCTAGTTGATAGTCTGAAAGAAGAATGGTTAAAAGCTACACAAGAGGAGATGTAATTCTTTTATGAAAATCATGTATATAATATAGTGAAATTGCCCAAGAGAAGACAAGCTCTTAAAAGTAAACGGGCGTATAGGCTCATGACTGAGAAGAATAGCTCAGAACCAAGGTACAAGGACATAATTATTGTAAAATGATGCAACCAGAGAAAAAGTGTTAATTTTAAAGAAATATTATCTTTTTTGGTAAAGATGTCATCTTTATTATTGGTCTAACCGTTCTCCTAGACTTAAAATTGAACAATTTAATGTTAAAAAAAAATTTCCACATAGAGACATATAAGAGGAGATGTACATGGAACACCACGAGGGATTTGCAGATCTAAGAAAAGAGCATTTGGTATGCAAAATCAAAAAGAGTCTCTATGGTCCAAGAAGTTATTACGGTTATCCCAAGAGCGTTGAAAAAGTCATTGAAAGTTTCAATATGTGTAAGGCCTCGCCAGTTAACGTACCACTTGCTACACATTTTAAGTTAGTAAAAAGTAGAATTTAACAACTGAAAAAAAAAGAAGAAATGAAGAAAATTCCTTATTCATCTGCAATTGGCAACCTCATATATTCCATGATTTGTAGGAAGCTCGACATTGCCTATATTATTTGTATGATGAGTTGCTTCTTGTCCAATCTAGGAAAAGAACATTTAGTCACTGTCAAGTCTGACCCTGGAAATGAATACATTGCATCAATAGAAGCATGACTTCAAATCACCTGTGCCGTAAGACCTGTGCCTCCTGTTCCTAACAACATCCATCCTATCTAATTTTTCTCTCTCAATTATTGAATGGTTGGATATTGTGGGGAATAGGTGGGCACAGAGCTAACGACATAGGTGATTTAAAGCCTAGAAGCATGTAAGGAGATGTTGTGGATGAAAAACTTCTTGCTTGAATTGATATTTTTCCAATGGCTCTTTATCCTCTAAGTCCTTCACAATCAACAATCATTAGACTAATCTTAGCTTTCAAATGGAACATTATCTTTAGATTGTTAAATGAGATCTTGTATAATAAACCCAATTCATTTTATCAATCAAACCATAATCATGTTTTATAATTATTTTAACAATGACCCGAAGCATACCTTAATTTTAAGATTTGCTTTAGAGTCTAAGAATTGATAGGTTTGATTTGGATACTCCACATGCTCTCCTCCTTGATTATATAAAAGTGAATCTGTTTTAATGATATTTATTTTAACTTAATAATATTTTAAGCCGATATCTTCTTAAAATTATTATTTAAGGTGCCTTTTTTATTTGAACTTTTGTTTGTAGTGTTTATGTTTTTAAAACCCTAAAAAATTAAGGTACAAGTTCTCAAATGTAGTAATTTGGGTTTTAAAACCATCTAAATTTAGAGCAAGGCTTACTTGACCTATGGGTTGATCAACCCATGGTTCAACCTGTGACTTAACAGGTTAGGAATTGCTCAGCCCATGACCAAGGCCTAGCTTGATAGGTCACTGTCTAATTTATTAACTTTTTAAAAGAAAAATTAAAAAGTGATGTCGTTTTGTTATTTTGTCACTTTCAGTCAAATTTCGGGTGCGGGATCAGTGCGGTCTAATTTATTAACTTTTTAAAAGAAAAATTAAAAAATGATGTCATTTTGTCATTTTGTCACCTTCAGTCAAATTTCGGATCGGCCAAGCCTAAGCATGATCCGTGATCCGTTGACTTTGGGGCCGATCGTGCCGAGCCGGATTGCCATCTGAACACTGAAAAAAAGGACAATTTAACGCATCTCATGCCTTTGGACACCAAGAAAGGACGACGTGCAGAAAACGAACTACCCTGTCTCCAGATTCACGTGAAACCGGGGCCAACAACCATCACTTTCTGATCCAATTTCCCAAAATAGAAGTCTATAAATGGTAAGGCGTGAAAAGCGGGCCTCAACCAACAAACATCTGCCACCTCCACATGCTATGAAAAGCTGCTCACGCGTGAATCTTGTTGAATATTGACAAATCAGTGATTACGTCGTAATCAAACTTCACAAAGTAGTACTGAGGACTGACACTTCGTGCTTGAGATGGAGTATCTATGTGTTTGACTATAGCTCCTCGTTCCTTTCAGAGTATATGAAACACCAGAACTCACCAGCTTCGATCTTAAGTTCTGGGTGTGTTTTCTTATTTTATTTTCTGATTTTGGGGTGTGATTGTTTCTTTACATTCCGATTAGATTTTGATTTTAGGGGGTCAATTTCAACGGGAACAACGTAGATTGTTTTTTTAGTGTAAATACGAGGTGATGTAGATAGATCTTTGAGGAATAGTGTTTTTCAGTCAGGGGAAGAACGGAAGATGGATACTAGTTGGTTTGAGCCTAAGCCAAGAAAAGTTCTTAAAGAGGGTTTGGTTAGGCTTCCAAAAATTGATGGGTTTCCTGGTGGGTGGGAATCACACCTTGTCCAGGTTTTGCACTCGCTAAAGTTTGTGTTCGTTCATAGTAAGGCTTCATTCTCTCTGCCAAAATTGCTTCTTTTGTTGCTTATTTCGAATGCCCTTAATCAGAAATTCTCAGTTTTTGATTAAACACGATCGTTGAGGCTGGTTTGGTGGTTGGTTTTGAGAACTAATGGATTTAAAGGCTCTGAGATTCCAAATCCTTAGTGGGTCTGTAGCCAGGCGCTTGCTTTTACGCTCATTTATACTTGCCTCGGCTGTGTCTGTATTTTCCTTGCTGCAATTCCTGTCTGGTTCTGACACAGGATTGATTGGTTCCGTGTATTCTGATGAATGTGATGTGCCACGTATGTACGGGGGTGTAACTTTGTTTGCCAATAGGTTGTTGATGCCAATTTGGTCATCACTTACCTGCAAGGAAGATGTCAATTGGACTACTGGCGTTGTGAGAGAGCTAATAGACATGAAAATGTTGGATTATGGTGCAAAAGTTCTCTATGTAGGTGAAGGATCGTCTGGTATGTGTGCATTTCAAAAATTGGGATTTACCAACGTTTGTGGGGTTCACAGACACCCCTTTTTCTCCCTCAAGCATAAGAAATTGGTTTATGAACTGCAATATGCAGACAATTCCTTCGACTTTGTGTTCTCCATGGACTTGGATAAGGTTTCAGTCCCTGCTATTCTGGTGCTCGAGATTGAGCGCATTGTCAAGCCTGGTGGAATTGGGGCAACGCTTGTCAGCGTTGATGTTATGAGTACAAATAGCTTGATTAGATCGGCCACACCGGTTTCATCATTGTTGAAAGATTCCAGCGTCATACATGTTGGTTATGTTCAGGGTTTTACGCTGGTTGTTTTCAAGAAAAGAATTGACACTACTGGTTATTTCCAGCAATTTCACTTGCCAGCTGAGTGCCAATCTGTGGTTAATAACAGACCTTTAATGGAATATGTGGAGCCTTTAACGGTAAGTAAGCAAATTGGATATGAAAAAAGGATTGCTTATTTGCTGGATTTTATTGATACGCATTCCAGGAAGCGATTAGTGTATGTTCACATCGGCCTCGGGGAGAATCTGGATTCTACGTCTTTTCCACCTTATCCTGTGAATCAAAGCTCCTTCAATACGTATATTGTCGACCATAACACGTCAGTTCTGCTTTCCTATGTCAAGAAGCCTGGCATTACCTTCATTTACTATCCAGGTCTGTCGGGAGAAAAGGCTATTCAGAATCCTCAATTTGAAGATCTTGATCCGTCAATGGTAGACGAAGGGTTTGATTTTCTTGCTTGGTTTAAGGAAACAGTTCAGTTCTCTGATTTTGTGGTACTGAAGATGAAAACAGGGAAGGTAGAACTGAAATTTCTCATCGACTTGTTTAAAAGCGGAACCATATGCTTTGTTGACGAGCTGTTCCTTAACTGCTCAGATGGTTTGGATGGTAAAGGCTTGGTTGAGGGGGATTGTATGGACCTCTTCAAGAGCCTTAGAAGCAGTGGTATCTTTGTCCATCAATGGTGGGGAGATTAGACACCCTATGTTCTTATGATCTTTGAATGGCGCTTGTCTTCTCTTACATACTACGTATTTGTTTGTTGTTGTTCTGAGATGTTCCTGCAGGATGTGAGCTCTTGAAGCATAATCATCCGAAGTTGCCTTGTGGTTGGGCACTATAGCTAAATAAGCAACCATTTGTTATCTATATATGTCAGGCTTGTGGTTGGGAACTTTAACTTCATAAGCAACCATTTGCTTTCGATGATGTACAACAAATTTATTGCGTGCATAACTTGTTCTACTTGCATGTCTTGAACTTGATGAAGCAAGTAGTGCTTTTGGGCATATGATACTGTTATAAACTAGTGAAACGTGTAACATGCTTTGTCGGCCATTTTCACTCCACTTTTCCAGTCCTGAAGGCGATTACAGTTGCTAAATGCTAATACTTTTCGGTTGCTAATAATCACAAGGCCCTTTTTCTCATAAAGCAAGAGGTAATCTCTTAGGTTAATTTACCCGTATTACCAAAATTTTCAAGCAGTTAAAGCATACAAGCCTTTTCGGCGTGAAAGACATCTCCATTTACATACAACAGGATAATTCCACACTCGTACCAATTCCTGATCGAGAAAAGAAGCAGGCAAGCTTGGAGAGCCATGCAGGCTCTGCCAAGACGGTAGAAG
>JANZLD010000005.1:75732480-75744584 GCA_026413575.1 Erythroxylum carthagenense | reverse complement strand
CAGAAGGATGAAGAAAGTAGGGAGAATCCATGTCAACAGAGGCATCTCTTCTTGTTGACTGCGTTAAAGGAGTGCTGCTGTTATTACTATTTTCTTCTGTCATGGTTCTGCTTTGATACCATGTGGAGTAATTGATATAAACCAAAAGAATTAATACTGATATGAAATAAGAAGCTGTATATTGTTATTGCATTCATACATCTTAAATAGGATACAACAGAGATGAACGCTAGGCTATATAAGGTAAGTGGATAAAGGTTGGGATATGGAGCCGTTAGACTATACATGGATATGAATCTGTGATTGAGAGAAAGAAGGAGATAAAAAGATATGTACATAAGGAGATATACGTCAATACCTTTTTGCTATTTCATTTTTTCTTTCTGTGCCTCCCTTTCACAATCTCCTTAGCAAGTTGCCGCAAATTAGTTTGGATATAGACATACCTGAGTCTCAGGCAACCACTGAACTCAGCTGTTAGTCGTTGGAAGATGTGTTGCTTGAATCAATTAGTTTGGATAAGCTTGTGTGGGAAGTTGATGTTCTTGTGAAGCTGCATCTAAAAGATTGTAGTTTTGAGGTTTTTGAGCTTATTGGCAAGGGTTCACTGAAGAAGTTGAAGATTGAGGATGCTAGTGTCATCCATCTCTTGATATTGGTGACAGCACTAGTAACCTGCAGTTTCTGCACGTTTGTTGCTTCAAATTGCAGGCCAAAGTTCTTTGATATGGTTTCATGATTATCGAATTTAAATAGAGATGGCAGCCGCCCCTTACCTCAAAATTTGGTCACATTTTAATTGCAGATCGTCCAAATTGATATTATTTTAATACAATTTTTAAAAATATTATAATTTTGAGTAACTCAATTTTTAAAATTAAGGTTAAATAATTTTATTACAGTCGAGTTAAATCTCTAGTTGGCCTCCTAATTTTTGTATTTGGTACATCATGTTCAGGTGACAAAAATATTAGAACAAATAGGATTAATAACACAACAATAAAATTGGTAAAATACAATCTTATTCAACCTTAAATTAACGGGCTAAATTGAGTCTCGGGCAAACTTAGGGCCTTATTTTTTCAAAAGTCAGGCCTCAAGTTGAACTTAGCCTCAAGTTGCCCTGGCCGGTCCAATATTTATAAAAAATGACATTATTTTTATTTTAATTTAAAAATAAAAATTAGATCAAGTTTTACCCAAGTCTAACTCAGCCTAAAACTAACGGATCAAATTAATTTTTCAACTTAATTTTGGATCAAATTAATTTTTCAGCTTAATTTTTTTTTCAAAGTCGAGTCTTGAACTGAGCTCGGACTCAGACTGTTCTGGCACGAGCCAAAAACCATTAAAAAAGCAACATTATTTTTATTTTTTAATTTAAAAATAAAAAATTGGGTTTGGGCCAAGTTCAGCCACCTCATTGCTAAAGTATACGGTGTTATCAATCTTCAAAATTGGTTCCCCCGTTTGCTTTAACTTTTAAAATGTGTAAAATAATGATTCGGGCAGAGTAATTCATTACTTTTTAATGCACGCAAGTAACCCAGAAAGACAAGAGAGGAATGACTGAATATCACCAGAAGTTAGATTTAAAACCATGAAAAGAAGATAGGATTCAAACTTTCAGTTAGTGTGGACTTGGAAGGTCCAGCTTCCAAGTTGACCATAAGAGATCGCTAAAAAAATGACAACATAAGATCAACCTCTTTCCGTTGTCGATTTGCGACAGAAACCGATAAGGATTGTGGCTTGCGACATAGATTGAGAAGGACAGGCACGAAGAAGAAAGGAAGAACTGGTAGACAAGAGGAAAAATAAGGTTAAGAATTTGGATGGATGGATTATCTAGGATATATAAGTTACAAGTTATGAGTTATAAATATGAATTATAAGTAATTTTAAGACTTTTTTTTAAATTTAGTATTGAAAATTTTAATTTAATAATTAAATTTTGATAAATTTAAAAAAAATCTTTACGTTACTTACAATTTATATTTGTAGCTCATAACTCATAATGAATTACGTTAAAATATTACTTTTACTAACTTGATTATAAATGGACATCCACATAATATTTAGTAGATATGCAGTAATAATAAAAATAATTTTTGACCTGAATTATACC
The DNA here is from genome assembly GCA_026413575.1 of Erythroxylum carthagenense. Classification (NCBI taxonomy): domain Eukaryota; kingdom Viridiplantae; phylum Streptophyta; class Magnoliopsida; order Malpighiales; family Erythroxylaceae; genus Erythroxylum; species Erythroxylum carthagenense. Next base: position 75,742,456 of record JANZLD010000005.1, on the reverse strand, counting down.
ATTTTTAAAAAGTTAATCACTAAATTGAGAATTTTTTAAAAAAATTTGCCTAAATTAAATAAAACCTTTAAAATGTTAGGCAAATTTGAATTTATTATCACTTTAAAAATTTTCATGTCTTTATTTCATATAAAAAGTCTAATTATTTAAAATAATAAATTCAATTAAAATAGAATTCAACTATATATAGAATTAAATTTTTAATTAAATACTAATGAAATTAGGTTGAATTAATTCTAATAAAATTAATTAATATTTAATTTAATTTACTCATAGTGAGAATAATTAATAATCTATCTCTACTTAATATTTTTCAAATTACTAATTTGAGTTTGGAAGTACATGAATGCCTCAACCTATTAATCTACTAATATTTATTTTAACAACTTTGTCGAATCAAGACCAACCCAACAAACTTATGATAAGTTGAATTTATTAACACAACTTAGCCTTGTTCAACTCCACAATTAGAGCAAGACGAGGATACTTTGGAGTGATAATAAGGTTGTTAGGAGGGATAAAGATGCATGTGATCCTCGTAATCAATATTAGAGATATTCTCGAGTGATATGATTGACTTGAGTGCAGCTCAATCACAGTCAAGGAGATAATTTTAGCTTGATTAAAGGGATTATAGTTGCTATGTTTATCTCACCTTCCTTATTTAGTTGTTACCCTTATCTTAGTATAAATATGATGTACAAACTCTCCTTGTTGCTCATGTTAAATAGAAAGACAAAGTTTATTCACTATGGTGAGAGCAAGTTTTTGAACTTTTAGAAAGCCAAGACTTGATCAGACATCTCACTAGTGAAATGGTTGAACCAATAATAGACGATTCTACATCAAGAGCTAACAAAATCACTACACGGAGAAAATCATATCGACTTCTTAGTAGATGGCTTATTGGCACTCTCTCTGAAAAAGCTCTTGGTCTTGTCATAGGTCAAGATACAACCAAATCTGTCTGAAATGTTCTTAAAGAAGCATATGCCTAAGACTCCCAAGAACGAGAATTCAACGATTAACATTTCTCTACAAAGATGATAACGTCACAATTGGTGAACATATTCTCAGCTTCAAAAGCATCTGTGATAACCTAGCAGCAGTTGTAAGTCTAGTAACTGATAAAGTTAAGCCTTTTTCTCGAGTCATAAGTCCAGGACCAAAGCATGAATCTTTCACCATAACTATGTTAAAAACCACCACGTCCATCCTCACTGAAATGGTGTCTATGTTCCAAGGATATGAGCAGCATCAAATGTGGTTCACTACGAACAAATCAACTCATCAATTTTATTTTTATGGACAAAAACAACAATCTGGTTCTACCAGTCGCAGAACCCAAAACAATTTCAACTCCAATGGTCCTGGCTTTCAAGCACATAATCAAAACCTCAGTAATCTTTTTAAGAAAATGAAAATGATTCATTTACAATAGCTCACTATTAAAAAATGTACAAAATAAGCATAGACAAGTTGTGAACCTAGTCTTTCCCCATAAATAACGAAAATTAAGCAGAATACAAGTAGTGTTTATAGTACTTGGTGAAGGCTACCTTAAGAAGGATAGCATTCTCATTACAGCTTTTAGTCCTCCAGATGAACCACCTTAATGCGTCTTCCCAATCAAAGATCTTATTTGCAACATCCACCATGCATTGAACTCTACTCCAAATAGACTTGGAATAAATACAACAGAAAAACAAGTGGTCTTTGTTCTCATCAACATTCTTGCAAAGGAAACATACCTTATTAGCTGAGTTAAACCACTGGCATTTAGTTCGAAGACGATTTTTAATAGCCAACCACACAATGACAGAGGCTTTGGGGTTAATGGTATTTTTCCATATGAGTTCAAACTAAGGAACTTTTTGTAACCTGGTTCTGAAAATTTGATGACAAGAAGCATTGGTGAAGACACCTTTGGGTTAGGGAGCCAACAGATGCTATCAGCAAAGGTAGTATCAGCAAGAAGAGGTAAGTGTTCCTGCAACAGTGCAAATCCTCTGAAATTCCTTCCTAACCTCCATCCTCCATAAGTTCAGATACAGGATCATTAGTTGGTAGACAATCTCAGCTGAGAGTATAACAAGTAATCTATTAATGGGTTAATATCCAACCAATCGTCAAACCAAACCTAAGTTTCTCGACCATTGTTTATGCAATATTTGATGTAAGGGTACAGAGTATGTCTGATCTTTAAAACTTCATTGAAGAAACATGAAAACTGTTGGGAGTTTTCTACCTGCCAAAGATTTCAATTTTGGAGGTGGACTTGATGGACCCATTGTGTCCACAATGCCTCTTTATCTTATATCAATCTCCAAAGTTTTTTTGTTGATCTACACTTTTTGCATAGTACTAATACAAGGAATGCTAAGTCCACCATAAATCTTTAGAATAGTGACATCACTCCACTTGACTTTTGCTTTTGTCCCATTATCGCATTTTCCAGACCATAAAAATGCCTTAAATAATCGATCTATGTCTCTGATGATTTTTCACAACAGGATTGTATGTGCTATCTAATGAGTGTGAAGCCTGCTCAACATTGAGATGACTAGAGTAATGCGTTTAGTATAAGAAAGAAATTTGTTTTGCCATCTAAGTACTCTCTTCTTTATTCTATCCAATATAGGTAGGCAGTCTGCATATTTTAACTTGGACGGGGATATAGTTACTCCAAGATACCTCATCATTGAAGACTAAATGTGAAACTGGTAGCTCCTTTAAACTCAGCGGGGTTGGGCACATCTGCTGAAAGTATCAAACAACTCTTCTCTATGTTAATTTTAAGCCCAGACCACTCTGAGAAAGTCTTAAGGCAGTTTAAAAGAATGTTCACCGAGACTATATCAGCAGTACAAAAAAGCATAAGATGATCCGCAAAAATAAGATGAGTAAGTTTGTTCTCTTGGCGTTTCTGGTGATACTTGAAGAGCCCATTAGAAGCCGTTAAAGAATTGATAAGGCGAGACAAACCTTCCATTATTAGGGTGAATATATAAGGGGAAATCGGATCGCCCTATCTAAGTCCCATAGCATTCTTAAAAGGATTGGAGGGAACTCCATTGACCAACACACTTAAAGAAGGAGTTTGAATACATTCCATAATCCATCTTATGAACACTGGTGCGAACTCTAAAATTTCAAGCATAATTCTCACGAAACTCCAGTTTACTGTGTTATACGCCTTATAGAAGTCGACTTTCATCATACATCCTCTAGTTGGTCTTCCTAAAGAATAGTCTTTTAACACTTCTTGAAGCAAAAGGATGTTATTGCCTATACTTCTACCTAGCACATAAGCTGCTTGGTTTAATTCAATTGACTCCCCAATAGCCTCTTTCAATCTATTAACTAGCAATTTCGCGATCACCTTATATATCAAGTTGCAACATGTAATAGGCCAAAACTCCCCTAGACACTCATGATTTTTCTTCTTAGGTACAAGACATACAAAGCTATTGTTCATCTTTTGCAACATTTTCCATTTGGAAAAATTCCATCACTGAATCTACTACTGATTGCCCTATAATGTCTCATATTGTTTGAAAAATTGAGTTGTGAATCCATCCTATCTAGGAGCTTTGGATGGGTGGAGCTTGAAAACTATCTTCTTTATGTCGTTATTAGCTACTGCCTCAGTTAATCTGTTCTTCTTATCTTCCCTTATTGCCCCTTCTAGGATTCTTTCATGCTATCATAAGGTAGACTTATACGCTCTTGGCCCATCAATTGGGCAAAGTACAATCTAGCCATATTGAGAAGAGTTTGTTGATCATTATGTAACTTCCTATTGTTGTCTCGTAGATGAGCAATCCTATTTGTATTGTGTCCGGTCAAATATGAATGTGTGTAAGAACTTGGTGTTTTCATCTCCTTTTCTAATCCAATTCACTATTGCTTTCTGCCTTTGAATTGAATGCTGAAGATTTAGTTTTTGTGTATAATCTCTAAGTAAGCTTTGCTCCTTCACCCTGCAATTAATATCATCTGGGTTATCATAGCAAGCATTTTTATGCTTGTTTCACCTGCAATTTTAACTCTATTAAATCTTGATCATTAGCATTGATACAATCTTTTATTGCATGCTTGACTCTACTTAGTTTTTGCATTATAGTAATTGATACCATGCTCTTTATAGTAAGCATCAAATAATTAGATGTACTCTCCGCCATTGTCTGTCCGAATGCACTTCAGCTTCTTCCTAATTTGTCTCTCAACTGAGGTGTGAAATTGTTTGAATACATCTAGCACTTGATCTTTAGTCTTCAGAGTATAGGCCCATGTTTTCCTTGAATGATCATCAATAAAAGTCATAAAGCATTGTGCATTACCGAGTGACTTTGGCAATGGTCCACACAAATCTAAGTGAATCAGATCTGGAACATTCTTCATTCTAGATGGAGGATAACTCTGGAAAGAAATCCTATTTTGCTTCCCTGCTAGATAATATGCACATTTCTTATGATGTATCTGATTTAGACCAGATAGCATATTCCTTTTTACAAGATGACTCATCCCATTTTCTCCAATGTGGCCTAGTCTTTTATGCCACAAATCAACTGTATTATCATTCTCTACTGTATTGACATCATCACTGGAGAGCTTTGCCAGCATCATATATAGCCTTGAGTGCTTCTGACCTCTGGCCACTACTAACGAACCCTTAGTAAGCTTCCATTTTTCATTTCTAAAAGTATTTCGGAAACCTTCATCATCTAGCCTATTTACAGAAATCAAATTCAGACGCATATCAGGAATGTACCTGACATCTTTCAGCAACAGTCTTGAGTCGTTCGCTGTCTCTAAAGAAACATCTCCTTTGCCAATAACATTTGGCAGATTTTCATTTGCCATCTTAACAACGCCATAATTCCCAGGTGTGTAAGATGAGAAAAATTATCTGTGAGATGTAACATAAACAGTAGCTCCACTGTCAACTATCCCACTTATTTCTTGCGACACCAGGCTAACTATCTCTGTATCAATAACAAGGTTAAATACATGAATAATGTTACCTTGTTCATCATCATCGCTTTCTTCTTTCTTCACATCTTTACCTTTTTCCTTCTTTAACTTCCGGCAAAATTTCATGATGTGGCCCTTCTTCTTGCAGTAATGGCATTTCATATTTGCATATCTGTTTAACTTTCCTCTGCTCTTGTCTCTAGACTTTGAACCTCTGGATTGACTCCTTCATCTATTTTTTGTAAGCAAAACATCTGAATGTGATGAAGAGGCTGTAGACTGTGATTTACGTCTCATCTCTTCATTTAATATACTATTTTTAACAAACTCCATATTTAATATGCCATTTGGTGCAGTATTTGTCAATGACAACTTCAAAGTCTCCCAAGACTCTGGTAATGAAGCTAGCACTATCAAAGCAATCACCTCGTCGTCAAACTTTATGCCCATCTTTGATAACTGATCAACCATTCCTTCCGTATTGTTTAAATGATCAGCTACAGAAGTACCTTTATGGTATTTGACCTGATTCAATTTTGTTAGATAAAATAATTTGTTGTTACCGGTCTTTGAAGCATACAACTGCTCCAGCTTATTCCACAGCGTTCTTGCATGAGTTTCGTTACAAATGTGATTGTACACATTATCATCGACAAACTGTCGAATATAACCACACGCTCATTCATGCTCAAACTCCCAATCTTCGTTGGACATCTCCTCCGGTTTAGTTGTCAAAAATACCGGCAAATGCATCTTTGTAATCATCAAGAAATCCTTCATCTTGGTTCGCTATATACTGTAGTTAATATCGTTTAAATTGATCATTTTGCTCGTCTTCACCTCTATTTGTCAAATTAAGCCAAATTTAAGAAAACCGACCTCAAATATGAAACCAGGACGACAAAATTTGGTAGAAAAGATATCTTTTAAATTTTCATCACGAGATTGGAATAGTATCGTCGGACCCTACTGGAATAGGAACTGCGGGATCCGGTAAATAGTAACTTGTGAATAGTACTCACCATAATAGTATCGTCGAACCTCATTTGAGTAGTATGGCGGGATCCGGTAAATAGTAACTTATGAATAGTATTGCAAATAGTGTCGCGGGACCTAGTTGCTATTGTTGCACAGTTCATTACCTTGTAAATTTATTAAAACATCGTAAAAGTAATGTTCATCATCTTTTTCGTTTTACGTCAACTTTTAGAACAAATCACGCTAAAAAATTTGTTGTAATTTTGTCTTCCCGATGACGTGCTTCTTTTCAAAAATACCTTCAATGAAAACATAGCTCTAATACCACTTGTTGGACACAACGGGTGTATTTTGTAAAAATAAAAAATAAAATGAGCAAAATAGACACAAGATTTTTAACGTGGTTCACCATTAACTTTGGGCTACGTCCACGGACAAAACTCAGAATAAATCTTCCACTATTATAAATAGTAGATATACAGAGATAAAACCAAAATAGTAGCTCACAAGGTGTTTCCCAACCTAAAAATACTGACCTCACTATTTTGCCACTCACTAACTCTTTAGGAATATATTTCCTAACTTCAGAGCATTTAATTTTCTCTGGTTTGTCTCTCTCTGTTTTTTTGTATTTCTTCTGAAGCATGGAGCGCCTTATATAGGCACTCCATCGGCAGTTGTCTTTTTTTTTTCAACAAATATTGCATTTCTTCTTTTCAACAAATGCTGCATGTTTTGGCACCGATTTTGGTGTCACAGCCGCAACATTGGAATGATAGAGTCCCTCCATGTGAGAGGGACCCATCTCCAACAATAAGCACATATAATGCGCCCATTATAGTGAGATCTACGGTAGGACAAAGTCCTTCACTAAGCACCCAAAAGTTCTAAAATACTTTTAAAGAAAAGTCCTTTATTCTGGTTTCTAATAAGCCATATAACACCGATTTCTTCTCTTTGGTAAGATCCCTCAATAATAATCTTTTAGGGGGATAATTCAACCCCCTCATGTTCCAGATTAAAAAAGACATTTAGGGGATATCACCCCTTTGATCTCTTTTTTTTTTCCTTTCTTATTTGCTACACTTCGTTTAGCAGTTGTTATGATCTGAATTGGTTCAACATCTTGTAAACCAGTAACTAGATTATTACCTGAATTGTCTAGCTCAGAAGCGGTTGTCTCCATTTCTTCCTTGTTGTCAATACTTCTTACTAATGAAATCTCTGCTAACTTGGTTTCCAGTATTCAAAGTTTGATTACTGCAACTCTTAGAAGTTAGATTAATTGAGGCGAGGTTAGCATTAGAATTTTTTTCCCCTAGGATAGTTGGGTTAATCGCTCTGCCTCCCTTTGCTCCATCCCCTAGCTCAGTAGCTAGCAATTCATTGGTATCTTGCAATACTAATTCTTTGTAACTTCTAGTTTGAAACACTTTTTCGGTGGGTTGCCATTTTTTCCTCTCATTGGGTTTCCAAGGATAAGTCAACAAGATACTTTTTTTGGACGATTTCTCCTTTAGCATTCTGGCTTAATACCAATAAGCTATTCGGTAGGGGGGACTCCTTTGAAATTTCAATACGTACTTTTGCATATCCCACTCTCTGATGAAATTTTGAAGAAAAAGAAGATAAATAGGATGAGATAAGACAAAGTTTAAATTAACACTCCCATATATTTATTATTAAACTTGGTTGCCTTATATAGACAAAATACAAACAACTAAATAGATTTTTCAGCCACTAAATCTAGCTTATAAGATAAGATTAAATATAATCTAAGACTTATTCTAAGATAATCTAAGACCTATTCTAAAGAAATTTAAACAACTCTAAAATTTGAATTAATTCCCAACATTCTCTCTTAATTCAAAATTTCTGAATGGAGCACATCTCTCCTAATCTTCAAAATATTATGTAAAGCACTTCTCTTCACCAAATTTTCCGTTGATGCCCTTCTCATCAACCTGCAATGATTATGTGAAGCACTTCTCTTCACCAATTTTCGTTGACGCCCCTCTCATCAACCTGCAATTATTGAAACACATCTCTCCAAACTTCTCAATAGGGCACTTCTCCTTATTCTTCAACTTGAGCACTTCTCTCATTACTTATCTCCATAGAATACTTCTCTCTAAATTTTTTATTTGTGAAGTACCTTCTCTTCACTGTATGATGCATTTTCTCATCATCTCTCTAAAGGAATTTAAACAATTATAAAATTTGAATTAATTTTTAACATTCCCTCTTAATTCAAAATTTCTGAATGGAACACATCTCTCATAATTTTCAGAATATTATGTGAAGCACTTCTTTTCACTAAATTTTTCATTGATGCCCTTCTCATCAACCTGCAATGATTATGTGAAGCACTTTTCTTCACCCATTTCCGTTGATGCCCTTCTCATCAACCTGCAATTATTGAAGCAAATCTCTCCAAACTTCTCAATAGGGCACTTCTCCCTATTCTTCAACATGAGCACTTCTCTCATTACTTATCTCCATAGAGCACTTCTCTCTAAATTTTTTATTTATGAAGCACCTTCTCTTCATTGTATGATGCATTTTCTCATCATATTGACTGTATGATGCACTTTCTCATCATCTTATCATTGTTGAGCACTTCTCTCAACTAATTCAACCAAATTTGCATGTTCTTCTTTTTCAAATATGCAATTCTTTTGTAGATGACCAAATCTTTTACAGTTATAGTATTGAGGCTTTCCTTCGTGCCAACAATATTCCTCTTTATGAGTCGGCTTCTTGCAATTTGCACATTGGAGATTGTTTCCTTCCTTCTTCGATGATGGAACTTTTGCTAGATAAGCGCCTTCTACCATTCTCACAGTCCCTTAAGGATCTAAGGCTCTGATACCATGTTGAAATTTTAAAGAAAAAGAAGATGAATAGGATGGGATAAGATCCTATACATTTAATATTAAACTTGGTTGCCTTATATAGACAAAATACAAACAACTAAATAGATTTTTTAGCCACTAAAATCTAGCTTATAAGATAAGATTAAATATAATCTAAGACTTATTCTAAAATAATATAAGATTTATTATAAAGGAATTTAAACAACTCTAAAATTTGAATTAATTCTTAACACTCTCTCCATATTGGCTGTGGGTTTATCTACGATCACGGGTTTACCTAAGGAGCTAGCTACATAACTCAATCCTTCTAGCATCCATAGATCCATAGGTAAGTTATGCAGGTGTACCCACATCAGAAAGGTTTCTATGCCCTCTCGATCCATTCCTAACTCTAGACTCCACCTCTGCAGAAAAATCATTTGATCCCTTATATACCAAGGACCATATTCGACAATGTTTTGTAAATTACAGCCACTCTCAATCTTAAACAAAAAATCCCCATCTTCATGAAGTAACACCCTTTCCAATCCCTCGTGACTCCATTTGGATTTTTGTAACATCCCATCACCGATGGGAAGGGTAGAATAGTATTTTGGACTGGGTTATGACTGTCCAGTGACACTAAAAATTTAGATAAATGATTGTAGGATTTAAGCCATTGAAATTTGGAGAGAAATTGGAGTAGAAATTGGAAGTTAATTGGAGAGAAACTAAATGGAGGCTTAAGAAGGTGACATGTGGCAAGTGACACTTGTCACTTGCCTAACATGCCACCATGTCATTAATAAATATCAACTTTTACTTAGTCTTTCACGATGCTTTCTTATATGGAGACCAAATCTTTTGTGTTTCTTCTCTCATCTGTAGCCTCCCTTTCTCCTTCTTCTTCGTTGGTTTTCTTCTTTTTGTTAATTGCTACTCATCTCCACCTACACAAAAGCTCTCATATCGTACGTATTTTCTCTTCTTTTGTTTACAAAAACACAAACCTAAGCTTTTCCCCTTAACATAATGATCGTGTGTGGTGGAGAGAATTAGAGAGGATTGTGAGATTTTGAAGTTTACAAGTGTAGCACCCCACTCCCGACGAGACCCGAACCCGACATCCACGGTGATATCCGAGCCCGTGACCCGCGAGGGTGGCG
>JANZLD010000005.1:75700388-75719023 GCA_026413575.1 Erythroxylum carthagenense | reverse complement strand
CAACTTTTGCCTGTACGAAATCCTAACCCGATCCAAATGACCAGCATACCCGTCACACCGGTAACGGGATGTTACAACAAGATTGGAAGCTTGATTAGGTTAAAAGTCCGCAGCCAGGCGTTTCTAGAATCTGGAAGCAAATGCAAATCTAGAGCGTACTGTGAGTAGACCAAGATGGTCTCATTTCATTATTTGTCTTGTTCTGTTTCATTTTGAATAAATTGATTGCTCAATGTGATTGATTGTATTGGGTTTCGGACAGGAGGTCTGATGATTGTGTTACTGATTGGAAATTGAAGTGCTACTTGAATGTGAATTGGATAAACTATGTGAATTTAATGTGATTGATAACTGTGTTTTGAATGCGCATTATATGAGTGATAAGTGCTGGACTACGGTCCAATGACAAATAGGTTTTGATTGTACAATTGCATACGTATGAGTTATGTTTCTCAACTCTACTGTCGTGTGCCGAACTACGGTCCGATGACATGTGAAAGTGAGTGTATGGGATTGATGCATTTCATTGCATAAGTATATGAAATATAATGGCTGTTGTGACCAGAGTAGCCACCGATCAGAGCTTTAAGCTCAACGAGTGAAAATGAGCTTCGAGCTCATAAGTAATTCAGAGCCCCAGGTTCAACGTTTAATGAGCCCTACATGAGACAGTTTAGGCACTCGGTCATAACAAAATAACAAATGAAAAGTGAGTCTCATATGCATTGCATGTGCATAATATGAGTGATTAAGTGTATCGAATGTGAATGTGAAATGTGAAACAAAGTACGATGTGTGAATTAAGTGTTATGTGACTGAGTGAGTCATCGATGATGGTCACTCACTGAGTTCACAAAATTCACCCAAAATTTATAATTATTTTTTAGGAATTGAAGAATACCCCGTTAGGTAAACGAGAGTATAATTACTGCATACAAGGGAAAGCTAGAAGTCGGGATCAGTTCGCATCTGCATTGTGTTTTGTTCTGTTCGCATTGAATTGAATTTTTTACTAAATTATTATATTTGGTGTATTTGAGTATATTTGTTGTTATGTATAACTTTCCGCTTGGAACAAGGTTTTGCAAAATAGATTGATCCAAGTGTAATATGTTTTGTTTTTGGAATGAGCTAATCGATATTCTGGTATTTGTAAACAAAAATTTGGCAACTTTTGTAAATGAAAATGTTTCTGAATAAAAGTGGGCCCAAATTTGTGATTCCTGATTTTCACGTACGCTAATAAAAGAATATTTATACTGAGTTTTTGACTAAATGATGTAGCACGCCACCCTCGCGGAGCATGGACTCGGATATCACCATGGATGTCGGGTTCGGATCATGTGGGAGTGGGGTGTTACAATTTTGCCCTTGTGTTTACCACTGGAAACATTGGTCTTTTGTTCCAAAAGAATCCAACGAGGCTGAAGACCACTTGTTAACACCTGCCTCCAGTAGTTCCTTAGGCGGACAAATAACTCCATCTTTCATAATGTTAGTGAAGTGCTTAAGAGATACTTTATGCGGGAATAAATTTTTTCTTCCAGGATCCCTTGGGTGCTACTACATTCTTTTGGTTCTGCTTTTGACCCGAGATTTAAGAGTTTTTTGGCTATTGATAGAACGTGTTCTTTACTGAGTGCTGGGAAATCTTCCTTCAGACCAGAGATTTCTCCACTCTCTGTTTTCTTTCTCCATGGTCTGTGCTTGCCCGACGGGCAAGCTCGTGGCAGATGGAGCCTAGGAAAAAGGGCGGAAGCAAACAAAGAAAGGTGGGAAGAAAAATAAGCCAGAGAAAGAAGGGGAAATATGGATAAAAGGCTTAAAGAGAAGGGAGAGAAGGTTTGTTGAGATCTATAGGAAACAACAACTTTGGCAAATAAACAAGTCAGAACAACAACAAGAAAGATTTTAGGAATAGCAGACCGCCTTCATTAGGACAATGTTTCATGACATCAGCAGAAAGAGAGATGTGTCACAATGAAACTTGTCAAATATGAGGAGTCATGGGACATATTGCAAAAATATGTTGGCATTTGTCTAAGCATATGCAAGCTCAAGATGAAATTCCAAAGATGTTAGCTACGCATAACACATTCTTAGACACTAAATGGACATTTGACATAAGAGCCTCTTAACATATGATAGGTAATGCTAGTATGCTAAAAAATATACATCCATATTTTTGTCAGAAGAAATTTGGTATAAAAGTAAACTTTGTCTTTCTATTAAACGTGAGCAACAAGAAGAGTTTGCACATAATATTTATACCATGAAAAGAGTAACAACTAAATAAGGAAGATGAGATAAGCATAAAGACTATAATCCCTTTAATCAAGCTAAAATTATCTCCTTGATTGTGATTGAGTTGTACTTATGTCAACCATATAACCTGTATCCTTATCCCTCCTAATAAACTTGTCACTCTAAAGTATCCTCTTCTTGCTCTAATTGTGGAGTTGAATAAGGCTGGGTTGTGTTAATATCCCCCTACAAATTGTTTCGGGACTGGAGATGAAGTTTGTCATGATGAAGAGCAAGAGTAGCTTTAGACATTGGCTTAGAAAAGAAGTCAACTACTTGATATGAAGAAGAGATATATCGAGTGACAAAAAGACTAAATACAACTCATTTATGTACAAAGTGATAATCGAGCCCGATATGCTTGCTTCGAGCATGAAAGACTGGGTTTATAGTCATATATAGAGCACTGATATTGTCATAGAATATGGCGCTGAACACCAATATTGTTGAGAATATAAGTTAACCATGTAACTTTAGTTGCAGTGTATATTATGGCTCTATACTTAACTTCAATACTCGATCGTGAAACAATGTGTTGGTTTTTTACACATCAAAAGATATGATTGTGACAAGGAAAGTGAAATATCCAAGAGTTGAGTGACAAGTGAGAGGACAACCCACCCAATCTGAATCTGATAAGGCATAAAAATCAAGTGTAGTGTTTAAAGTAAGATTAAGACCAAGATTGATTATCCCTTTGACATAATCCAAAATGCAAACCATTTTAAAATGTGACTGATTGGGAGCATGCATAAATTGAGACACAAAATTGAAACTGTATGCAAGATCAGGCCAAGTAAGAGTTGGATACTGGAGAGCAGCAACTATGCCATGATATGAAGTAAGATTAGCAAGTGAACTATTATTGTCAAGCCCTTTTGTTTTTGTTTCACTTGGCACACTCATAGGCTTATAATTTGTCATGTCTGTTATCTCAAGAATAGTGAGAGCATAGTGAGACTGAGACAAGTGCAATTCATCAGAAGTGGATGTTATTTCTATACCAAGAAAGTGATGAACATGTTTAAGATCTTTCACAGAGAAAGTGTGTAGTAGTTGGATAAAAGAAACTAAAAGTTGTGAATTTGAACCTGTGCATATCATCAACATATAAAAGAAGAATTGGAGTACTAAAAGAACAATGTAAAACAAATAAGGATGGATCAGCTAGACTAGAAAAGAAGCCATATTTTGAAAGAAAAGTACTAAATCGATCAAACCAAGCATGGGATGCTTGTTTCAACCTTTAAAGAGCCCTTCAAAGTTTGCACACATGTTTTGGAAACTTTGGATCAATCATGCCTGGAGGTTGCTCCATGTAAATGTTCATTGTAAGTATACCATAGAGGAAAGCATTTTTGACATCTAACTGTCGAAAATCACTAAAGCAAGACTGAGTATAAGACATATGGTTTCGGGTTTGATGATAGGTGAGAAAGTATCGGTGAATCAATAACATTAATTTGGTGGTAACCCTTAGCAACCAAACGTGCTTTTAACAGATCCAGAGTTCCATCCGGTTTGAGTTTTGGTTTGAGAACCCATTTAGATCTAGTGACATTCATGGTTAGATCATGTGGAACAAGCTACCAAGTATTATTGTAGCCTCTTGCATGACTGATTCCCATCCATCGTGATGTAAAGCAATCTTAATAGATTATGGTACTCGAGGAATTTCTTGTCCGACAACCATAACTTTGGATTTGGTTTGCATATGCCAGCTTAAGAGCAGGCATAAGCTTAAGAGCAGGTGACCATAGGGTGGTGTTGAGGGTGGGATTGTTCAGGCTGCCCAGACTCGTCATGTGAAGGTTCTATAGAGATTGATTCTTAAGTGGAACTATCTTGATGAGGGTTAGATGTAGTAGAGAAAATAGTTTGACTGGAGATGTCATTGACCATTGTATTCAAGCGTTCTTCCATTAAAATAGAAGTTGAGTCTGTAAAGGGAGATGCAACTTCCATAGAATCGTCAAGAGAGAAATCTATTTATTGGAATGTAGGTGATGAAAGAGGTGGATCATAAGCATTTATTTCTTGCACAGATGAAGTATTGTGAGAAAGAGGAATAATAGTCTAGGAATAAAAAAGCCTCATCCAACATTCATTTGAAATATTGGCAGCATGAGTTTGTTGATTTTTGAGAAAGAACGTAATCTCATCAATCACTACATAACATGAAATAATATTTTTTTTTTGTAGATGGATGAAAGAATTTATAGCTTTTATGTTGATCATTAAAACCAATGAAAATATATGGAACAATTTTTAGGTTGAATTTATTTTTTCGAGTATCAAAACATTTAGATCCAAATACTCTTATAAATGAATAATTCGAATGGACCCCCGCAGTTTAAAATAGGATATATCTGAGTCGAGAGCAGTTGATGGTAAGTGATTAGTAAGAAAAACAACTGTTGCGAATGCTTTTACCTATAAGTGTAAAGGAGTACCACAGTAGAACAACATAGCCATACTTAATTTGTGGATTATTCTGTGACGATGCAAGAATTGATGGACAATTCATTGCGCTTAATAGTGAGAACTAAGTTTAGAATTAATAAATTCACCACCATCATTATCCAGTAATCCCGGTTCATCTTCCATCGCTTCATCTACTGATTGTGCATCTGCTTCCATTTGACAATTTACCTTTGGTGAGAGGTGTTTTCAACAGTCCTCCAAATATCTAATTCCTCCTTATTAGCTTGTGTTTGTTCCATATTTTCTATCGTTAATGGACTAACAACACTAGAAGGTTGAATAACATATGTCCTATTTGAACTATTTTTCATAGGTATAGTACTTGACTTACTTAGCTTATCATCTCCCTTAATTTGTTGCACATCCAAATTATCAAGAACCCATTTTTTGGTGACTTTTCATTATCCTCCATAGAACATCCAACTACCTTAAGCCTATCCCCGTTTAAAATCTCAGAAGTTGATGTCCTCATAAGTTCGTCATGACTCCTGTTTTGCCAGAAGAAGCAAAAGGAAATTTACTAAGTTTAGCTAATTGACAACTAGCACAAAGAGACCCTGACTTATTAGATCCTTGAACATCAATCAGCCTTTTTGTTTTAGCAACGTAAGAGTAGATGTTTAAGGATGTCCCAGTTGTTGATGCCATAACTCAGTAGTACCGGATTTGAACCTATGAGAGAAATATAACTCATATGGATTGGAAATAACATATAAATCACCATTCTGCTATCCTGTCATTGTCTTATGACTTGTCTCCCTTTCCTTAACACAGAAATCCACATTATAAAATTCACAATTTATAGGATAATAGTTCATATACATTGCTATTTATATTTGGTACGTGTAGAACATCTTTTAAAGGTAGAACTTGATTACCACTTTTAATGCTAACATCATCAATAGACTTAATTCCTAATTGTGAGCCATTTCTTATAAGCATAGACTCGTTACAAAATTATAGACATATATTTTCATTAAGTGTGAAAGATTGTGTTGTTAACGTGAGCAACAAGGAGAATTATCAGAGTAAATCGAACAAAAAAATTTAAAAAAACTAAAAAGTTAAGTAGTTCAAAACTTTTATAATTGAATCGGTTAAATTGGTTGAATTTTTTAATCATTCGAAAATGTCAATGCCAACTATTTTCAAAGTTTTAGGGGATGTTTGGTTCATATTTGACAATGGTAATAAGAATGTGAATGAATATAATGAAAAATGAGAATGAATATAATTATTTTAATTATAATGGTTGACTAGGACGAAGGAATGATTACTGTTATTATTGATAGTGGTTGGTTTGTTAAAAATATTGAGAAATAAAAATTTATTAAATTTTTTATTTTACATCAAAATTTAATATATTTCAATTAATTATATTTAATTTATACACCTATTTATATTGACAGAATGTTTAAAATCATATATTGCAATATTTCCTTTTCTATAGCTCTTGAAGAAAAAATGATCTAGCATTTACATACATCAACTTATCATTAGCCAAATCATGTCTTCAAAATACAGCTTAATTATAATATTATTTTGTTAAAAAAATAAAATTTTGTTAAAATTTTATTTTATATTACATTTTAATATGTTTTAATTAATTATATTTAACTCCTAAAAAAAGGGAAAAAAAGAAGTAACACGCTTTCATTCCCCTCCCAATCGAAGGGTACAAAGTAATGTCCCAAACTAAAATATAAAAATAATATTCATTCAACAACAATATATTATCAAGTAGCTGTTTTTCATTTCTTAGCCATCGGTATCTTACTAAATCCATTAACTAAGGGACCGGTAAATTTTTTTAATCCAAGTTATCCTATTGGGTCAAGAAATACCATCAATCCAAACCTTTACAAATGACAATTTGCCAAATTTAACTATCTTTTGGCCTCTATGTTATTTATCATTCTCGTCATATTTTACTTTATTTTATAGTAAAGAATTTGTGTTATTAACAAATTAACGGTTTACAATTAAATATGAAATCGATACTATTAAATGTGTATTAAATCAAGTAACAAATTATTAATTATGTAAATAAAATTAAAGATTTAATATTAATTAATTTAACTAGTATTTGTGGACCTATTTCGACAACTCCAAAGTTTACAGGAGAATCCTAAGTAAAGTCCTCAACCTAAAATTCGAACTCTAACTTCAATAATGTGAAGACACTTTAAGAATCCTCCGTTTCCAGTTCAACCATTCTCGAAGGGAGAAAGGTCACAAAAGATAACGACACGATAAGGTACGCTGCTTCCACTGTTTCGGCGTCAACCACCGATTTGTTTGTCTTATATATGTAATCCCAGCTCAACACTCATCAAGGGCCTAGCGGCCACGTCTCCTGGGTCTCACCTGAAAATGAGTTGAAACTTCAGGACCCCATTCAACAGGTTCCGTTCCATCGCACAATGGACTGCTGTCTTCCGTCTTCCTAACGACAACTTGTCGTATTCTAATTATTTCAAGTAAGACGATAAATACCTGATTTGATTCATGAGTTTACCGATTAAAAATATTTAAATTTAAGCTCATTGTCATACTTATAAAATTGCAAAAATTTACTAATAACAATAAAATTTAAATTATTTATTAACTTGAGATCTAAGAAGACTCGGAGGCAATAAGCATAAGACACGTAGATGTTGTTAATGGTCGTGTAGTGTACGAAATGCCCTGCAACAGAAGAAATGGTCTTTGGGAATGAGACCGAATGCTGAAAGCTCTTTTATTGCAAAACAAAACGTGCATGATGACCCCCTCAACCGTAAGATTTACCTCGGACCCCATCAAGCATAGGCTCTTTGAGTTTGAATGGTTCAAACGTTTTTAAGCATAGCCTCTTCTTATGCGCAGATTAAATTCCGACAATGCCGATGACCGTACTTGGACCTAGGACTTAAAAAGTAGCGTTTCTGACCAACTTTTTTGGCCCAACACTCGTGAGTTCAAAGTTGTCGAATGTTGAAATCCATGGTTGAACATTTTCAGAATGACAAGGAATGATTGAAACTGAGAAGGTCTGAAACTTGACATTTTCAACAGCTGAAGGACTCTAACACGGTTTTAAGCATAATTTTAATTCCAAGTTTTGAACTTTTAATAATCCTTATGATCGTTTTCTGATCTTAACTTTGTAATTTATGACGAAGGATATGCTGGCCGAGCCATGCCTTTGGTAGTTTGGTGAAGATTGAACTTTTCAAATCAGAAGCTTTCGTCACCTTATATGTGGACATTTTGTAGCATTCGCTGGAAGAGTCTTGATATGACTTCTCAGTGATCAGATTTCATTTTCAACTTATTGTAAGCATCAGTGATGATTTTACTTGAACAATATATTAAAATCTGCTTTCATAGAGCTTGTAAAGCATCTAATTTAGCCAACAGCGTGGAGATTGGAGCCAATAAGGTGATAAGAACACTAATTACACTTTCCTAGATTTTCAACACATTAGATGGAGAATTAATGTACCTTCTCTTAATTGATAAGCATTGTTAAACTTTCCACTTGAAGAATATATTAATTCACTAAAGTTGACTTGTGAGATGTCTTTAACACATCGTGTATTTGAATATATTGTAAGCATCGGTATATATTTGAATCTGGAAGCTCTTTGTTTAGAGATAATCAAACACCTCTTCGGAACATAAATCGGCTTCGTATACGATTTGGATTGCTGTTTTTCTCATAAGCCATACATTAGGGTCAAAGTTAGTATTGCTTTTCATAGTGCATGATGTTTAAATTTACACATAAATGGATATAGAAGTCAAATTTACTATTACAGGGTAAGAAATAGGCTGTTGTTCTTCTATATTCTGTTATGTCTTACTCGACTTTTAAGGAATATTAGCATGCAATGTTATGACAGCTGTACTAGATTTGGTGTTAGGTTGAGTTCTGGTATAATATTGTATCGATATTGATTAGTATCGAGTATCGTTTCGAGTAATTTTTTAAATTTATGAAATAATTTTTTTAAGAAAATACAAAATAGTCCATTATTATATTGTAATATTGTACTATATATTTTTAACCTATCTCCAAAAATCATAATAATAAATAATAATCACAATTTTAATTTAATTTATTAATAAATATAATTAAATTTAAAATATATAAAATTTAAATAAATTTTGATTTAATAATTAAAATATATATAATAAATATTAGTTTATAAATAAAATTTTTTAAATTTTTTATTTTTTTAAAATAAAATAAATAATTCAACTATTTTGATCTGATATGATACATACCGACCAATACCGCTCGGTTCGAAACGGTATTCACAATTTTGTTAGTATGGGTTTTTCTTTATCTAAAATCTAAAATTCATGATCTATAATATGCTTATAAGATGAAAAAAGCCATTTATTCTATTAACTTAAGTTTAATCTTAATTTTAAAATTTTAGATTCCATATATTAATTGTATAAATATTTTTTAAAATCTTCTATTTAAATTAAAAACTTTTTTTTTAAGATTCGATTCAAACCAATTTAAAATTTTCGTGATATTATTATTTCTAATCCCTTCATAACTTCGTAATTTTAGTTTTACAAAAGAGATTTATATAATTTATAATAAGATAGGAGTTTCAAATCACACGAATAGTCTTTTTGTAAAAATATGAATAGAAGATTGCGTATATTATGACCCTTCACAGATTTTTGCAAAACGAGAAATCTGGTAATGTTGAGTACGTTAATATTATAGTAAGATAAATTATTATGACTATCATAATTTTTAATAAATTATCAAATATATTACAATTGTTACTTCATAATATATCTTAATGTAACACTGATTAAACTTAACAATATCAATGAAATAGACTTCACCATTTATTTAAAATATTTTTAAAAGTATTTTATAGAATTTATTGACATTCCAACTTATTTTTATTTTTTATTTTAACTTTTACATTAGTATAAAACTAATTTCTTTGTCATATGTGATATTATCAGCATTGGTTTATTCTTAATATATGTACACCTTTTAGATCTAAATTGTAAATGCTGAATTTCTCATAAAGGTAGCAGTTTAATACAATTATATTGTGTCACTACTAGGAAAAAAAATGCATACATTTTCTCCAAGTTGTGATAACTAATTGTACAAAACAAAAATTTGGATATATTTAATATATCCAAAGTAACTTTATCATTTATAATAAGTCGAAAATTAATATGTAGATTAGAAGTCAAATTGTAAGTAGTTGTAGAAATTATTGGCAAATTAAATTTAATAACTTTGTCTTTCGAAGCATCAGTAGAATAAGATTGTGTATTTCGTATCTTCAGAAAAGATTGTTGAATCATACGATTAAGAAATTTATATTCCACACGCATCCGTTTCAACTAATATTTTGATTTTTTTAATAATTAGTTTTATAATTAGAATAAATTGTACAGGCTATACCTATATAATAATCGAATATGAATCGCTCTCGATTTACTCAGTTTCTGGCTTGAACTTAATTTCTACAGTGATAAATATTAGCGCAATTGAAATTTCTAAGGAGTTATACATTTGTATATTGATACTTCAATTCACTATTTCTTGAAGCTTGATCTCCTTTCAGTCACACTGAGACTAAGACACGGCCTAGAGTCTTACGAGAGTTAAGAATGAAAAAATTTTCACAGTGGGCAATAGTCTCAAGTAGACAATTTCTATAAGACATAGGCCTCTTAAAAGGTAACGAAAACGTGCAAAGGTTTCCTCGGATCATTTGAAGATTAACATTCAAGTGGTATATACCGTGATAGGTAAACTTTAAGGTGAGAGAGAAATCAGTTTGGGTTTGTTGATTTACTTCTACATGATTATTAAATCTCTCTAAATCGTAAGTCCCACGTTTTATGTTTAAATCAAAACTGGTATTATTAAATTATCCAAGTGGGAACAAGCCAACCACCCCTCTTACTAACTAACTATAGAAAAATTGATTCTATTCCGAAGTTCCAAGAGCATCAGCTATTCCAAACAATAGAAACAAACAAAATAATTTCTCCATGACCTTCCTATGGAAAAAGTCAAAATCCCCGGGTGAGCTGCCCAGCCGTGTTCTCATCCTCGCTCGCTCCCTCGTTTTTCTTCTTTGTACTTATTCTTCTTCGTCCTAGCCAGCTAAAACTACATGTGATCTTCCGTGTTCATGCTTCACGAGTACAAAAGTTCCAACCTTTACAATAAATATTAGCTGCCCTGCACTAAATTTCTAATTCACAGCATGAAGTTCTTTCTTGGCTGCTCTAATTGCTTCTCCTCTGAAACAATCGCCACCAGCAGGCCGACAGGTGCAAAGTTTTACAGATATGCTGCACTTGTGGTCCTAAAACTGTCGAGTTGTTTGCAGTGTGTTTTGTGCCAATCTGTTAAACAGCTCATATTAGTTGTCATTCTGATGTGTTTTCTTTTTTACTTTCTCCATTTCACCGTCAGCTTTTGATTGAAACCAGGTGAACAAAAACATGGGAATTTACTAATATTCTCTAGGGACGAACTGAGAGTGGCCACGCAAGACTTCTCTTCGTCCAACAAGATTGGAGAAGGTGGTTTTGGTTCTGTGTACAAGGTAATTTCTGTACCTCCACCAACTTTATTTATCTGGGTTTTCTGTATACTTTGTGGGAATCATTGATGTGTGCTGTTGGACTTGACTTTTCAAGGGCCGACTTCAAGATGGATCTTTCGTGGCCGTTAAGGTTCTTTCAGTGGAAATCGAATCTATGCGTGGGGAGAGAGAATTCATATCGGAATTGGCTGCACTGTCCGACATCAAACATGAGAATCTAGTGACCCTTCACGGTTGTTGTGTTGATGGAGCCAGTAGATATTTGGTCTATGAGTACTTGGAAAACAACAGTCTTTCTCAAACCTTACTTGGTAATTCGTCTTTCAAATCTATCAGTGACTTTAAAGTTAGTTTCTTTCTTGAAAAGAATGTTTTGGTACAAAATTAGGAAAATTTATGTGTTCTTGATTAATAGGCAAAGAACAAAACAGGACTAAATTCAGCTGGGAGGCAAGGAGGGACATTTCAGTGGGAGTAGCTCGCGCCATTGCTCACCTTCATGAAGAAGTTCATCCTCGTATCTTGCACAGAGACATTAAGGCAAGCAATATACTTTTGGATCAGAATTTCAAACCAAAAGTGTCAGATTTTGGCCTTTCCAGAATGCTTAGAGACGATACTTCTCATGTTAGTACTCGTGTTGCGGGTACATTGTAAGTAATTCGATCATTTTTCTTCATAGCTAGTTCTAAATTTTTGATACATGTAGGCTTTAGCTGACTAGTTTTCTTGGCAATGCCTCATGGGAAAAGAGGATATCTTGCTCCAGAATATGCAGTTAGTGGACATTTGTCGAGAAAAGCAGATGTCTATGGTTTTGGGGTTCTGTTACTCGAGATTATCAGTGGTAGATCAGCTGTGGATTTCGATTTAGAACACGGTGAACACTACCTGGTTCAAAAGGTAGCATATTGAAACAAGTAGATTCTGTCTGATCTTTTTAGTGTTACATCAATGAAACATTTATGAATGGCAATTTGCAGGCATGGGAATTCTACAATGCCAATAATCTTGTTCAGATAGTAGACCCTGTTCTTAATAGGAACTTCCCAGAAGCAGAAGCAGCTCGGTTCTTGAAGGTTGGTCTACTTTGCGTGCAAGAAAATGTCAAGCACCGACCACATATGTCCAAAGTGGTTAGGATGTTAAACAATGAAATAGACATCAGAGACGTCAGGATTTCAGAACCTGGACTTCTTTCTGATCTGACGGACATCAGATTGCGCCAAAGGAATTCGACACAAAGTACATCCTCCAGGGGATCAACCTCAACGAGCGTTCCTACTTCTAACTATTTTTGACTGCCAGTGCTTCTATAACCCAAAAGCAAGAACTCACAGAAGATGAGATTTTCCTGTTAGCTTAGTGTTGAATGTAGCGAACACCGTTCACACATTGTTTTGCTCTAGTAGATAGAGTTAATAA
The DNA here is from genome assembly GCA_026413575.1 of Erythroxylum carthagenense. Classification (NCBI taxonomy): domain Eukaryota; kingdom Viridiplantae; phylum Streptophyta; class Magnoliopsida; order Malpighiales; family Erythroxylaceae; genus Erythroxylum; species Erythroxylum carthagenense. The sequence continues at coordinate 75,706,214 of JANZLD010000005.1, read as the reverse complement.
ACCAGATGTCTTTTTTCTTTTTGTGAGGCTGAAGGACATTCTCCTTCAAGCCTCATTTTGAATTTACTGTACAATTTTTTTACAAAACTCAATGGTCTTAAAAGGAAGTCACTTATTACTGTTGATTATCAGTAAAAGTAACATAATTTTGCATGTACTGCATGGACTCTTCAATGGAGTTTCACCATTTTCCTTTACGAGCCAAGCACAAACTGTGCAATGAAGATTTCAGATCAATATTGTAACTAATTGAACAGTGAATTTACTATCTCAAGATGTCCCCTTTACACTGTTCTTGGTTTGGTGCACGCCAACTTTTATCTTTCTTCTTTCTGATATAATATGCTCTGGCTCCCACCTTATGGGGTATGAAAACAGGAATTTCATGAATAGGAGTCATAAAAGGTTCCTGAGAAACAAACATGTAATTAATGAATCAGAGCCAGTGAAGAAACAAGGAAACTCCTCGATCGTACAGTTAAGAGTCTTAGTCAAGCCGGCCTTAGCCATATTCTTCATTGGAATTTAATTTTTGTCGTGGTAGAATGGTTTTTCATGAACTATTCTAGTTATGTGAAAGGAAAAGGCGGTGGAAGGTGCATTCAATCTTAGGACTCAGACGAAAACAAAGAAAGATCGAAGAAGTGGACCCTGAATTGGAAGAGTTTGTGTTCGAGTCCATCTGGCGTCTGCATAAAAGTAAGAACACTGATTCATACCAGAAGAAAAACAAGTTTAAATTATGGAAACATTCACGTGCACAAAAACAGTTCAGATACTTGAAGACAGGAAGTTGGGAGCTTGGCATTGTGATAGGTTTGCTACTGCCAATAGGCCTCCAATTAAGTTTGTCTATGCAAGGAAGAAGTATGATGACTACAAACGGGCTGGCTCGAATTATTGGGTTCGTATGAGGTTAGGAAATGATGGTTATTTGGTGAGGGAATGTTAGTAAAATACGCGGGTCATGATGGCAGGTTGTTGCACTATTTTGTCTTATCTGCTGAGTTATCTATTTTCTATTGTTAGTAAGTCTGTTATTAACAGTGGAATGCAAAATGGGTGAAAGTATTGAGAATCTTTTATTACTTGAGTGGGTCTTGGGAGAGAAAGGCAACCTCTAGAATATTGGTGGTGTCATTTGTAACCTTTGTTTCATTTCATCATCAATACAACACACTCTCCCTTTTCTCTGTTCCTAGTTTATTAATCTGATATCAACCAACACTTCATACATTTATCATCTATTACATTTCAGAACCTATCATTTGGTATCAGAGCTGTTCTGATCCTGGAGCAGTTCATGCCTAAAACCAAAATGGATCCCAAATCAAAAACCTTGAAAAAAGTGTCAAAGAAATTCTTGAACTTAAAAAAGAGGTGGTTGGGCTATCGACTGCAGTAACTTTGTTGGTTCAACAAATGAAAGAGAATCAACATTCATTTAAAACCTTGTTACAAAACTCGTCCCTGAAAACTCTAACCATGCAGAATCCAGTAACACCCAACGAAACGTGATGGAACCTATTAATGTCGAGAAAGAGATGATATCAGAGGAGGTGACAACGAGTGTTGAATGGATCTGGGAAAAAAACTGACACCCTAAGAAGTTGGAATTGCCAGTGTTTGATGGAGAGGGCATTGATTCTTGGGCTTTTTAGAGCTGAAAGGTATTTTTCCATCAACCGTTTATCAGAGGCAGAGAAGCTTAAGGCATTGGGTGTTTGTTTTGAAGGTGAAGCTTAGCTAAGGTTTGAAGAGAGGGATAAGGGTTTTGAGAGTTGGGAGCAGCTGAAAACCTAGATGTTGCATAGTTTCACTAGAATACTAGATGGTTCCTTACTCCATAGTTTCTTCGCCATCAAACAACACAGAAAGGCGGCTGAATACAGAGCCTAGTTTGAATATTTAACGGCATTGGTGAGAAGGGTTGACGATAACACCATGTTTGTCGTATTTGTTAACGACCTTAACCAGAAAATTTGGGCTGAACTGCTAGTCTTGAATGCACGAAATCTAAAGGAGACTATGGGAGTTGTGAGCCTAGTAGAATGCAAGAACCAGGTCTTGTCCACGGCCCAACAAACCAAACCCACCAAAGAGCCCCCTTCAATCCTATTCAAACCAGATGCTAAAATGGTCACATAGACTCAAAACAAACCCTACGACCCTTTTTCTAACAACTCAATCACTCCCACCCAGAACACCAAACCTCCCCAAAAAATCCACAAAACTGAAACCACTAGCACCAACCTGTCTTATGGGTACCTACGATTTCAAAAGCTTGTGCCCAATGAAGCTTAAACTCGAAGAGAATAGGGCTTTGTTATCATTGGATGAAAAATGGCATGTGGGACATTGATGGAAAAGGAAAGAATTGCATGTGTTGTTAGTAAGTGAGGAAGACGGAGGGGATGGTATGGAGGTCTGAATGAAACAGAGGTGTTAGAAGGAGTAGGATTATCCTTAAATTCTATTGTGGGATTGTTTGAACCAAGGACTCTAAAATTGAAAGGAGAAGTGCATGGGTTAGATGTAGTGGTTCTAATTGACTGTGGGGCCATGCATAATTTCATTTCCATTGGTGTGGTGGAGGCTTTGCAATTACCCATTCAAAAGACTTTACAATATGGAGTGGTTGTTGGTTATGGGAAACAATTAAAAGGAAGGGGTGTGTGTAAGTGTGTGATCTTGAAGCTTCGAAACATAACAATTGTAGAGGACTTCTTGCCATTACCTTTATGAAGTACTTAAGTTATTTTGGGCCTACAGTGGTTAGCAAAAATTTGCGAGAGACATGAGATGATTGGAAAAAGCTTACAATGACGTTATAATTGAACGTTCAATCAATCACTTTGAAAGGTGATCCTAGCTTGAAAAAGGCCATGGTCTCTTTAAAAACTATGGTAAAAGAACTGCAGGTGGAGAAAGAAGTGTAATTGTTGGAGTTTTTTCACTTAGAAACCACGAAGAAAAGACAAGACGATGTTGAGCCTGAGCTGAGAGAGTTGTTGGAAGAATTTAGTGACGTGTTTGCTGTACCTAAAGAGTTACCCCCATTCAGAGGCTATGAACATGCGATAGTGCTTAAGGAGGGTTCAGAACTTGTCAATGTGTGGCCTTATTGGCATCCACATATTCAGAAAAATGAAATTGAGAAGTTAGTGACTGAGATGCTAGAGGGTGGAGTAATAAGGCCAAGTATCAGCTCGAGCCCGATATTGTTGGTTCGAAAGAAGAATGGGAGTTGGCAATTTTGTGTGGATTATAGGGCCTTGAATCGAGCGATAGTTCTGAATAGATTTCCAATCCCAAATATTGACGAATTGCTTGATCAATTAAATGGGGCAAGAATTTTTACTGAACTTGACTTGAAGTTTGGATACCACTAAATTGGGTCCAACCGAAGGATGTGCATAAAATAGTGTTTTGTATACATGATGGTCACTTCGAGTTCCTTGTAAAGTTGTTTGGGTTAATGAATTCGCTAGCAAGATTTCAGGCACTGATGAACAGTATTTTCAAGGGTTTACTTTGACATTATGTGCCTGTTTTCTTCGATAATATTATGATTTACAATGCTTCTATGAGTGGCCATATTAAGCAATTATTTGCAAGTTTGAAAAAGTGCCGCTTTGGAGGAATGGAGTTGGCATATTTGGGGCACGTGATTTCTAAGAGGGGAGTGTCCGCAGACCCCAAAAAAGTTAGAGTTATGGATGAGTGTCCAATTCTGAAGAACCAAAAGGAATTGAAGGGATTCCTTGGATTAACTGGGTATTATCGGCGATTTGATCATGATTATGGGAAATTGACAACACCACTGACAAGTTTATTAAAAAAAGATACTTTTTAATGGATTGAAAGAGCCACACTTGCTGTCCAGAAACTGAAAGAAGCAATGAAAAATGTTTTGATCCTTGTGCTTCCAGATTTTGAGGAAACATTTATGAGTGAAATGGACGCTTTAAGAGTGGGGTTGGGTGCTGTTGTGAGCTAAAAAGGGCGACCTATAGCTTTCTTCAGCCATGCTTTAGTTAGAAGGTCACGTTTCAAATCGGTGTATGAGCGCAAACTTATGGCGATCATTATGGCAATCCAAAAATGACTCCACTATCTATTAGGTCGTCATTTTATTCTTAGAGCTGATCAAAAATCTCTTTGGTATTTGCTTGGGCAAACGGTTGTAGCTAGTGAGTATCAACATTAGCTGATCAAGATGATGAGATTTGATTTTGAAATACAGTATAAACCAGGCCTGGAAAATACAACAACTGATGCTTTATCATAATTTTCCTTATTTTTCGAAATGCAGGCCATTTCAGTACCTTCCTGGGTTGATTGGGACAAGTTGCGTGCAAAGATTCAACAATATGCCCACTTGTAATATATTAAACACCTCTTGTAGTAAGATCCGAATGGAAAACAGGGATGGTTTTTGTGTTAGGTGTTGCTATATTACAAGGATTGATTGACCATTCCTAACACATGATCTTTTGTTCCCAAGTTCTTGGAAGAGTTCCATAATAGCCCTATTGGAGGACATGGTGGATATCTTCGCAACTACAAAAAAATTTCTTTCAAAATATTTTAGGAGGGCATGTGAGCTGATATAAAGCATTTTGTGGCTAAATGTCCTATCTGTGAGCAACATAAATATAAGACCCTCTCCCCCACTAGTCCACTTAAACACCCCTTCCAATTCCTCAAGCCATATGGAAGGACATAACCATGGATTTTGTGGAAGGTTTGTCGAAAACCAATGGATTTGATTCGATCTTGGTGGTGGCGGACGGACTCAGTAAGTATGCTCATTTCATCCTTCTCAAGCATCCATTTGCTACCAAGGTGGTTGCGAATGAATTTATGAGACAAGTGGTGAAATTTCATAGATTTCCATGGGGTATTGTGACTATAGATACCAGACTTTCTTGAGTAATTTCTGGACTGAGCTTTTCATATTGCAGCACACTCAGTTAAGGTGGAGTACGAATTATCATTCGTAAGCCAATGGTCAAAGTCAAGTGGTAAACAGGTGTCCCGAGCAGTACTTATTGTAAGTCAGTAGCCTAAGTAGTGGTCTAGATGGTTGTCCTGGATAGAATATTGTTACAACACCTCTTTCCATACTTCTATCAGAACCACACCCTTCAAGGTGGTATATGGTAGAGATCCTCCCTTGCTAATCAGGTATCCTATTCTAAGACTACTAATTTTATGTTGGATGAAATGTTGTTTGCAAGAGACTTGATGTTGAATGAGCTGAAGAACTAATTGGTAGTTGCTCAAAATAAGATGAAGACAATGTTGAGTTTTAATCCCTTTAAGAACAGGATCCATTCACATCAAATCATCAAGAATCAAATAAAAGCGGAAGCATACCTGAATCCATTGTGAAATCTACACTGGAGTCTTTTGTCTTCCAAATTAGAGTATAGCCTTTTCTTAGAGTTTTCCCTAACTCTCTGTTTTCTCTCTGATGACGGGATGCTAGAAAAGAATTAAGCGTACTTTTAATTTGGAGACCATAACCACTTATATTAGGGTAAAGCCTTAATCTAATTTCTCTAATTTCTAGTTTGGCCTATCATAAAACTAGAAATTATAAACCTTGTCTCTACACATATAATGTTAGTAGTGTGCCCTAGGCCAATGGATAGTTGTGATTCATGCATTAACATTATGACTTGTTAATAATATATTATGAGGTATTCCTTTCATATATGCATGTATGTCGTTTATGTAATGGGATTTACATTCCATGAATGGTTTTAGACTTAAGTCATCAAGTATGTGACTTGATAGTAAAACCATAAGCGTTATAAG
>JANZLD010000005.1:75472188-75491945 GCA_026413575.1 Erythroxylum carthagenense | reverse complement strand
AATATACAGAGGCTAAGAATACACATGCAAAATACGTATACAGAATACGTATGAGGTGAACTGTACCCATCCCATCGATGACGGGATGTTACACCCTTACCTGTTTTTGTTTGTAGTAGATGTTCTGTCTAGAATGGTCAATCATGTCATTGAGTCTAGGCAGTTAGAGAGTCTTTGGTTAGTAGGAGATTGTCCTGTCCTATCCCATTTACTTTTTGCTGATGAAGCCATATTTTTCTTGCCTGCTGATGCTGCTAATGCTTCCCTTATGTTTGATATTCTCGCTAAGTATTGTAAAGCTTCAGGACAGATGGTGAACTTGTCCAAGTCAAGCATTATTTTCAGTTCTAATACACCTGAGAACAAGAGGAATGAATTGAAGTTGCTGCTTGGAATTCCCAAAGCTCCTATTATTTAGGCCTACCTACATTTTGGGGAAAGACAAAGAGAAGAGCTGTGGAGTTCATCAAAGAATGAATTATCAAGAAGATTACTGGATGGAAGATAAAGTATCTCAGTCAAGGAGGAAGGGAGGTACTCATAAAAGTTGTTGCCCGTGCTATGCCTATTTACTTTATGTTGTGTATAAAGTTTCCTAAAACAACATGTGAAGCCATTAATGTTGTGCTTGCTGATTTCTAGCGGGGGCAGAAGGATAATAAACATCGAATTCATTGGGCAAGCTGGATTAAAATGTCAGTCAGTAAAAGTGTTGGAGGCATGGGTTTTAAGGACATGCAACTACTGAATATTGCTTTGCTTGCACGACAGTGTTGGAGACTGATTACAAATCCAATTGCTTTGTGGGCAAGGGTGTTGAAAGGGTTATATTTTCCTAAAACTTCATGTTTACAGGCTAAGAAAGGTTCACGAGCTTCTTGGATTTGGTCTAGTATGTTGGAAAGGAGGGATTTCTTGAAGCAACATCTTCAGTGGCAGGTTGTGGATGGCAGATGCATTAATATTTGGGATGAACCATGGATTCAGGGTCAAGTGGTGACTAAACCGGAGGGACTTCTTGCAAATGCGCCTAAGAAAGTGGAGGAATTGATAGATATTCATGCTGAAAAGTGGAAGCTGGAGGTTGTATGTGACTTTTTCTCTAGTTATCAGCAGTGCATGATTGAAGACATCCCTTTGTGTGGTAAAGGATCTTTGGACAAATATATTTGGACAGTTGTTGAGAATGGAATTTATTCAGTTCAGATGGGATATCAAATTCTGAAACAAGCTGCCGTCATTTCAGATACTAAAAAAGTTGTAACTTCTCATACGGTGGACCAGAAACTTTGGAAATGGTTTTGGAAGCTCACACTCCCACCCAAGGTTAAGGTATTTCTCTAGAAAACACTGCACAATTTATTTCCTACTAAATCTAATTTGGTCAAAAGAAGAGTTAACACTGATGATTTGTGTCCTATTTGTTTTGGTAAACCTGAGACTCTTGAGCATATGATGCTATTATGTCCATGAACAAAATGTGTATGGTTTGGTAGTGCTTTGGGCTTAAAAGTAACAAGGGTAGGTTTGACCACTCTAGATGCATGGTTAATGGATATAAGTGAGACTTTTAAGAAGTTTGATAATGGCAATGATACTTTGGTTTTAATTGCTATTTTGCTGTGGAACATTTGCAAGCAACGGTGTAAAGTAGTTTTTAATCATGATATGCCAGATCATATTAGGTGTCTTGTGAAAAGTTCTTCTTTGTTGGCTGAATGTAGTCATAGTAAATAACAGGATGGCATGAATCAGGTGCATGCTCTGCAGAATAAATGGATCAAACCAACTGTAGGCTATTTGAAAATGAACTGTGATGGAGCTTATAATCATGGGGATGCAGGTTTTGTAGTTATTGTATGAAATGCTGAAAGCATTGTTGTTGATGGTATTGCTAAAGAATGTAAAGCAGGTTCAGCACTTGAGGTTGAAGCTAGAGCTGTGTGTGAAGGGGTGAAGTTGCTGGAGCAGAAAGGATATCATAATGTACAAATTGAAATGGATTCACAGATTGTTCATACTGAAATACTTAAGAATAAAGGAAAAGAAAAATGGAGAATTTATCCATACATTTCTGATATACTGTACAGAATACATCATTTACAAGGTATTGAATTTGTCCTAATAAATCGTGAAGCTAATAGCACTACTGATTGATTAGCAAAGCAAGTCATCAAGAAGATGTGCTTGGGTAATTGGATTTTAATGCCTCCATATTCTTTGGTTGGTATCTTAAGCCGTGATGGTTTACCAGCACCTCCTTAGTTGTTATGCGATGAAGGGATTGCTAGAGATGCTACTTCGTTTAGTTCTCATATGTGTATTGCTTCTGTCTTTCTTGGATGTTTGTATAAACTTGTTGTTGTTGTTTTCTCATATTAATAAAATTTCTTTCTATTGGCCAAAAAAAAAATTGATGATAACCTTTTGCTACTAACCTAGCCTTATAACAATTAACAGTGCCATCAGGCTTAAGCTTCACCTTATAAATCCACCTGAAACTAATGGCCTTCTTACCATCTAGTAAAGGGGTTAACATCCAAGTTTGATTGGATTCCAGTGCAGCCAATTCCTGTTGCATAGCTCTTATCCAATTTGCATTAGATTTAGCATGTTGATAAGATTGAGCTTCCTAAATATTTGAACATTTTCCAAAAAAGACATGTGTGTGGAGGTAAGGTGTATGGTAGGTATAAAAGGAAAAGTAGAAGGGGTATTGGTAGATGAACTACAACCGAAAGAGTGACAGTGAGAAGATGAAGATAAAACAATGTTGGTGGTTATATGAGACACAAAATCATTTAGCCAAGTTGATTTATATGATATTCTATTACTTCTACACAAATAGGGAGTGTTAATAATTCGGGAAGTTGAAGAAGGAGATGATGAAGATTTTGTGATAGGTGGATCAGTGGTTAAGATTACTTATATGCAAACAGGGAGTGGTAATAATTGGGGAAGTTGAAGAAGGAGATGATGAAGATTCTATGATAGGTGGATCAGTGGTTAAAACTGGAAAATTGATCGGAGAATTAGTAGAATCAGAAGCTAAAACATCAAGAATGACAGAAGACTGATTAGCTAGAACCAAAAGAAGTGGAACAGTTAGTGGTGCACTAAAATAAGACTAATAAGGGAATGTAGTTTCATGAAAAACTACATCTCTAGAAACAAGAACAAAATGAGAGACAAGATCAAACAACTTATAAGCCTTTTGCCCATGATTATATCCCAGGAAAATGCATTTATATTGTAATATCCCATTATCCTATGTTAGGGGCTAAAACCCTAGAATAGAATACACGAGAGTTTATTGAGAAGTTAGGAAGTGCATTTCATACTCATGCATAATATAACATGCACACACATATGAATATTAATTATTAAACACATAAAATGATTGTATATGCATTCATTGACATTTTCAGGTATAATTGATATTTAATGTGATTATAATGTAAATTGCGATTTATGTGTCTTAAAAATTGAGTTGGTATGTATAAGTATTGATTTAGAATTTTTGGTAAAAATTTGATAAATTTTTAAAATTATGGGTATTTTTGTATTATAAAAATGTCAAGTGATAGAACAATTGATAATGGTAGTAGAATTAAGTGTCAAATGGCAGTGAAATTTTTTGATAAGTGACATTAAGATTTAATGACAAATGTAATAGAAAATTGGGAGACAATTAGGGAATAAATGGACTAGTTATTAAAAGGACTATTTGAAGACCATAAGATGGTGACATGTGCCAAGTAACAAGTGTCACTTACCTAGCCACACCTTTATCCACGATATTTTGCATTTGAATGGCCATCTCCCTTGTGTTTCATCTTTACTCTCACGAAATGCTCTAACCTTCTTCATCTTTTTCATTTGTTTTCATCCACGATATTCACTTCTCACCCCATCAATGTTGAAGCTTACTCTTACCTCTACTTGCTATTATCATTTTTGCTATCTTCTTCCTATTTTTCACTAAAGACCTATCCCTACCACCTTTGGAATGATGATGATCGCGTGATATTAGGAAGCTAGGGTTAAATGTGATTTGAAGACATTGAAGCTAAACAAGTAAGTTTAAAGCATTACTCTTCTGGATTTGTTGAATGAAGCATGTATGATGATAGTTAGAGGTTAAATGGACATAAAATGGTGTTTTATGTATGCTGGAACGTGGGTAAAGAAAATACATTAATGTCTTGCTTTTACATGTATGATGATTAATGATTCATAAGTTGATGTAGAGATGATTTAGAGTTAGAATGAATCCTAAAATGATATAGAAAGAAGTGCAAAAAAATTGATTTATAAATGGATGTTCATGTTCTATTTTTCTTAGTATATAACGTGTATCTTTTTGGGTGTTATAGAGATTAGTTAAAATGAATTTGAAGCTACTAAAAAAAGAGTACTATGACATCTTGAAATGAGATGAATTAAAGTAATAGTTTAGAAATGAAATGAAGGTGAAAATGGAGTAAAACATATGTGCAGAAAATTGATGACGAATGGGTACATGTATATGTTCTGTTTTTAGGTTAATGATAAAATATAGATCATGATTGTTTGTGAATGTTATTGAGCTGAAATTGGAGTAAGAATGAAGAGGAAATAACGAGGACATAAGCTAAAAATGAAAGACTAAGCAAAAGAGATGAACTAGGATGAAAATGAAGTTAAATGTGTACTGGAATATGTTAGATGGAGTGTTTCCACTGAACATGCATCTGTATTTTAGCCATAACTTGACTTGTACATATCCAAATGGGATTATTTTAAGTTCACATTAAACTAGAGACATATGGCTACAAAGGTTATGAAGGAATAGAATTTTAATTATGTCTTTAAGAGTTTAAATTTTTGACTTGAAGTTAAGTACAGTTGCAGTTTGAGAACAGTAGGTAGTATCTTGTGTATAACTTGCAGAAAACTGAAACAAATTGTATGCAATTAGTGTCATTAGAAACTTAAGACATATGGAAACATTGTTTTAACAGAATTATTGCCTAAATACCTAATTTTCTATGTCAAAATTGCCATGCAAAATTGACCCAAAAGTTTGTCTTGAGGAAAAAAAAAAACTGGAAAGGCCATCAATGTGAGTTATTCTTCTTTTATGTGATGTTTGAAACAACAAGTGGTAAGGTACTTTCCTATGATGCATTTACACCTGAATGGGACTTGACTTGAGCCTAGTTTGATGTTGAATAAGTTGATAAAGTGTTGGATATGTATAGGTTGTAAATGAGGACATAGCTTGGTGAAAGGATTGTTGATATCAAGTGTATAAAATCTAGAAATTTATGAATGTTATAAGAATAAAAGTGTTCTTAGAAATGCTAATATGATTGTAAGGAGATGAAGAATGTGTATCAAGTAAGAATGAATGAGAGTTTGGATATTATGTGATCTTATAATGTTAGAATAACATTGGTGAATGATTAACTGATGATATTATAATAATCAAGTGTATTGAGCCATGAACCTTAGAGCTTGATTGAGTGATAAACTTGGATAAGTTTGTATTATTGAGGTGTAAATCTAAGTACAAATTAGACATATATGAGCTTTGAAGTATGGATGTTCATAAGATGTGAATAAAGGAAATATACTTGAGATTGTCCTTGAACATGCATTGTACATAATCTATATATACATATGTGCATAAATGAGTATTTATATAATTGTGCAAAGTTGTGTTATGTGTAAATGTGTATGTGTTGCATGATATAGAAGGACAAATATAACGACAACATCTAGACATTGCCAGGACTTCAAGGCAATAGTTTTCTGGAGTAACCAGAGAGTAACCTAGATGGTCTCACTTAATTAATTGTTGTTTTAAATTTTTGTATTGAATTATGTTGTGAATTTGATTGTATTGATTTTGAACATTGAATTTCTAAGGCGTTTGATGCAAGGATGAGATATTGGAAGTGCTCATTGTATGTGAATTTGACAAACTAAGTTTTACTCAACATTATTGAACGTCGGACCAAGGTCTTCTGATAAATATGTTCTGAATGTGAAACTGAAATCTGATGTCTATTAAAAATATGTAAATGTGATGCATTTCATTACATGAATGCATGAAAGATAAAGACAGTTGTAACCGTAATCATCAGTAAAAAGAGCTTAAAGCTCAGAATGTGATAAGAGTCTCTGGCTCAGTTACTATTGTACCCAGTATCTACTAAAGTATATGGGTCATTATTTGATATAAGCTCGGTATCTACAAGGGATATGGGCTAGTAAAAAGGCACTCTGTCACAACAAAGTAATAAATGAAAGTGAGTTTCATGTGCATTGCATTTATAATTGATATATGTATTTTTAAATGATTGAAATGATCGGTTTGATTGCTCTGAATGTGATATGTGATGCTATGCGATAAATAAAATGATGTGAATGTGTTTACATGTGTTGATTTGTTGTATGAATTTAGTGAACCATCGAGAATAGTTACCTCATTAAGTTCACAAAACTCATTAAGATTGCAACTTTGGCATTTCAGGACTGAGAGAAGACACTAGTGACAGAGAGACTTTACAAGAAGCATAGTTCTTGTACTTTTATAAAGAAGAAATGGCTCAAAGGTCGGTTAGTTGAGATTAAAGGATTAGGAAGAATCTTTGTATAATTTTTCATGTATGTAGCATGTTTTGTATTTAGTTTTGATAATGTACATATAGGGATGAAATATGAAATGCTACAATGTACATATTCGATTTTTATGAAATGAAATGATGAATTCGTTTTTAAAAATATTGTGACATTTACGTATTAATGATGATGTCTTGATTAAGTTAGTGATATGAGTGCTCTAGCATACCACTCTTGTGGGATACATATTTGGATATCACTCAGGATGTTAGGTACGTATCCTACAAGAGTGGGGTATTACATATATGCCTTTGGATCAATTTTATCCTTACAGGGTTGAACATTTGTGACAAAACAAAGACAACCAAAAGATTTTATATGATCATACTTAGATGGATAACCATATAAAATCTCATAAGGTGTTTTCTACCTTAAAAGAGAAGTAGGAAAATTATTTATGAGATAGGTTGTTGTAAGTATAGAATCACCCCAAAATTGTTTAGGTAAAGAAGCTTGAAACATAAGAGCTCGAGCTATCTGTAATAAATGTCTATATTTTCTCTCCGCTATCTCATTTTGTTGTGGTATATAGACACATGACTTATGATGGAGAATTTCCAATTTCCTAAACAATTTCTGACACTTCCCACTTAAGAACTCAGCTCCATTATCAGTTCGTATGGTCTGAACAAACTTCTGAAACTGAGTTCTTACCATCTTAAAAAAACTATCTAAAAACTGGATCACCTGACATTCATGGTTCATCAAATACGTCCAAGCTGCCATACTGTAATCATCCACTATAGTCAAGAAATATTTCCCACCAAATATAGAATGTTGACTATAGTGATCCCAAATATCTACATGCACTAACTGGAAAACAGAGACAGTATGAATAGTGCTAAAAGGAAATGACAATCTATGGTTAGCAAGTAGGCAAATGTCACAAACACCAGCTACACTAATAATTTTATTATCAAAAGAAACAATATGTCTAAGCACAATGTCATAAACATGGCCTAAACATTGATGTCAAAGTTTGTACATAAACATAGAATGAACATGATTGGTACTACTTTCAACAGTACACAAAAAATATCTAGTTATTATGTCACTATTGAAGGAATCCTTGTCTAGGATATATAGCTTGCCTATAACCTTACAAACTGCCAATATTTGGCTAGTCTTTAGGTTCTGCAAAATGCAATAATTTGGATAAAATGTGATGGCAATAGAGGATGTGGTTGCAAGTTTATTAATAGACAAAAGGTTGAACTTGAAAGTAGGTATATGTAAAGTTTCTAACAAGACAAGTTTATTTATTAAGAAAACATCACCAATGTGATGTACAAGGTTCTGAGTTCCATCAGGCAGATATAAAGGTATAAAAATGTTAGGGACAATAGGTTTAGTTAATAAAGAAATATCCACACACATATGATTTGAGGCTCATACATAATATCCATGAATCTAAACCTATGCCATTAAGGCTAGAAAGAGTTAGAAAAGGAAGTGTACCTGCAAAATTTGAAAGATGTGCTAGGTTCACCATGAGAGGATCTAAGATTGCTTTATTCTTCATCAGCTTCAGCAATTCTTGTTTAATCAATTCAGATAATGGAGGATTGGAAGTACCAATAGTAGTATCTACCACTAATATACAGCTATCTATAGTTAATGAATTATCTTCATTCATTGCATTAGCTATATAGGACTTCCCACTTCCTTTACCTCTTTTATTCTATAGCTCCTTATACTAGTCTGGTACACCAGTGAGCTTAAAATAGTTTTCTTTCAAATGACTGTTCTTCTTGCAATAAGAATAGTGCATCTCACCCTTGTCACTATTGCCCCATTTATGCTTAGATTATTTCCCTCCGCCATATGTAACCCTCTTAGTATTCCATGTATTCACTAACATAGCACTATGCTCCACTCCTTCACTAAAAACCATCTGCATCTCCCTTAGCTTTTCTACCCTTAAGACCATAGAGTATACCTTATTGATAGATGGTAAAGGTTCTATAATCAAGATTTAATTCCTAATATGATCATAACTCTTATTTAGACCCATGAGAAATTGCATCAGCTGATTTAAGGAAGTCAAATCAGTTAGAGCCTTAGGTGCTTCTTAAACACACTGTGTTGTCGCTCTACAGGTACACTGCGGGACAGGCATGAGACACCAAAGTTTATCCCACAATTTCTTAATACCAATAAATTATTTAGCTACAGACATAGTTCCTTGTGATGCTGCACTAATTTGTCTTTATAAGTGATACAATAATGGACCATTACTCTCTCCAAACCTTTCTTCCAAATTTGACCAAAGTTCTCAGGTACAATTTGTATAAATGAAGGCTTCTACTATATCATTTGACACGGAGTTCAAAATTCATGATCGACCCATGTAATCAGTCCTAATCTATTTATCAAAGTCAACAGATCTTAGATTAGGTTTCTATCAAGTACCATTGATAAATCCTAATTTCATCTTACGTCCTAGAGCTATTTTAATCAATCTACTCCAGCTCAAAAAGTTATTTCCAGTCAATACTGCAGCAACTAAAATCATACCTGGATAGTCTGATCCTTGAAGGTATATTGGAGTTTCTTCAAGCGAAACCCTCAATCTGGGATCAAAATTCGATCCAGTAGGTGAATCGTGTGAAAAACCTTCCATCATCATAAGCTTTTCGGATCGAATGTGCACCTGTGAGAAGAAAACAGAGTTCTCGAAACCTTAACTTTTGGTCCCTTGATCCAATTGCTCCCTCAAGACCAAAACCAAATATAGAACCGTTGATGATGAGCGACAGTCAACTGCCTATAATAACCTGAGCTAATTGATCAAGAATGACAATCGATTGCAGTTTTGTCACCTTGCTCTAATACTATGAAAGAACTCGCCATAGATGAAAAGAGAAGCTAAATAAGGACTGACTTTTATTTATTTCACTTTAAGTCTTACACAAGTTAGTTTTTGCTTATATACAAACAACTAGAAAATAAAAGCTGAGTCCAACGTCTTTTTACAAAATGACCTCGCTTTACCTAAAACAAACATTACACATAACTATACAAAATAAAGAAAAGTTATACATAAAGTTAACAAAAGTTTTTTCAATAAAAAAATTACAAGTTTGAGCCATGGAAAAAACACCAAGCTATTGTTAATCTTATATTTTTGGTGGAATCATCAATTGATTAGTCTTAGAAACTCAAGAATATTAGTGGTGTACAAATCTAAGGAAGCATACGGAAACAAATTGCAGTAGCCAGTAGGCACGAACATGCAAAGAAATTGGACCTTATTTCGGGAGCCAATGCAAAGAAAGTCCAAGTGACTAGAATTGTGCAAACACAAACTGTAAGGTGTAGACATTTAGGAGTCACTGTGCCTATCTCAACATCCTCTTCTATAATTATCTTTAATCGATGAGAATAAGAAGTCTTGTACGAAAATATGAAAAGGTGGTCGGAGCAATCTCAACCCATGAACTCAAATTTTTGATTGCCTTTTCCATTACACAAACAGAGATTTTTCCCTGCTTCACTTCCAAGTATCAGCTATATGTAATTATTGCCTTATATAAAGCTGATAGGAAGGATGGGAATTCTCTGGAAACTTTAGTTTTTCTGTTTTGATTTCTGAGAGCAGGTAGCTGAGAATGAGAAAGGTACCTTTGGTTTTATAGAGATCGACCCTGGAAGGAAGTAACTATTAAAGGAAAGAAAAGTGTTCCATATTTTATGCAATCTGTGTATAGTTGTACTAGGAATCGTTATGAGCATGATATATAGACTTTATTACGAAGAGATAAGATAGGAATAATTCTTGTAATTAGCAAGTATTCAGGAACCATTCACATAGAATAGCTTTTTCTCAAATGTATAAGTCTCATATGTTTTTACTGATACAATATACAGGGAAATTCCTAATTCTTTTTCTCCTCCTTTCTCATCATTTTTATTTGGTATCAGAGCATCAATCCTAGTGACCCTGAAATCAAAACACCTTACGTAACAATCACAATATCATGAGTGGAACAACCATAGAGATAATAATTGATATTGCCGATCCACTAGCTTTGCACCCCTCTAATCATCCTGGAATTATTCTAGTCACTAAACCTTTTGAAGGGTACAATTATGGGCAATGAAGTCGTGCTATGTGCATCAATCTTAGTGCAAAGAACAAAATTGGATTGCAATGATATGGTGTTGTTATGGATCCTAAATGCAATGCATCCTAATTTATCAAGAAGTGTTATCTATGCTACAATCGCAGCAGAAGTTTGGGAAGACCTAAAAGAGCGGTTTTCACAAGGAAATGATTCAAGAATCTTTCAGATTTGTCAGGAAATTTTTGAACATCGATAGGGACAGCAATCAATCTCTGTTTACTATACTACGATGAAGGCTCTTTGGGATAAATTAGTTTCATATCACGAACCACTAAACTGCACTTGTGGAGGCTTAAAAGGCTTTGTTGAATGAGAAGAGAGAAAAAAAAAAGGTTATGCAATTCCTTATGGTCTTGAATGAGTCATATGCAACTGTACGTGGATCAATTTTGACGATAAGTCCTCTGCCAAATACTCGCAGGACACATGCTCATGTACTCTAATAAGAAAGACAAGTAGATGTAGCTGCTAAACATGAACTAAATCAAGGCTACCATGCGATTCAATTCTCTCATTCTCAATAAATGACGCAAGTAGTTCAAATAAATCAATCTTCCAAGCTGCAAGAAAATTGGAGTCCACGATAGTCACTTAAGTGTAGACATTGTGACCGAGATGGTCACCTCGTTGATCGTTGTTTCTACTTACATGGATTCTCAATGGGTCATAAATTACACGGAAAGAAAGTGAAGCTAAAAGGAAAGAAGATTGTTGCCCACGACACTTAAACCAACATCATCGATTCATCCAAAAGTCCAACTAGAGAAGGGAAGACATTCACCACCGAGGAATACAATCAAATGATGGCCTTACTTCACAAAGGAAATGGTAATGATCAACACTTTGAAAACATCATAGGTACACTCAAACCCATTTGTAATACTACTCAACATGGTCCACCTTCCATTTTATATTGGATTATTGATAGTTGTGCGATAGACCATATGTCCAAATATCTACTCACACACAAAAAATCAAATACCCATTGTGATTATGTGGAATTAGCTAATGGTGATATAGCAGAGATTAAGTCCATAGGCACTATCAAATTATCTTTAGATTTAGTACTTGATGGGGTATTACATGTTCTAAAGTTTCAAAAAAATTTATTATCAGTTAGCAAACTTACACAAGCATTGATATGTAATGTAATATTTTATCCGAATTTTTGTATGGTACAGGAAGTGGTTACGAAGAAGACGATTGGCCTAGGCAAGCAATATAACAGGTTGTACTATCTCACACCTAGTCAAAATCCCAGCCTTGCATTTAGCTTCCATTGCACTTCCAATCTTTGGCATCAACGATTAAGACACCCTTCATTTGCTCCTCTTCAAGAATTATCGAAGAAAATTCCAGAAGTCTTTTTTTATCCTCAACATGTTTATGACATTTGTCCTTTAGCCAAAAAAACATGTTTATCATTTTCTCCTAGTTGCATTTCTTCAATAGCACCTTTTGATTTAATTCACTGTGATAATTGGGGACCTTACAAAGTTAAATCTCATATTCGAGAATGATATTTTTTGAGTATTATAGATGATTTTTCTCGTTTTACTTAGGTTCACCTTATGAGTTTTAAATAAGAGACACAATTTTTATTTAAAATGTTCTTTTCATGGGTTAAAATTCAATTTCAATGTGAAATTAAAGCTCTTCAATCTAACAATGGGACTGAATTCACATCCATATTATGGCTTTTTTTTCCAACATTCTTGCACTTGCACACTCCAACAAAATGGAGTAGTAGAGTGCAAACATCGTCACCTTTTAATTTTGGCTTGTGCACTTCGATTTCAAGCAAATTTACCTTTAAAATTTTGGGAGAGAGCATACAAATAACATGTTATCTCATAAATCGCCTACTTACACCTTTATTGTCTCATAAATCACCCTATGAAGTCTTACATAGAAAGCCACCCATTTATTCAAATATTCGACTTTTTGGTTGATTATATTATGTAACAAACCTCAACCCCATGCATAAATTTGATGTGCACGCTCATTGTTGCATATTTATTGGTTATCCTCTTGGTCAAAAGGGATATCGAGTATATGACCTCAATATAAAGAAATTTTTCACCTCCCAAGATGTCATTTTCCATTAACAAATTTTATCTTTTTCCTCCACATCCCCAGAAAATCAATTTGATTACCCAATTTTACCCATCCCACTGGATGGAGTCACCCAATTCATCCCTGAGCTACCAACATCTCCTACCTAATCTCCAACAACTCAAACCCACTCAACACTGAATGTAGACAACACCACTAATCCTCTCTCACTGACGCAAAACAATCTTTCACCCTCTGTCGACTTTTCACTTACCATGGAATCCTCACAAACTCCACAACAGACTCAATTCCCTTTTCGTCGCTTAAGTAGATCTACTAAAGCCCCACCTTATCTCCAAGATTATCAAGTAAATCATGTTATATCACTTACACCAGGAACAACCTCTTCTTCCACATCTAGTACAAGATATCCCTTCCATCGGTATCTTTCTTACTCAAGCTTTTCTCATGCTCATCAAACATTTATGAATAGTATCTATCACTTAGTTGAACCAGTCTCTTATGAACAGGCTACTCAAGATTTAAGTGGGTTGACACCATGCAAACAAAACTTCAGGCTCTTGAGGAAAACAACACATGGACCATCGCCTCCCTTCCTAACCAGAAAGCCATTGGGTGCAAATGAGTTTTCAAAATTAAATATAATTCTGATGGCTTGATTGAACGTTATAAGGCTCGCCTCGTTGCCAAAGGCTTTATGTAACTGGAAGGGATCGACTATACAGAAACCTTTGTTTGGGTAGCCAAACTGATTACTGTACGTTATCTTTTGGCCATAGTTGCTATTCGAAATTGGAGTCTTCACCAAATGAATGTTTAAAATGCTTTTCTTCAAAGAGAACTCTTTGAAGAAGTTTACATGCAACCCCCACCTAGATTTCGTCGACAGGAGGAGCAGCTTGTATGTCGACTTAATAAATCCTTACATGGCCTCAAACAAGCTTCATGAATTTGGTTCAATAAATTTTCATTTCAATTTGCAAAATTGGTTTCAAGCAATCAAAGGTATATTACTCTTTATTCACTAAAGTACATGGTGGCTCTTTCATTGCTATATTGCTTTATGTCGATGACATGATTATCACAGGTAATAATGAAGAGATGATCAATGACCTTAAAAGGTTCCTAAGCAGCAAATTTCAGATTAAAGATCTAGGTCCTTTGAACTTGTTTCTTGGGGTTGAAGTTACATGTTCTAAGGCTGAAAATTCTATATGTCAACGGAAATATTCCATAAACATATTAGAAGAAACTGGCTTGCTTGGTGCAAAGCCCACCAAATTCCCAATGGAGCAAAATCTCAAGTTGACTCCAACTGATGGAGAACTCCTTAAGGATCCAACTCGTTATCGCAAGAGAGTAGGGAAGCTAATTTATCTTACTATAACAAGGCAAAAAAATAGTTATGTTGTCTCTACTCTTAGTTTATGCAACAACCAAGAAAGACCCATCTTGATGTTGTACATTATCTTATTCGATATATTAAAGGAACACTAGGCTAAGGGTTATTTTTTTCCATCACCTGGACAATTAAAATTGATTGGATATTGCGATGTAAATTGGGCTAGATGCCTGACTACTCGACGATCGGTGACGAGGTATATTATATCTTCCTTGGTCAAGCTCTTGTGTAATGGAAAAGTAAGAAACAAACAACTATGTCTAGATCCCCTGCAAAAGCTGGATACAGATCTATGATAGCTATCACTTGCGAACTTACTTAAATGAGGTACTTATTATGAGATTTGCATGTTGAACATCATAAACCTGCAAAATTATTTTGCGATAATCAAGCAGTCATGCATATTGTTGCAAATCCAGTATATCACGAACAAACTAAACATATTGAGATAGATTGTCATACGATCCGTGAACAAATTCAAAATGAAGAAATTGAGACAATTTATGTTCAATCAGGACACCAAGTTGCTGATATACTCACACAATCATTGAGAGAAGTGGCTTTTCAATCACATCTTAGCAAGCTGGGAGTTGTTGACATACACACTCCAACTTGGAGTCCAGATCCTCTGTCCAATTTTATGGTATCTTATTGTGTCCAATGAATCTTAATCATTTATTTATGTGGGTCCCACATGGGTCTCGCATAAATTAACGCGAGTCCTGCATAAATAAATGACTGAGATTCATAGGACAGAATAAGACACCATAAAATTAGACTGAGGATCCTGTCCCCTCCAACTTGAGGGCAATATTAAAGGGAAGAAAATTATTCCATATTTTATGCTTTAGGAACCGAGCATGATATATATATAGACTTTATTACATAGAGATAATATAGGAATAATTCTTGTAATTAGCATGTATTCAGGAACCATTTAATTAGAGAAGCTTTTTCTAGAATGTATAAATCTCATATGTTTTACTGATACAATATTTTTCATAAATTCGCAATTATTTTTTCTCCTCTTTTCTCGTCATTTTTACAGCGACAGCAGCTAATACTACACGGTAGTCCATTGAAAAGATGCGGTTAGCAATCTGAAAGCTGGCGTGCGCTTCTCAATCGGAAAGTTAAGTGCTTGTGAGGATTAAGAGAAAAAGGTGCGAAACGCGTGGACAAAATAGGGCTTGCTTAGAAATGGAAGCCATGTCACTGTCACGTCTTTAAGCATTTCCTGGAATATTCTGTGGTCCGAGGGAACCTATATTCTATTTGGTTTCTCTAATTTGATTCCACACGAAAGCCTTGTGGATCTAAATGAACATGATAATATTGATTCTTAATGTTTTCAAGTAACCTCAATCATTTCTTTTGGCTCCTACGTTTTCTGGGAAGAAACGTTCTTTAGCAGAACCTATAATCATTTCCTGGCTTGAAACAATTTTCAGAAAGGTTTACATAGCAAAAACGTCTCATGGCCTGAACTTTCTTTTTTAAACGTTTTCAAACATTTAATGTAAAAACTTTTGTTCACATGACATCAAACATATTCGGAAACATTTTCTGAAACGTTTCTGGCATTATAAACGTGCATATGCGAAATGTTTGCTGAAATTGTGTCCATAGAAACGTTTCATGTCCTACTTTTCTAGCTGAAAACCTTTCAGGCTATCATGAAATTTTTCATGACCGGAGGTTTTTGTGAGAGAGAATTTCATGGCCTGAAACGCAGTCCAAAATGTTCCTACTGGTTGGAAAGTTTCTAGCGGTAAAACGTTTAAAGGAGAAGTTTGACTGCAAGTATATTGTTGGGCGGTAGAAATCCTTGAGTCACTGAATAGAATGATTCCATCATTATTCTTGAACAACTAAATAGTAAGAGAGCTAGGTTCCTCACAATTTTATGGCAGAAAAGCTAGAAAGTTATTGGTTAATGATTACTTTTCTGAAAAGAAAAATCTGATAACCAATCTACCAAATTTACAAGATTATGTATGTACATTTAATCTGCTCATAAAATCAGATCTTCCTCCCTGTAGTGCACAGCTGAAAGTGAAAAACAGGGTTACATCGCAAGCTCCGAAAAGGCAGACAAAACCAAGGAGATGACAAGCAAAACATGACATGATGAAGGAACGCAACCATTATGGATCTTCATCGTACTCGTGAGTACCCTCTTCGACGATGGTCTCTAAAGCAGGAGAATTGGAAGCCTTGTGAGGGAAGATAATTGGAGCAGGTGCTACCTCAAGCCAAGACTTTGAAACTCTGGTTCCCTTAGCCATTGAAACTAGCTTTGACATATGTATTGGATAACAGCCAATAGAGGAACAAAAAGGCGAAATAAGATTACCCAATAAGAGGCAATGGCTGAGAATTCCGAAGCTAGCGAGACTGCGCCCCTCCTCTCCTTTGTGATTATAGAAGAGATATACAGGAGAACAGAAAGTGCTTTGCTTTGAGAATTACACAAAGTCAATTTGGGAATGGAATGAATGTGGAAGAAGCCATTTTTATAGAGTCGAACAAGGAATGGCTTTTTAATGCACAGCCTAAAATATCTAAGGGGAGGGACGGTGGTGTGGCAGTCCAAGTGGACAAACGCTTAATATGGGATATTTCCAACCTTAACAGACGGGAAGACGGCACTTGTTATGTCTTACGACCGACCAAATGTTCCAGAAATTGTGGGGGAACACCATGGACTGCTGACGGGACTGGGAAGATCTGAAAACGTGTAAAGCAATTAGATGGGATCGGCTCTCACGTGTCCGAATCTCATTTTACAATTAGTTGAGTATTTTTTTAGCGTCGCCGTCCCTAACGGCCAGGTCGGATTCCGGTCATTTATACTTAAAAGTTAGTTTAATTTTTGTACATTAAAATTCTGATTTGAATTCGTCCTTTTTAATTCAAATTCAAAAAGAAATTTGATTAACATAAACCTAATTAATTGATTCCAAATTTATTAGATCCTCAAGAAGGAAGATAGAATTTAGTATTTATAAATTCAATTAAAAAATCACTATTATAAATAAGAATGAGGAATTTTTAATATAAAATAATTAAATAATCGAATAATAATTTAAAGAATATAGAGAAGAAAAAATGCAAACCGATTTAGCCATTTAGCAAATAACTTTTGCTTACATCTACTCCTAATATTTTCTTAGATTTTCACAATTCTTCTTTCACGTCAAAGAATAATCTTTGCATAATATTTTTTAGTAAAAAAGAATTCTTTTATAATCTTCTTTCAAAATAAAGAGAGAAATCAATCTCACTTAAATCACCCTAAATCAATATTATAATACTCCAATCAAATATTACAATCAAAATACCTTACTTTATTAGTTAATAACTTCAAAGAAATTCAGTTACACAAATATGATATATTGATGCTCAAATGATTGAAAAGTACTTTAAAATATGTATAAAATACACCTAAATATTTTTTCTAAAACCGATGACAAATATATGTTTCGGGAATCCTACCAGTCTTTGGAGCCAAGAACTAATTGTTACAATAATTATTTGCAGAGTATTGATTAACCAATATACTAAACCGGTTGATTAGTGTGCATTGAATGCACAGATTCATTAGTTGTTAAGATATTGATCAACCATTAAGCTTATTGATCAACCAATAGGCATATTGATTGATCAATATATCAACCAATGCCACAACAAAACTTTAGTACATCAAAATTGACAATTTTATATATATTAGTTAACCAATAACCTATATACGTCAACCAATTCTTTTAGAAACACAATTTTAATAATTCTAAATACTCAAATTCAATTTGTTTAATGCAATTATTATTTAAAGACTATCCAAAATATTTTGTAAGGACTGTTTAAAAGATCAAAAGGTTTTTTTTAATTAAAAGTAAAAGTTTTAATGTCTTTTGATGAATAAAAAGACTCATGTAATAAAGTGAAATAAATGTTTATGTATAATGAGCCTTTAAGATTATCAAATTAACAAAGTGAGATTAAAATTAATAATACAAAAATGAAAAATGACCTTAATAAGCCTTTATCTTCTTTTGTTCTTAGTTTGATCTTCATTTCAATGGTTGTAAATTTCAACTTCTCTTTGTCAACACAGATGGCGCATTCAAACCAGGCCCTAACCTTGCTACTGCTGGGGGACTTATTCAAGACAAGCAAGGCTAGTGGAGCGGTGGATTTGTTCAACATATTGGCAGAGGCTCGTCACTTCAGGCCGAAATCTGGGTAGTTTATTCGGGACTCACTTTAGCCTGAAATTTGGGCTATTGCCGAGTCATCGCTGAAGTGGACTCCCCACAAGTTATCAACATCTTATCCTCTTCTCATCCCGTTTTATCTTATGACAACCTTTTAGTGGCAGGTATCCGTGGACTCCTTCACGGCGATTGGGAGGTGGAACTTCGCCATATGCATCAAGAAGGAAACTAGTGTGTAGATCGACTGACCTCAATTACCACTCTTGCCAGTCCAGGACTACATATTCTTCAGACACCACTGATGACCATCCTGGAGCTCCTCCAGCGAGATAAACAAGGCCTGCTGTACCGCAGAGCTCTGTGCTGTATGTGCTGTATTTTGGGTTTTTGTTTTTCCAATGTATCAAAAAAAACTTAATGAACTATATTTTTGAGTTTATGACTTGATAATGAGATGGCACACTTAAAGAGTTTAAAAGTTGTGGCATTCCATTATCATTAATTTTAAAGTACAGTTAATAATATTATCTATAAATAATAAATAGTGATCAATTTAAATGGATGATGATAATCTCCTTAAATATACAAGTATACAAATATATAATTTATACTAAGAAGAGAGGAGTTTTTTCCTAAAAGCCTTTTAACTGGTGGAATAAAAATAAAATCCAGATAAATGATTTGCTTGATAATGATGCATATGAGATGAAAGATATAAAGTTGCGTATTACTGGACTTCCTCATACTATACGTATCATAAAATACATATATATCGAAAATAGTCTCTCTATCAAATACGGATCACTACAACAAAAACCACATACGGTAACAGATGATAAGTGTTATTAAATATGAATGGTACCACTAATGAGTATGTTATGACAGCCCATGTTACTAAAGATATGATGCTTTAGTGACAGTTTTGACATGTTATTGTCGAGTTTAATATGAAATTTATTGATAGCTATAAATGAGTTTATATTACATTTTATAAATGTTATTAATTAACTATTTATAACATTTTTCAACTGTTATAGATTAGCTTTTCACAACATTATTAAAGGGTTATAATCATAAATTTTGTAACATTTTAAAAATATTATAGACAAGTTTTCCATGATATTGATAGAACGTTGTTGTTGAGTTTATTATATCATTTATTAATAAATACAAATGATTTTATATTATGTTTTATAAATGTTATTAATTAACTATTTGTAACATTTTTACACTGTTATATATTAACTTTTTGCAACATCATTAACA
>JANZLD010000005.1:75448195-75460361 GCA_026413575.1 Erythroxylum carthagenense | reverse complement strand
TTAATTAAAATATAATTCATTCATTAATTAAAATACAATTCATTTTGTAATTAATTAATTACAATATTTTTTATAAATCAACCACTATCAATGGCAATGGTAATCATTCCTTCATTTTAATTAACCATCATAATTATAATGATTATATACATTCTCATTCCTCACTATATTCATTCCTATTATCATTCCTATTACCTTCTGTGTACCAAGCGCCCCCTAAAGTTTTAGTTTTTACCTTCTGTGTACCAAGCGCCCCCTAAAGCTTTAGTTTTTGGGTTTGTGTTAAAAAAAATCCATATAGTCGTTTGTTATAGCTTCCTCATGTAAGCTACGTATTCTTCCTTTTTTCCAAATCCAAAATTTAAACAGCATAAAAAACTTTGCAACTCTTGGCCAGACTTATTAACAAGTAACTCAAATCTAATAAATTTACATTACAATTCCAGACTTGCATTTGTTGAAATGATAAATTATATTTTTAATTTTTTAAAAATAATAACAACAATATTACAGTAAAAATTCCACCGAGATGTAAAATACGACGAGATCTAATAATACACAACTTTACATCTAACTAAAAGAAAGATTATTTCTTACAGACTCAAAAAAGACAAGAAAAAATTGAAAATGATAAAAATAAAAGCAAAAGTAAAAATTAAAGACTGAAAATTTAAAATCAAAATAAGTAAAAAATAACTAAATAAAAAAAACAAGAAAGAGAAGAAATAAGTAAATAAAACAAAAGCATAATTAAAAGGAAAAGTAAATAAATAAATATAAAATAATTAAATAACAAATATTACAAACAAAAGTACTCATAATAATTACAAGACATAAAAAACGAAAAAAAGAAAAAGAAAAAATGAACCTTAATTTTTACCGAATTCTATAATATTAATTAGAAGTATAAAAATTGTCCACTAAATGACAAATTTTAACTCGTGAGATTAATACATTTTAGACTCATAAACATCAAAAGTACATAAAAAAATTAATAAGGTAAACAATTGATAAAATTAAAAATTAAAATTATTTTGACAATACAAAATAGTAATAAGTTATTTATATTTTTTATTTTAAATCCTTTATTTTTTAAACTAAAGATCGATAATTAACTATGGAATTTATGATTATAACTAATTAAAATTTCTGATAATATTTTCGTATATTGAGTATAATTCTAAATTTAACATAAAATTAAGATAGATTTCTGAATTCCCTTGTAACTCATGTTTATTTTTCAGTAGGCTGAGACTACTCACTCAAGACACAAAGGAAGCAGTTCAAGCACATTCCAACAGCCTAAACAGCCATCTAGAGTCAGCACGATCAATCACTGAAATCTCACATCAGCGACAGGAATGAATCCTAAGCTTATACATGGCAGGCAGGCAGAGAGCAGCCAGAGAGGGATCCATAGATCAAAAACATCTGAACTAATTATAGCTGTGAAGTTTTCCTTTGGTTATGCCAAGGCATTAACCAGGTGTAAAGAAAATGCTGGACACCAGATATAAGCCTAAACTACTTCTACTCACTTATCCTTATTCTACCTAAGACAAACACGATAATAAATGGAATACATACCCAAAGAAAAGAAAAAGAATACTAAACCGTATACGATTTGAGAAGACTGAAAGACCAAAGCAAAACAAGTAATCTGAAGAGAAAAGGGAAACATGAGTCAAAGAATTAACTCACAACTCATAAACAAGCACACTTCCAGAGCCTAGACTCCGTAGTTGCTACTTCGACTACCCTTATATGTATGTATTTGATGCCTTACTTTAGAAAGTAGGCACACAGCCAAACTTGTATAAGTGAATGCAAAAGACCAGATGAACGTTATTTTGCAGCATATATACCAAAAACCAAGACAAATGATCTATCGATCAAAGTCATTGAAACAGAATTTACGTTGCACCTGAACCACTACTGTTTCACAAGAGGGAATATATCACCATACATGTTAATTCCTATGCAGTGATTAAGAAATATCCAATTAGAATAAAGAACGACCAAAATAGCTTAACCAGAAATCAAATTACTACATTAAGCACCAGTATAGAATCATCGATTAGGTCCCAGCCAAACAAATATGCTGCCTTGGCCCTCAACCACTCTCAAATGCAACTCGTGTCAAATGCCAAGTTCAAGAACAAAAGCTTCGACCTAACAAGGTGGCAATTAATTATCATACAGCACTGAACCTAATATCATTAACCTGCACATTTAAGCTCGGACCTATAAGAGAACTGCATATGAGTAGCTGTAAGTTAAGCAATCTACTGTTATTGCTTCATTTGTGATCATGAACACAAAACTACCAAATTCACACGAGAAACCTTATCCTGGAGCAGAGCAATACTGAATACATCACTAGAAAGTAGCAATGGTCTAACATTATCACAGCCCTCTATTTAATGATTCTAAAATCATAAATCCACATAAACATGTAGATCATTGCTCTGGTCACAATAAAATGGTTATAAAATTGAAGTTCCAAGCAATATCCAGAAACATTAACATACTTGAGACTTGCTAAATCCCTCGAAAAATACCAGAATTTGTAGATTCATCTAAAGCAATAACTTTTTCAACAACTCAAAACTGCTAATACCATGAAAGAAAAAGTTCTTTCTTTCTCAATGTCTTTCCATCAATCAAGTGGAATATCGACTTCACCATCAGTGATCTCTTGCTGCAAGTCCTTAGGGTCCTTACCGTCGACCGTACACCCAACAGACACGCAAGTGCCAAGTATCTCCTTGACCGTCCCACTCAAGTCTTTAGCCATCGATCTGGGCCGCATGACCTTGGCAATCTCGATCACATCATCAAGCGAGATGTTCCCGTTGTGCTTGATGTTCTTTGTCTTCTTGCGGTCTCGCTCCGGCTCCTTCAACGCCTTGATGACCAGCGCCGCCGCGGAGGGAACCACCGTCACCTTCGCTTGACGGTTCTGAACGGTGAGCTTGACGGTGACACGTAATCCCTTCCAGTCCTTTGCAGTCTCTTTCGCAATGTCTTCTCCGATCTTCTTCGGAGAGAGACCCAAAGGACCGATCTTTGGGGCCAGAGAAGAGGCTGCACCGACCTCCCCCCCGGTAACGCGAACGAAGACATCAACCACCTGACTCGGGTCGAACTTTGGAGGCATTTTGGCTGTGTTTCTGAGTTTCTATGGGAAAGAAGCTAAAGATCAATGGAGGCGCGGTGAGGGAGAAAATGATAATGAGGCTAAAATATGGAGTGTGAGGGGATAGTAGTTTAGGGTTTTTGGCATGATATTGCGAAATGACAAAGATGTCCTTGGAGGATAATGTTTTGGCCCATATCAATTCCGTCCGAAATCATGAGCCCACTTGCTGCCCGCATAAGAGCTCCATGTTTATTATTGCACAGGTAAAAGGACCATTTTAACCATAACATTTTTATTATCCGACAAATTTAACCTAAGAATGTAAATTAAACCTTAATACTTGAAAAATATTTAAATATAATCTTAAAATAATAAAAATTTTGACGATTATGTGACACCATCAATTTTCTGTCATGTTAGCAAATAATATGATAGATATTTATACTGATGTGACATTATGGGACCTGCCTATGTAAAAACTAAAATTTTTTATTAATAGTTTTATTTGTGGGACTCACTATAATTAATCAAACCTAATTTTGCTTAACCTAACAAATTAACTTAACTAATTAACTTATTAAGTTAACTAATAAGTTAACCTTAACTTTTATTAACCTAAAAATTTTAATTAATCAAATAATTATTAAGTTAATTAATTACAAATATTAATTGCGGTGGATTTACTAATTAAGTCCCAATTTGTAGTATAAGAGTAAAAATTTCCAAATTTTGCCGATCTTCCCCCTCCTTCATCACAGTCTTTGACTGCCCTATGACAACAGTGGTTAATCATCAGTAAAGTTGTCACCAATTACCCTACAAAGTCCTCACCATTTTAAACTTGACAATGTGTTGAGTTTATTGTGGTAAAGAAATTATAATGTCTTGAGTTTTTTGTTGCCTATCTACTTCATTTGTTAAATTATGTTGTGTGCTTTGGCTACGTTCTTCTTGTGGGCTATACATGTTAGATTTTGTCATGTGTTTTGGTTGTTTTCTTCTTGTGGGCGGTAATCTCATATGAGGGCATGCATGTTTTGGGTTGCCTCTCATGTGTTCTTGTGTAGATGTGCTCCAACATCTTTTTTAATGTTTCCTTTTTTTTATTGAATGCACAAGTAGGTGCAATGGTAGTGTCAGATAGTATGGAGTGAATATAATCTTCTACAAAGACAACTTTAGTTTCTTTGTCTCTTATCCCAATTATAGCTTGGATTTATCAATTTTAAAACTAAAATTTGTCTAACTTTATATTATATCATATTCAGTTTTTAATGCTTCATCATAGGATTTTGGTTCACAAAAATTGAACAACTTTTTTTATTTACATTTCTAATATTTGTCTAACTCTGAATAAATTGAAAGTTGGAGGAAAACTATGCTTCTTATAACATATATCAATAGTATGTCTTATTAAGTCACAATGAATATACATTACCTTGTTGCCTTCTTTATCCCAAAACCTTCCTCTCCTTATAAGATGTTAGTTCCCTCACACTCTTTGTCTACTATAATTTCCTCTTGTAATATTATTTTCTTCTTTAAATATAGTTATCAACTTATGGTTAAGAAGTTGTATTTTTATACTGAATAACTAAAGTAAATGTTTTAATCTTATAATTGACCATTTTCCAAAGAGACTTGTTACTATAATACCTTAACGGAGCTAATTTGAAATAATTGAGTTTTTATTTTTTATTGGTACAAGGGAGTTAAGTAATTAACAATTTATTATCACTTTTTTATTCTAGATTAAAAGTGGAAGCATTGTGTCTTACTCTTTATGATTTGAATGTGCTTGTGAATTCCTTGTTGTGTTCAGGTCTCTAATGTCAATAAAATTATTTTTTAACGGTTGTTTTACAAGTTTTAATAGCTCAATATGGAAGTACAAGGATTTTTTATGATGGATATTTCATGTTGGACCCTGAATTTGGATATGTTGGTGGGGATATTACTACATTTGACAATGTTGACATTGACTATGATAGTAATTGACAAATATATGAGATAGGGAAGGAATTAGGGTATAATCAAATTGATAAGGTATATTATAGAGTACTTGGATGTAACTTTAATGAGTCACTGAGAGTTATTGATTCAAATGAAAGTTGTATAAGCCTAGCAAACCTTATGAAAAAAAAATGGAATTATTGACGTATATATAACTCATTATATAAAAACACCTATCCATACTCCTAACATATTACATACAACTGGAGGAGAGGACCACGATGATGATGAATAGGGTGTTAATATGAAGGAACGACGTCCTCATAAGAATGTGGAGGAACGAGGTGAACAAATTAATGAAATTTAGAGGAACAGGGTGCACAAATAGATGAGATATGGAGGAATAAGGTTCAAATGTGAATGAAAATTTAAAGGAATAAGTTGCACAAATGGATGTGAATATAAAGGAACAAAGTCCAGATGTGAATAAAAATTTAGAGGAACAAGGTGCACAAATGGATAAGAATATATAGTAATATGGTTCAAATATGAATGAAAATTTGAAAGATCAAGGTGCACTTATGGATAAGGATATGGAGAAATAGAGTTCCATATTCAATCAAACTTCTATGTAGACATTTAAAATGAACATCATCTAGTTGAAATTGAATTAACAGATTTTGATAGTATTATTAATACTGATAAATATCTTAGGGGAGAAGATGCAGGTGAAGCTTTGCATAGACCCAGTTAAAATATTAGGGATAATCTTACAAATGCTGCATATGAGTGGAGATTACAATTGTAGTTCAAAACTGCAAAAAATATAAAGATGATGTTGTTGATTATACAGTACATACTTGATATAATTGGTACAATGTTAGGTTAAAAAAAGTGTGAGAGTAATCAAATTAGGTTTATATGTATTGATGGATGCCTATGAGTTTTGTATGCTAGATATGATAAGAATGAGAGATGTTTCAAGGTTAACACTTATAACCCTAATCACACTTGTCTCACACACAAAAAAAAACAAATCAAAATTGGTTTCTACCAAATTCTTAAAAAGACACTACAAGGATAGAATTTTGGAGAAGCCTAGTATCATAACCAAAAAATAGTTGAAGAATATAGAGAAAAGTTCAATATTTTTGTTAATTCAAACATGTGTAGAAGAGCAAATAAGAGATTGAGGAAAGAGATAGGAACATATAATATTATTGAATATGCGAAGTTGCAAGGTTATGTACATGAGTTAAAGATAAGCAATCCTGGATTAATAGTTAAATTACAATTATCGAGATATCAAAATAGTTCATGGTTGCAAGTAATGATAAAAGAAAACTTCATTATCATATTAATACTTCATACTTCATTATGTTATGTTATACATTATAATATTAAGACTTCTTTATATTTTGTTGCAATTCAAAAGATCATACGATTGTTTTATGCTATGAAAAAAGGGTGGAAGCATTTAAGAACAATTTTTGGGATTAATGGATGCTTCCTAAAGATAGAAATCTAAGGCCAATTATTAAACGCAATTGATAAGAATGGTGATGGAGGAATGTATCCATTAATGTAGGCAGCTGTAGAGATAGAAAATACAAACTCATGAATTTGTTAGCATTTGATTTGGAGTTGAAAGATGGTGAAGGATTTATAGTCATATCTATCATGTACAAGGTATGTTCATGTAAATATACTTATAATTGAAATCATTTTATGAAACATTAACTAATATCTTTTTAATTTGATTTAGGGATTGGTCAGGGTTGTAGAAGAGACTTTATCGAATGTGTACCAGGCATTTATATCACAATTACTATGAAAACTGGGAGGGAAAGGACTTTAGAAAGCAATTTTAGAATTGCGCTTTGTCAATCTATATTGAAGATTTCAACGAGCAACTAAAGAGGCTTGATAAAATAAGTTATGGATCTGCTTTAGTGTCAATTGAATATCCTAAACAAAGGTGGACAAGATGTTATCAATCCTTTGAAACTAAATGTCTGATAGTTGAAAAAATATGAATTAAACCTTTAATAGGCGGATCCTACTAGCAAGGGACATGCTAGTGATTAGCATGTTTAAGACAATTAAAATAATGGTGATGAAGACGCATACAGATTGCAGGCATTTTGTAGTTAAGTAAAAGTTATACATTACACCAAATATAATGAAGGATTTGGAGAAGAACGAAAAAGAAGCAATGCAGTGGAAAATTGTATAGAATGAAGATGGTGCTTATGAAGTTTCAAAGGGTGATGAGAAGCATATTATAAGGATTGGTAGATAACAAACATGTAGTTTTCAAGCATAAGGCCAATATGGATACCTATACAAACATACGATTAGTGGAATCCATCACTCAAAATAAATGGTTGAGACATTTGTAGATTGATACTATAGGAGGGGTCTGTTCATAAGTTTGTATGAACACATGTACAATCAATTAAAGATAAAAAATTCTGGCCTTTAAGTAGACCCAAAATTGCAAGAAGGAAACAAAAAAATGAGCCAAAGAAAATGAAAATTCCAAACAAATTATGTCAGAAAGGACAAGTGCATAAATGCCAGAAATGTGGTAATTATGATCATAACTCCAGAAAATGCAACAAAGACACCTCAACTCAATATGTTGAGGCTTCTTTACAACTGTGTACCCCTTATTTCAATCATATGAATACATTTTCTAAACATACAATAACTAATGGTTATCATTATGTTAATTAAGTTAGAATAGAGACAACTTCATAGGTATACCACTTTTCTCTTTTATATTAATTATTATTAGGTTTAATGATTGACATTATTGTTTTCCTTATAATTATAGTTAGGCAACGTGAATTTGGTTTATTATAATGTTATTCCGAGTTAACAAAGCAATATTTTAAGGAATGTGTTTTTTATCAATTTGTCTTAGTTAAAATAATTACCATATGTGTTTCTAATATTGTATCTTCATTTTCTAGGTTGTTACATTTGGACATGTCAATAAAAAATGTTCGAAGATGTTGACCCACACACACTCCAATTATCATTTAAATCAAAGGGTTTATAGTTCATAGGACATTCTAATCTTACTTCATAACAATTTCAGGCTAAAGTAATTAAAAGGAGAAAACAATTGGCATAATCATCACAACCTGAAATTTCATAGTCAAGTATAAATGAGGCAAACATTGATTAGCGATGCCTTAAACTTTTTGATATTTTGATATTTGTCTCATTGACTTTTACATATGTATGCTAATGATAATGGTTTCAGATGTTTACATTATATTAACACAATGTGATATAACTTTTTGATATTTTTCCCAGTAGTTTTTGAATGTATATGCTATTGATAATAGTGACAAATGTTTATCTTGTATAAACACAATGTAAATATTGTTTTTTTTTCAAGATCAATATCACCTACTAAACATTCACTTCAACCTGTCTCTCTCTCTCTCTATCTCTCTTTTAGCTTGTTTGTTTGGGCATGTAGATCTTGTTCTTGGGAGATGGGCAACTCAAAAAGCAAGAAAATTAAATGTCTTTGTTTATGTGTTTTAACCGTCACAGCTTTAGGGAGAGGCCAAAGAAGACATGGAGATTGGAAGATCATGTTAGTGAAGAAAGTTTAGAATTTGACAAGATATGCGAGGACTGAATTATTCATTATTTATTGGTTTTATATAGTAGTATTTTTTGCTTTATTGAATGATTCATAAATAAGTTTTAAAATAATTATTTTTTAATATAGATGAAATTAATATCAACCATTAAAATGTTAAAATTCAATACAATATCCCCATAATATAAGTATAAATATAAAGTACTAGAGCTATAACAAATCCTATTACAATATTCATTAACATAAACATTTTTTCTTTTTTCTTTTTCTCAATAAATTTATATACTCTTTCAAAAGCTTCATTTGTTTTTCAAACTTTTTAGTTGTGCTTGTTTCAACCTCCTTCTTTAACATCGACAATTCATTCATTAATTTTTGAATCACTTTAACGACTCTCTCTATATATTTTTCATCGTACCATTTGAAAATGTTGTATCTCCCAACTTAAAACATTCAATTTCATTAAGTAAACCTTAAACAAAAGTTTTTAATCAAATAACAATAAATTCTCGCTGGAAAATTGGGACATCAATAAAATCTCCAGCCAGGTTTATGGTCACTCAATCAAGTCCTTAATGGGGCCTTTAGCCCACGATACCAAACCACATTACCTAAATTTGAACTGTTGTATTACTAGATGATGATGATTCCATCTGCTCATCATACAAGTTAATTCAATATGGTGCCTACCATTTAAAGAGTCATGCATGCTCGTGAATACACTGGCCAAAAGCAAAAAGTAATGTATTAAAAATTTGTCATACAGAAAGATCTTTTACAAATTTAATGAGAAAAGAAGAAAATAACTATTAATTATTGTATCAATATTTGACCTGGGAATAGACTATATAAAGAGTAAACAAAGACAATCAAAGGAAACCAGTTGTAGAAAACTCCAAAGAAGGACAAAGGATTGAATAACATAAGCTACCCAAGTTTCTTTAAGCTAAATCATGCCTACCATCAAAGAGAACTACAAAAAGATGATGTCATATCTCAACACTTGGAACAAGTTAAACATCCTTGCAATAGATGTAATTAATTAGAACCATACATATCTCAGCAAAAGTTGGTGTCAGAAGAAAGTTGCAAGAACTACATATCTTCAAGCAAAGTTTTAAAGAACCATTCCTAATGACCAAACATTATAAACTTGATGCACATAACATTAAGATACAACCAAATATCAATCGTCTAACCATTTTCCCCCAAGTTAGAATTAAGAAACTGACTTATTAAAAACTACAATGAGGATTTACAGTTAAGAGCAAGTGATAATGGTTTGAGAATGAAGCATACATTTCATTCCTCTATTTCATGACATCCCTTTTGGAAAATTTGATAAATAAACAAAGTCTAAGCAAAAAGAAGCAAAACAATTTGCATTACCACTGATTGTTATCGCAGTGATGGACGCACGAGGGATGAAAGGAGGCAAATGAGGGATATGGCAGTGACGAGCGATTGAGGAGACCTCCACATACAAAGACAAACCGATGAATGAGGGGCAACTGAGAGATTCCACGCACGGAGACAAATCGACGAATGAGGGCGATTGAGGGATTCCACAAACAAAGACAAACCAATGAATAAGCGATTGCAGGTGGTGAAGAATGAAAATTTTAAGATTCCAGACGGTGAATGAGTTAGAGATTCCAAACGAAGAAGTGAGAGATGTTTTTTATTAGGTTAATCAATTATTTTGGTTATTAGTTAAGTTAATAAGTTATTCGATCAAGTTTATTATAGTGAGTTCCATAGGTCAACATTTTATTTTTTGCATAGGAGAGTCGTACACAACTATGTTAAATTCATGTGACAGCGTAGGACTTGCCTATGTAATAAAATAATACATAGCTACGTTAAATTCACGTGGCAGTGTAGGACTTGCCTATGTAATAAAATAATATAAACATTTATCAGTTCATCACTAAACTGGAAGAAAATTGACGGCCTCATATGGCCGTTTTTTTTCGTCATTTTAGTGTTATATTTGAAATTTTTAAAAAATGTGAGAGTTTAATTTGTGCTCTCTAGAATGTTATAGTTTTTTTTTTTGTTGTCCACGGGGTGTCTTAGGTGAGTCTCAATTATGGAAAGACACCTTTAAGCTATCCACACTCAGACTAATCCCCTCTCAAGTCGAGTAAGTCCCTTGCGGAGAGTAAAGCTCTAACTCCAAGTTTTAATCGGCTACATACGTGAGAAGGGTTCGAATCCATGACCTCACTTAAGTCAAAAGAACTCTTTACTAACTCACCTGCGCCGTGAGGTTTTATAATTAAATTTGTCAGAGGATGTAAACATTTGGGTCAAAAATGACTTTGTGGCCTTATATCATAAGGTACGTAAAGGTTCCAGTCTTGCTTTTAAGATCAAGAATTTGATCTGAGATTTAATCAAATTTAGTAAATTTGTGATCAACTAGAAAAAACAAGTGTTTCAAACTTGAGGACTCAATTTCATGGAGACTGTAGGCTTACTCTTTCTCAAATTTAATGGTTTAATTTGTAAATATTGTGTAACCACACCTAAAATATAAAAAATCATCACCTGTACAAAATTTAATTGCTTTTAATTAGATATAATAATGGAATTTTTTATTAAACTTAGTTTAAAGTTCAAATTTTATTAGATTTAAATAATTTAAAATATAATAATATTAATATTAAAATAATATTATTTTATTTAAGTTAACTTGGACTAAACTAACTTTTGAAAATTGAAACTTAATACAAAACTCGACACACATATCATCCTGATCATGCTTAGCTGACGTTGTCAACGTAACATTAGTCCCATATTCCCAGTATAAGGATAAGGATATGAATGGGCTATCATTTACGAAGGCATGATATCAATAATCGAACAATTAATGCAAGCACCGCTTTTCTTGTTCTTTAAACCAAGGTTTCCACATATGGACTCATATTTAACCTAACTGG
Organism: Erythroxylum carthagenense; assembly: GCA_026413575.1. Taxonomy (NCBI): domain Eukaryota; kingdom Viridiplantae; phylum Streptophyta; class Magnoliopsida; order Malpighiales; family Erythroxylaceae; genus Erythroxylum; species Erythroxylum carthagenense. The sequence continues at coordinate 75,448,696 of JANZLD010000005.1, read as the reverse complement.
GAAAGATTGGAACAATTACTATCACAGTATCACGGTTCATCTATGACATGTTCCTAAACATTATTAACCAAATCACCGGTGTATAGTATCAAACCTTTCCATAATTGATTTGTGCATTCTTTTCCCGTTCAACTTTTATAGTTTCTATATTTTTAATTAATCATAGTAATAAAATTCTTACTAGATATTCGTGTAACTTAAAATTATTACCTTAAGCTATGTTTGATTGAACGTAAGATTTTTAATAGAATGTAATAAAATTAAATTAAATGAAATAATTTATAATAAAATATAACGTAAATAGATGTAATATTAAAAAATTGCTGTTTGGGAGAGATAGAATAATTCATAATATAATATAATGAAATGTTGTTTGAATAAAGGATTTATAATGTAATATAGTGTAAAGTTGTTTATCATTTTACATTCCATCTTAAACTTTTCAAATTAGAAATTTTTTTATTTTTACTGTTTATGATGGAATAAGATGTAATATGAAAC
>JANZLD010000005.1:75378247-75391448 GCA_026413575.1 Erythroxylum carthagenense | reverse complement strand
AATTGTCATTATTATTTATTATTAAGATTTTTGAAAACATGGTTAATGTAAACAGTAAACTAGTAAAGTATTCAGTATAACTGTACAATATATCAATGAATTATTCTACAAATTTTAAAAATGTTAAGGACTATTTCATAAATTTAAAAAATTACTCGAAACGGTATCTGGTACTGACCGATATTGGTACAGTATCGTTCCAAAACTCAATCCGGTACCGAACCCGTACGATATTCATAACTTTGCTATAGAGAAAAATATTGTAACATAAATTATTTTTTTAATTAACAAAATATATATGATAAAACATAAATGTAATCAGTTCATTAAGTTCGTAAATTGACAATGAGTTTCCTTCTTCTTGTTCTTGTTCTTGCTCTTATTATTATTATTACTATTATTATCGCTAATGTGATGTTTTATATTATTATTAATATTGTTGAAAAGTACTTCACCGTATGCAATTGCTATTGCTAGTAAGCTTGCAAAACATGTTGACTTAGTAGCGTATACTTTAGCTCGAAATACTCTATTAAGCAGTTGGTACATAATTAATATGTTTATCACTTTATAAGGCCTTATGAGTCTGATTCAGATCCAAAGACGGGAAGATTCGTTCAGGTCCAACCCAAAGGTCTTCTTCATAGTCTAAAAGACATATAAGAGCAGCTTATAGGCATCTAGTATAGTATCAATGTAAGAACAGAAGCGTATTCGTTCTCAAATCTAATCCTCTCTCTTTAATAGGCCAAATAAAAGCGTTTTTTCTTTAATGTGCACATTTATGTCATCTTACTTCCTCTTCATTCCATTTATGGGGATTAACTTCACATAAAATATTATTGAATTGCAATCCTCGTACAACTCCTATATCAAGAGCTTCTCATTGGCTTCAAGTTTCAACTAGTCAAGATCACAGGTTGACGATTCTCGTTTCTTGGTAGTTTCCGAACCACGAGTTACATGAATAGATAAGGAACGCGATAAGGCGGTGCTGAGTACGAAACAAGAGAGGAATTAGATTCTTGACGGTGGCACTTTCGATGGAATGTGGACCACCTGCATCAGATTCCAACTCCAGCCCTTTAAAAAGCTTCGAGTTGGTTGGAGAATTACATTAAAATTTTTGGTTTGGAGAAGCTTGATAGTGCTTTCGTTGTTGCTGTTGATCGAGGATGTTTGTGGTGTTGAACGCTAGGTTTGAGACGAAGGTGAGGGTGCCTGACTGCGAACCGACCACCAAGATAAGGAAGCTGAAGGAGGAGGCGAGCAGACAAATGGACATTCCCTGCGATAAGATGAAGATCAGGAAGTGGTGGACGACTTTAGAGGACGACAAAACACTCCAGGATTATAGGATCGGGGATGGCGACGGACTTGACCTCTACACTTATAATTAAGGTTCATTTCGCCATGCATATGATCAACTCTTTGTGGCCTAAAGAACTTGAGGAATCATCTTTTGTGATCAGATTTAAACTAAGCATTCGGTTTTCTGTCTCAGGTGAGCATCGGGAGCGAGCGTCGACGAGGGCTCTACTTTACTATTTACAATAGACATGATGTTATGTTCTTCTAAGTTGTGTATTTTGTACCTGCTAAGTTGTGTGCCGAAAGACCTCCATGTTATTGAAGGCATAAGTGTGTAATCAAAGTTTTAAGACTATGTGATTGTAATAATAAGTTCACCATTGTGTTGTGTGATTAAGCAAACTTTATCATATTATCTTTAGTTTGAGCAAGCTACGCAGATGAACCACTTGTTAATCATGCAGAAGCTTAAGAACCTTGTCAGGGAGGACTTGGCGTTGGTGTTTCTTGTCTCTTCTTTGAATAACATTTGTAATTCGAGCAATTTTTACGTAAGAAACAAACACACTTTCTCATTTATTTGGCTTCGGCCTAGGCGTGGATTTGAGCAATCGAAAGTAAGGGAATATTAATTCCTACGACTTGAAATGAGCAACAAGAGCTTCTCCATAAATTTGTACACATTAATAATAGTAAAATTATATAAAATCTACTAGTTTAAAAAATGTACTCACGAATTAAATAAATACACACTTAATTTATTAAAATTTTATCATATCTTATCAATCTAATCAATTGAATATGAATCTAATTCAATAAATGGTATATATAAAATGACCTTAATATAATTATAAGATTTCGATCAATTTTTACACCTTTCTTTTAGTGAGACAACTATATTACACTACAACAGAAAAAGATTTTGGTGACGATATATAACGTCGTGGTATGAAAAGTATTTAGTGATGAAAAAAATCATTGAACAAATGGTTGCAAAAGCCTGATAACAAAAAGTTATATGCGACATTTTAAATGAATCACCGATCAAAAGATTTTGCTACGATCATCACTTCATTGCTTATAAGAATATGCGACAAGAGGAGAAATAGTTGCAAATCACTTATTATCACATTTAATTTTGATAGGTAAAGGTAATTAGCTTAGTTAACATAGGTGCAGATAATAATGTTTACTAACAATTTATTTTTGTAGCAAAATATATTTGGCTACAAAAATTAAAGCATAGCGAAATGTTATTAGAGACGTTCTGAGAACCGAAGGTAAAAAGATTTGGTAATGATTATATATTTTATAGCTCAAAACTTTTAGTTATTATATAGTTCAAAAAACTTCATAAATTATATATTAATGTTCACCGTTGGGCAATCCATTAAAATACTGTATAACATATAACAATATTTATTTATTTATTTATTTATTTATTTATTATTATTATTATTATTATTATTATTATTATTATTATTAGTGATTAGTATTATTAGTGTTATTTGCTTTTATTTTAGATATATCTTGAGATTTGGGTATTTTTATTATTATTTATATTTAGTGCTTTTATTTCTCCTTTACTTGTATTTTCATTTATTTTACGTTTTATGAATTGTTTCTGTTACATGCATCATTCATATATTGTCTCATTTGCATGTAAGTCTACTAGAAACAGCCTCTCTATTATGTAGGGGTAAGGCTGCGTACTATCGGACCTCCCTAGACCCTACTTTATTGCGGGATTTCGAACTAGATGATAATGATGATGATGATAACATATAACAATTTTCATAAATTGTCTAAAGGTAAAATTTGCACCTCAATGTTTCAATAAAAGTCTAAGTCCTTACCACTATCTTTGGCACTACTTTGCACCTTAACATTACTAAAATAGTAGTCATTGCACCCTAATGTTATTAAATATTACTCATTACACCATGAAAGTGATAACAGAGATAAGGCAAGAAATTATTAGACTTATTGTAAAACGATAAAGTGAAAATCAGACCTCCAACAAGTGTTTAGAACATTTTTAAGTTTACATCAGTGTCAAGTAGGTCTAAATTACCTAATTATCACATGCCATAAACTAAATTTATGACTCACATACTAAAAATTACCAAACATTTAACTCAATTAGGATTTAAGGCATTATTGATACCATTTTAAAAATGTTAAGGTGTAACGTGATATCATAAATAGCAGTGGGGAATAGCTTAGATTTTTGAAACCGTTAGGGGTTAATTCATACTTTTTACCTTCATAAATATACTAATGTTTAACTTTGCGCAATCCATTAATATACCATACAACACATAATGATGCTAATATGTACATAATTCGGTAATTACACATACACCAACTAGAAATATTTACTATTTTTAAATATCTAAACGTAACTAATTGTGTATATCCATTACTTACATTCATTTTTATTAACTATAAAATAAATAAACTACCTTTATACGATTTCAAAAGTATTATATAGTAATAAGTTTAAATTTATCCATAACATTACAATTAATTAGCAAGAAATCATGAGAAATTGAAATTTAAAATATAGTATTTAGAATTTAAAAAGAAAATAATTAATAATTAGTGCTTGTGCCAGCCAGCTAGAATGACAGGGCATGGCAATGGTTGCATGGCCAACGTTGGTAGGAATGGTAATGCATCTGGGCCCAAGCTCAAGCCCCAGCTTGACTCGACTCGACTTGATTTTATTTTATTTTTAAATTAGAATTAGAAAATGATATCATTTTCTTCAAAATGACCTCTTTTTTAGGCTCAGATAGCTTGAACTCAAGCCCTGACTAAGGTTCAATCAACCATGGCAACTGGGACAGGCCTGGGCCTAAATGCCAACCCTAAGTAGTGACTATAATGCAAGCCCAACACTAGCCATGTCATTAGCATTGGGACTTTTTTTTTTGGTTACAAATAAGAGAAAATCAAAACTATCTCATAAAAGAAATACCACAGGCATCAGCGCAGATAATCAAGGAGAGGGCGTCAGGAATATCGTCCCAAACCTAAAAAGTTGACGAAATGCCATAACTTAATTTAGTCAAACAATCAGCTGCAAAATTACCTTCACGAAGCACATGCCTAACAGAAGAAATCCAATTCCTAGCAAGTAAAGCTTGAATATCCACAACCAAGACAGATAGGGGATGTGAAGAGATAACACCACAAGTCACCATCCTCACCGCCTCCATGCTATCATATTCTACCATGACCTACCGAAAACCATGGTCCCATGCAAAAATCAAACCATCTTGAATGGACCATAACTCTCCCACCAAGATAGTCGAAACACCAATTCCACACAAAAACCCCCTAACTAACAACCAAATGAATCATGCAACAACTTTCCACCACTAGTCAGCACAGGATTAACAATAGAATTGCCGTCACAATTCAACTTCATCCAACCAATAGGCGGCGCAGTCTAACCAATTCAACGCCTCACACCATGAAGCTTCGATTTTGAAACAGAAGTCAAGGATACATCCATTGTAACTTTAAAGATATAACCATTCAAATTGGCTAAAGAAAGAAACTCATTTTGAAAGAACCATAAGTTCCTAGCCTTTCACAACTACCAAATACCTGCCAAAAACCATTGTGCCTAATCAAAACCAATATGCCCATAGCACGAGTCCGCAGATTCAAAGCTAGCCAATCAACCAAATCTGCCGCAATAAAAAAATCATCAGGAACATCCCACTGCAGCCACCATGTAACTACACGATTACAATCATGCAGCAAATATAAAAGAGACTCAACATATAAAGACCATACTCCACACAAATTAGAGGTAGTCAAATCCCGTGAGAATCGCAAAGAATTCGTTGGAAGACATGAGTGCCCAAGTAACCACAAGAAAATTTTCAATTTCGGTAGACCAGCCACCTTCCACAACCAAGAAAAAATAGACGAAATAGAAACATTAGGTACCTCTTCCAAAAGAAGTGCTTTATAAGCTACTCAAACCGAATATGCATTATTCGAAGAAAAACTCCAAAACATACTATCCTACACTGAAGTAAATAAAGGCAAATGAATGACCTGAGATGATCCGGAATTACAGAATGTAAGCTTGAAAAATCTCAAGAACCATCATTAATTATATGTGCTACCCGAAAATGTTCTTCCCCTACTGTCAAACCATCCATATGATCTACTAAAGGACCCCTCGAGCACTAATTATTAAACCAAAGACTAATTTGAGAACCATCCCCAACCCTCCAAACCGAAAGAGGAAACAACAAATTAAAACTTTTAACTACCCCCTTTCATAAACTGGAAGCCGAACCCTTAGCAAAAAAGGGAATAGACCCACCATTACAATATTTTCAACGTAACACTTCCACTCATAAAGCATAATCATTCAAAAATAACTTTCATCCCAACTTACCTAACAAAGCAACATTCATCAATCTAGAGCTTTTTAAAACAAGACCACTATAATTCTTTAGCCGAATAAGCCAATTTCAACTAACCAACTGCAGCTTACGCCTATCCTGTGAGGAGCCCCAATAAAAATCATGAGCCAACCGATCTAAATTACCATAAATAGAGGAAGGTAACCAAATCGTTTGCATTGTGTAAATTGGTAGCAAAGAAATAGAAGACATAATAAGCACTTTCTTACCAGCGGGACTCAGAAAGTTAGAACACCAATTAGCTAGCCTAGTCTCCTCCTAACTCTCAATATGCTGATAATGAGCAATTGAAGTATCCCGCTGGGAACACCCAAATACCTTTCTGAGTTAGGAACACCCAAATACCTTCCCAAGCTTGAAGTAAATGCTACTCCTAGCAATTGTTGTAACCGGGACTTCTGAACACGAGAAACAGAATTTGAAAAATAAATTCTTGACTTAGAAAGATTAGCCCTCTGCCCACTCACCATATAGAACACATCCAATACCTCACGAATCACTTTAGCCTGCTTTGCTGAAGCCTTACCAAAAATCAGCAAATGACCAGAAAAAAGTAAATGACTAATACCTAGCCCACCTTTAGATGCCTTAACTGGCATTTGTTTTTTACTCCGCAGTGCTCTCTGAATAAGCATAGTCAAACCTTCCATACAAAGAACAAATAAAAAGGGGAGATTGGATCTCCCTAGCGAAGCCCTCAAGTCACAGAGCATGACGCAGAGGGGTTGTCGTTGCATAGAATAGCTAATGAAGACTGAGAAAGAGCACTTAAAAGCATATTAGCCCACCGAGAAGGAAAACAAAGACTTGCAACACAAATCGCAGATAGTCCCAACTAATCCTATCATAGGCCTTCTCCAAATCAACTTTCAACGCAAAATGGCCCACTTTACTTTTAGACTGCCTAAAAGAATGTAGCAGCTCCTGAGTAATAATAATATTATCAGCAGTGGTATGACCAGGAATAAAACTACTCTGAAATGGACTAACCAAACCATCAATAAAAGGTTTCAAACGATTCAACAAAACCTTCATTACCACTTTATACAACACATTGCAAAGTGTAATAGGCCGAAACTGAGAATCAATTCTAGAGCATGAACCGTAGGAATAAACACAATAAAACCCTTAGCAATCTGAGCATCCATCACACCAGAATTAAAAGTCTGCAACATAAACTGGAAAACCTCTTCACCAACCACATCCCAATATTTCTTTAAAAATATAGGTTGAAAATCATTCGACCCAGGGGCCTTATAAGAACTCATATTCGAAACAGCCAGCTAAACTTCTTCTTGAGTAACAGGTGTCAACATATCTGCAATTGCCATCTTAGATAAACGAAGAAAATTCAAACCTGCCAAACCCACAGTATTAAAAACCCCATCAGTCGAGAACAACTTCTCATAGAACCCTACTGCCATATCCTTCAATAAAGCTAGATCCGACACCCACTCCCTAGTATCATTCTTTAAACATTCAATTTTATTCTGTCTCTGACGAACCCTAGTAATCACTTGATAATACCTAGTACATCGATCACCATCCTTGATCTAGGCAGTACGAGACTTCTGAAATCAAAGTGTCTCTTCCTGTTTCAAGCACAACTCATATTGGCATAACAAATCTTTTTCAAGCAACAAGAGAGAAGAAGAAGGACGATTCTGACTAGTCAACTAAACACCCTTTATTCGCTTTAGTAAAACCCTCATATTCTGAAAAATATTACCGAAAACCTCCTTATTCCAACGTACAACTTGTTCCTGAACTGTCAAAAGAGCATCAGAAATAGAATCATGAGGTGCAAACCATACCGATGAAACAACTTGCTTAAAATCATGCCGTGAAGTCCAAACAGCCTCAAACCGGAATGGCCTCTTTAAAGGAAAGAAAGAGAAACCTCTCAAAGACAATAACAGAGGAAAATGATTAGAAACAAGCCGAGACAAAGACATAACAGAAGCTTTAGAAAATCTCAGCCGCCAACCAACGTTAGACAAAGCCCGATCTAAACATTATTGTATAACACCATTCTAACAATGGAGCGTGTCCAAGTAAACTAACAACCCACACAACCCATATCCATAAGGGAGCAATAGTTCTAATGCCGTAAAAACCTACTATAGTTAGCGACAAATGGTAAATCACCCCTTTTTTCTCATGGACATATGCAATGTCATTAAAATCACTAAATAACAACCAAGGCGCGTCTACATAATTTGCAATATCGTACATCTGAGTCTAGAAAAAATCTCACCTACTATGAATAGGACTAGCATACACCACAGTAACAAGCTAACTACTACTCCCCCTAGCATCAACTGAACAATGAATAAACTGAGTATCCATCTGTAGCAAACATAAATCACAAACATTCTTATTCCAAAATAACCAAATACCACCAACAAAACCAACATAATGAGAAAGGAAGAAGTCAGAAAAACCTACCTTCTTTGCCACCTTATTCTCTCTTTCATCCAAAATTCAAGGCTCCACAATAATCAAAATGTCCGGATGATGAAGTCGACATAATTCTTTTACATGAGTCAAAAAACTCCTCATCGCAACTCCGCCACAATTCCAATGAATTATTTTTAAATCCATTAAAAACTAAAAGAAAGAGTTAGAATCTTACAACTTTCTAGGTGGACTTCGACTCTGACAACGACCATCACAATCTCCATGATCATCCGAAATATCATCATCGGGCACTGACAAAACCACACCATTTACCACACAATTAACATTGTGAGCCAAAGCTGCTGAAAGTATCACTGGTTTCTTACCCACAATGACATCACTAGCAACTGGGTCGGGAGGTTTCTATTTATTAGAAACAAGTTTTGCCACCACTCCACCATCAACATTATCAAGCACGGGCAACATAGGCATCGCCGTTGAAAAATGCTAGGAACATGAGAATCCACAATCAAAATCTGATATGATACATCAGACACCATACCCTCTACATTTAGCCCAAAACTTTGTCCAACCTCCAAAGCCTCCTTTCTCCTAGTTACAACCATTGGATCCTCAGAAATAGGCTTACTGATAACAGGCCCAAGCCGAAACTGACCCTTCTAACTACTAGAGCTCCCAACCCCTTTAACCACCATAGGCTTCTTATCTTTACCTCTTGGACCCACTGGCCCACTAACACTAGAAATCCTCTTGCCAAGCCCAACTGAGCTATTATCTACCTTGATAACCACTCGATCCTCCACCTGCAAAGATTCAAATCGATTTCCAATGATAGTGTTAGATACGGTCTTCTCCTGAGAAATAGAAGAAGACTCACTTCTAACAATACGCCTTTGGGGACACTGTGCAACCAACCATGGACCAAAGATATCTTCTTTAGAATTAGAACTAGCATCAATCATCACCATATCCTTAGCTACACCAATGGTTGTTGTCCTAGTAGTCATCGGAACCATCGCCTCCGTACAATTTTCAACACTATGATTGACATGACCACATCCTAAACAGACCTCTAAAATGCCTTCATACTCCACATGCTGCCATGCACCTCTAATAAAAACCTTGAGGACAAGAGGTTGTTCAAGATTCAATTCAACATAAACTCTAGCAAAACATCCTCTAGTAGCCATGGACATCTACCTATCCATCTTAATGGCCATGCCAATAACACTAGTCGCTACAAATAGGAATTCATCAAGATAAAATTCCATTGAAAATTCAATAAAACAAACTCAAGTAACCATTGAGGAAATGCTAGCCGCAGAGGGCTGAAAACTAGGCTTCCACTTTTGAATATACAATGGCTGACCTCTAACAATATATGGACCATCGGACACAATTCGCGACGTATCCTCCTTCTCTGCAAACTTGGCAAGGTAAAAACCAAACCCAAAATCAATAAGATCTAGTCCTACAGAAGGCTTTGAAAGCAAGTTCAACCGATTTTCGAAGTACGTAAAATGAACAGACCTCCCGTAAACTTTAACAATGAGAGCATCGGTCCACTTACCACTAACCTCCTGGATAATATCATCATCAACTAGAACCTTTGGTCGCAGGTAATCATTCCCTTCATACTCTAAATGAATTTTTCCTATCCACTGACTACAAAGATCAAAGGCCGAACTTAGACCGACCAAAGAAGTGGACTTTGCCCAAGATGATTGCCCGACCAAATAATCACGAAAAGAAGGTGGTGGCCTTGCATGCAACGCAGCAATAGCTGACAAAATGGGACCAATAATCGTAGAGTTAGCTAACGCAGAACCAGGTGGTTGTCCCACCTAAAAATTATTCACAATCAGTGCAGGACAAGGCACAAGCTGAATCCCCTCCATTCTCATAAAAGATAGCACGCGGATTGGGTGCACTCACACCAGCTTGTTCTTTCACAGATCTGCTCTTATCTCTTCAAGCAACAAATAATTCAAAATTCTCAAGTCAAAGATGCTGATCGCCAAGTTTGACTCTCCTAACAACAGAGGCTATCTCTATCCTCTCTTCAATCCCAAACTGGTCAAAGCAATAAGAAAGCAAAACCGTAAAACCCAATTCTTAACTCCATTCCTCCACGCTTTTTTCAATGCAACCCCTATTAAAACCAAAGCTACAGTCCTAGCAAACAAATTGCATTTTATATCTCTTCCAAACAACAAAAAGAACAAGCCCAATCCGAAAAGTAAGAAAACCCCAAAAGACCTGAATGAAAAGACCTAGAATTATCTGTGTTGGAACCCCGCCCTGGTGAGTCACGTGTTTGACGTTGTACGTGACATCTGGATAAGCATTCCACGAGGGAGGAATTCCCCACCAGGTCAAACCTCAAGAACGAACTCATTTCACTTACTTCCAAACAGATCTTGAAAATTTCACCCTAATCTCCCTCAATAAAATTGAAATTCTTAGGGCCCAAATTGAAATTCAATTTCTAAGCTAAAATGAAATTTCATGTCTCTAGATTATTCCAAACTAAAAATCACCTCATTTAGGTCTCTATAAATTGAGAAATCACCAAAGTACAGAAGCATGATCAATATTTCCATCCGATTGTCTCACTCGATTTAATCCATAAATTTCAATTTAACCCCGAAAGCTTTAGATTTTTTTATGAATGGGTAGAAAATTTTCTTAGGAAACCAATGCTTTAAAAATCGAATAAATTGAAGGTCAAACGAAAGAGTTATAAGCAAAAGAGTGGAAGGAGGTTGGATTTGAAAAAAAGAAATCAGAAAATAAATTATAAAAATTAAAAATAAAAAATTTTTATGCACGCTTCACACTGCGACTGCCTCGCAGCTGAGAGGCGTGCATTAGGGGGGTGCAAGGCGAGTGTTGCTCGCAATCGCGAGCCCTCACGGTGACCATGCTCGCGCTCGCGAGGCCCAACCTGGGTCACTCCAACATATATCTGAACTTCAAAAATTCATAACTTTTCACACAGAATTTCAAAATTTGAAAATTTGGTATCAATAGAAAGCTAAAAGGAAACTCTACAGCTTTCATGAAGGATTGAAAAACCAATTTGGCATCTAAGAGAGTCAAAAACTACTTCAAAGTGACTGCCTAAAATAAAATCATCCTACACAGTAATAGAACTACAAAAAATCATATCTTTCAACTCAATGGTCCAAAAATGTCACATTTTATATCAATGGAAAGATAAAAAGACAGTCTACAACTTTTATAAAGGATCCAAAAATCAATTTAGTCTCTAAGGGAGGTGAAAACTCTTTCAAATCTACTGCCTATAAAATGACATTTCAAACAGTAACTGTATTTTTCCAAACCTTATATCTTCTTACTCCTAAGCCCAAAAATGACATATTATACATCAATGTAAAGATCAAAACCTAAAATACAATCTTCAAGAAGACCTTTTGGTCAAATTCTAACTTTATGAGGGACAAAAATTCACCCAAAGTTTCTGCCTACAGATTTCATTTTGACAGCACCTCCCGGCTCCCCCAAACTTCAACAATCCATAACTTTAAAACATCAACCAATTTTCCAGCACCTGCATCACACTTCAATATCCACATCCTTCAACTCCCAAATCCAAACACTATACACAATACCTCATTTTAAAGCTATGCAAATCTTCCATAATTCTTAAGAACGCTAATGAAGCCAATCAATCCACATAAGTCCAGAAATTGTCTCAAAAAGGTAGCAACCACAATGCTACTCTTCTTGTCATTTTCAAAACTATACAACATCACATTTTGATTAAACAAATATAAAATACAATAAAACCCACATATCTTTCATTTATATCAAAACATAAGTTATTACAAAGCTTTAGAGGGCATTTTAGCCCTTACAAAACAAAAGTATCAAAAGTCAAAAATACAAGGAAAGGTTACATGAACAGTAACTTTTGTTCTAAAATGCATCTAAAGCTTTGGTTCTAAAAGCTAGCTTCAAAATCAAAGTAAAATAGGAGTGAAGCCTTGTTTCCGGTGCAATCACTCGTTTTCTCGCTCGTCGCCTGTGAATGGGAAGGGAAGAGGGGGGTGAGCTCGACGGCTCGTGGGTAACACATTAATAATTAAGAACAAGTAAAAATATTCTTTAATAATTTATTTTCAAAAAAAAATTTTCATTGATCAACCACATATAGGTTCTCAACTATTCAACTTATTAAACAATCACAAAAATCATACATCGTGAATGCACAATTCACTAACACATAAGCACGTAGAAAGTGGTTCAGGTGGATCCAAAACAGAGCGTACTACACATTCCTGCGGAGCGGTCATGTGTAGCTGTGAACTTATGGGAGTCCGTGACGAGCTCCAATTCACTAGTGGGCAGGTGGGCGAAGCCTATGAACAAACAAGTGCACTTGACTCTTAAGGGACCACCACAAACCATAAAATCATGCATTTCACTTAATTCACACATATTAGCCACAAATGGCTCTTTTTCGAAAGCAAATTTATAATATCAACTTCTTTAAAAAAATTTCACTTTCACCTTCTTTATCACTTGCCAAAACAATATGAAATTAATTCCACAAGTCATTCATACACAAAAGACAATTGGTATAATTTCAAATAATCTTAAAAAGTCATAAGTGCATAATTTCAAAGTTATCGGAAAGCATTAAATTGCATTTATTGAAGGAAACTTAATTAGCCCATTAACTCAGTTATTAAGATATCACCCACCTTAATTCCTTTTTGCTTTAAGCGTGTTCAAGTGGCCTTTCCTCTAGCTCCTCTTGCCTCACTTGCTCTTCTTCAAAAACACAAAAACCCCAAATCACAAGAGATTCAAAATTGAAAAACCTAAGGAAGCAAAAGCATGAAATTAAACCTAGAATAGCCATACCCATGCTTTTCCTAAGCTATTTGAACCAAAACCCATCAAAAATTCCAAAGGGTTTTGAAAACAACTCACCTTAAAAAGCCACCCACAAAATTTGCTTCTTGACTCTAATGGAAGATTAAACC
>JANZLD010000005.1:75324723-75347418 GCA_026413575.1 Erythroxylum carthagenense | reverse complement strand
ATCTAAATACATTATTATGTATTTTAGTTATGAACAAGACAAAATTTGAAAACCGATATAATCATGTTCAACTTACTGAAAGTAAGGTTGAACCTCTTGACAGTTCAATAAAATGTAACCATGAGTAGCCTTAAGTTCTTGCCCTGTTAACATTCTTCTTATTGCATGTTCATATGGTCGCCCAGGATATGTGAAAATGAATAAGTTACCATCAGCATCACTCATTCCTCCCCCATCGTCATTACGAGTAACTTTTCTTTCTCTTGTGTGCACATGTGGCTTAAAATAATGTCCACAAAATCTGCTAGCCTCCTCCACTAACTAAGCATTACATATCGAACCTTCAACTCTAGCCTTATTTTTTACATTTTTCTTTAAGTGATGCAAATACCTATTATATAGTTAAAACATGTTATTACTTCAATTACAACAATTTGAATTTGAATTACCTCTCAAATGGGTACATCCATTGATATTGAACTGGACTAGCTAGTTTTACCTTATGTGCTAAATGCACAGGTAAATGCTCCATACAATCAAAGAAGCTTGGAGGAAAAATTCCTTCTAACATGCACAAAATTACGAGAATCTCCCTTTTTAGTATTTCCATTTCAGTGAACTTGATTTCGGATGATGTTAAACTTTTAAAAAATAAACTTATTTCTATTATCACTTCCTAAATCTTATTCGGTAGCAACTCCTAAAATGCGATTGAAATTAGTCTTTGCATAAACATATGACAATCATGACTTTTCAACCCAAATAATTTGTACTTCCTCATGTCCATACATCTTGCCAAGTTTGACACATAATCATCGGAAAACTTTAGACTTTTCAACCATTCACACAATATTTCCTTCTATTTTTTGTCCAAAGTGTAATATGCTTTCGGATATTTATCAGTGCAAAGATCCTTATGTAACTCATTCCTTCTACAATAAAGTTAGCAAATCTACTCGTGATTTTGCATTGTCTTTTGTCCTCCCTTCAATGTTCAATATGGTTTTGAATAAGTTGTCAAAAAAATTCTTTTTAATATGCATCAAATCTAAAATATGACATATTAAATTAGTTTTTTAATATGGCAAATCCCAAAAGATGCTTCATTTTCTCCATTCAAAGTTTTTACTAATGCTTGTATTAACTTCATCAACTTCAAATTCTGTAACTGTAAGCAAACCTAATTCATCGAGCTTTAGCAAAATATCTTCCCCAGCTTTGTAAGGGGAAAGAGGTGTTTTTACCATCATATTCTTAATGAACTCTTGTTTATTGTGTCTAAATGGATGATCTAGAGGAAGAAATTTTTTGTAATTGTCAAACCAACAAACTTTGCCCTGTTTGGAAGATAAAAGGCATCAAAATTGTTGTCACAATAAGGACAACCCAGTTTTCCTGCTGTGCTCCATCTAAACAACACGACATATGCCAAACAATCACTAATGGTACATATCAATGTTGCTCTCAACATAAAATTATGTTTCAGAGACACATCACATATCTGAACACCATATTTTCAAAGATACTGCAATTTTGATATCAATGGTTGTAAAAAAGCATCAATTTTATGCTTCGGAGTTGAAAGACCTGGTACAATCATTTTCAAGAACATATATGGGTCCTTCATACACATCTATGGAGGTAAATTATAAGGAGTTATTATGATTGACCATTATGAATATTGTTGGCTAGATTGCCTAAAAGGTTGGAATCCATCCGTCGACAATCCCAAACTTACATTTTGACTTTCAGCTGCAAACGTAAGATGGGTGTTGTTGAAATGTTTTCATGCCAGTGCATCTGAAGGATGGCTCATAATTCCATCTTCTTGTTCGTATTTATTATGCCATCTTATGTGAGATGCAGTAGCATCAGAAACATATAGTCTTTGAAATCTCAAAGTTAGCAGGAAATAGTACATCCACTTCCAGGGTACTAATTTCTGTTTCATTGAACACTTTCTAGGCTTGAATCTTAATTGACCACAAAATTTGCACTCTTGTAATTCTACATCATCTCTCCAATACAACATACATCTCAATTTGCAACAATCAATCTTATCAATAGGCAAACCAAGACCCCTAATAAGTTTCTTTATATTGTAAAAACTATCAACCATTATATGACCAGGAGGCAATGATTCATTATATCACTCAAGAATTTTATCAAAACTATAATATGAAATATGCCCTTCAGATTTTATGTTTAATATTCGAGTAATTGAAGACAATTGGGTCATTGTCTCACAATTTGGCCATAACTCTTGGTCTGCTGACTGTAGTAAGTCAAAAAAATGTTTTACATGTGGGTTAGGTTCTTCTTTAAGATTTTTTGTATTTTCCTCGAAGGTATTACCGCTTGCATCATAAACCATTTGTATGTATAGATTTTTAGGAGCTGACTCATAATTTGTTCTAAATGGAATCCCCTTCAAAACCATTGAAGTTGACAGACGATTCTGCGTGATTACCCCTTAAAGTGTTACAAAGGTCGGTTTCTCACGTCGTGTCCACTCAAAATAATTGGGGACAAACCCTTTTCTCAGCAAATGCCCATTAACTTCATCAATAGGAAGGAAACATTTGTATTTGCACCTTTTACATGGACATTTGATCTTTGGCCCATCCATATATGTAGGTTGAGAACATGCATAATGAATAAAAGCTTCAACTCTGGCAACAAATTTAGGATTAATGTAACCATTAGGTGTTAATCGTCTATACATCCAAGATCTATCAACATAACTCATTTCTGTACAACTATTAATTAATGAGTTAGTATCATTCATGTTTGTCAAATATTACTTCACATTTAAGATAAGACTTGTGAATCAAGACAACAAATTTTTGTTGTGACTCCTAAGCTCCTCGTATGTTTCACCAATAAGCTTCACAGGAGCAATCATCATAGGTTATGGGTTAAGGTTTATGGGTTCAAATCTAAAAAATGAACTTATCTTGAAGATCGAACATATATGTTCGTAATCATATATGTTAGAAGACTATTAATATTAAAAGTCCTATATTAAATATGTACTCGTGCCAAATATAATAAGTATTCATAAAAATATGAATACTTATTTTAATAAATTGTGTTAACATATAGGTAGTTTTTAAAAGATGCGTACAAAAATTTTTGACATGAAAAGTAAAGAGAAGCTAATCACGACGTAATAAGAATCAATGAAATAACGGATTGACATGTTAAGGTAATTAGAACTATAATATAAGTCAAACTTATATTAATTCAATGATAAATTGAAGTTCATATTGTAAACAAGTTTCACATTGTGCAGGCCATATCAATTAAAAATGCAGGAAATTCAGATGGAAAGTTCATACTGCAAACAAATAAACCAAGAGCATAAAAGCGTAGTAAAAAGCAAATCACTTACCTCAACCGACACGCAGAAAGATCTTCCCGAAGTACGTGAAGGAAGTTGATGATGACGGAGCTAGAATAAAAAATATAGAAACTGATACAAATGTCATTAAAATGTGTGAAAATTTATTGTTGACATTGTTACACCATATACGAAAATGAATGTCATTTAAATACCTACGAAAGCTTCTCTTCAATCTCCTTCAAAACATAAATACTGGCAACAAATGAGTTCCTACAATCAAGAACAATTTCGTTCACAATTTAGAAAATGGGATATATTAAAACAATTGCCATGAAATATTATAATCAATCAAGGTCATTAGCTATACTCAAATAATTCAACCATAAGGTGTTATCGTCAATAATTTACGTAATTATAAGTCTCCTCCACAATAAGATCACAAGTTAATACTAAGGAGCTTTTGTTTTAATTAAAATACGGTTATGTCACATTTTACGAGAACCTTATTGAAAATTCGACAGAATTTTTCCCATAAAATGAACATCTCTCTTTTGAAAAAAGGGTCCCCCTGTAATAAAAATACAATTCTATATCGACTAGTAACCACAACTCAAATTAGGTCTCCAAACTATATGTCTATTCTTAATTCAGTCCATATTAATTAATTAATTAAACAAAATTTTTAGTTGCACATCCTTTCATCCTGTTATCTTATGTGTCAAACAAATACATCTGGCCTTCTCAACTCCACTAATAGAGACATTTAAGTCGGGCTATTTTTGGAAAAAATAAAAGTTCAAGTATTTAATCGCAACTTTAATTAACGCTTAAATAAATAAGAGTTTATCAATATAGTACAACGTTGAAAACAAAGTTAGTCTGCTATGTTTATCTCCGCCAATACATATTGTTTGATCTTTCTTTTGTTGTTTTTCTTCTTTTCTTACTTTTTGACCTTCTTTTACCATCATTTCACCTTTACATAATGTATTTCCCTTTCTTTTTTTGACTAGTTTTTGTTTTAACACATGCCTGGGTGTCATTCTACTTTATGGGTTTTTCCATTTTATATGTCATGTGGTATTCTCCTTCATCCCTTGCCATTTAAGCTTAGTTTCATATGTGATAGTGATTCTTCCTCCTCTTTGAATTGGACCTTTCTTTTAACATGGCAACCCTTTATTTTATGCTATTTACTTCTCATTCCTTACTCATTTTGCATGTTATTCCCTATAGGGAAATCAAAGAGTTGTAATTAACAATTTTAAAAAAGCCTTAAAATGTAATTAGGACAACATTGAAATTAAAATTAATTGAGAATTTAATTATTACAATGCATAGAGAGGCATATAGGATTTCAAAATAATATTTCAAGTCATAAATTTAAGAGGTATCTAAGACATAGAACAAAAATTATAAGACAAAAGTTATCTAAGACATAAGACTAACACTTAAAAGGCATAAATAAGTATTTAGGATAGGAAATAAAAATTTAATAAGAGAAAATTAAAATTTAAAGCCTAAAGAAATATTTAGATTTTTATATAAATATTGAAGGTCCTCCAGGAGTTTCTGAGAATTATTAAGCAAAGTTGTAGTAGAAACAGGAAACAATATCAATGTTATCATGAAAATAGATTTAAAACTTATGGAATTTACTTTAATGCCAACTTTTGAAATTTTGGGCAATAAATAATTATTATAAATTGATAACATCTATATGCTTCAACCAACAAAAACAAGATTTCATCGATTTGTTAATAATAAACTTAGAAGAATATATTGTAAAGATGTTGAAAATTAAGAGAAGTTATGGTTTTAAAATAGATTACTCCAATATAAGAACAAAACATAATAGAAAAAGTATAGAGTTTGTTAAATATAATTCATCAACCTTTATCACACCACACCACAATTCTTAAATTGATGATATAAAAAATTGTATTAAAATACACGACTTAAGTTAAAAATATAATTTATAATGGGTCACAATTCTATTAAGTAGGCTAAAAATATTGACAAATGGGTTCAAAAACTTATAGTATCATTAATAATATAACATCTATTTCAAAAAGATCAACTGTTATATGAATATGATGAATAACAACCAAAGCCTATCCAACATTCAAAGATTCTAAAATTAAAAATGGTACTACTATAATAACAATTATATTTCCTCTCCAATCTTGAACTACAAATTTACAATCCAACTTCTTTAAATCCTGTACCATATCCCACCAATATTAGCTTTAAGGGTTTTTTAGGGAAGGTGGAACCTATGATTTAATTGGTAGTAGATAGATTTGATTTATCCCACTCATATATTAATGGAGAAATCAAATTTATATGATTTATCCCACTCATATATTAATGGAGAAATCAAATTTATATTCTATAACTTTAAATCACGTTTAACATTGCTTTACACAATATCTACATTATATGGGACTATCTCTCCACACCTCATGATATTTAGTATTTAGGAATATCGAATGCAGTTAAAATAAGTAGTTAAACTAAAAAATTTAAAAATGAAGAGCATATTATATTATTGAATTTAACACATTATTTTCATATTCTTATCAACCTATCTTATCATAATTTACGCTATCATAATAATAGTAATTATTTAACTCATAACTTCTAATTATTCGTATAAAAATAAAAAAAGAAGCAGAAGATAAGATGCAATTATTTAATTTCATTAAGTTATTTTTATACTTATTAAATATATGGTTACCATTCCAATCAAAAGTCTTATTATAAAATTTGAATGAAAGAATTCTAATTAAAGATAATATTATCCTATCCTCAATTCTTTTAAAAGATTTTATTTCATGCAAGTCAGACTCCTCATACATTTCATATGTGTGCTGAACAATTTCATCCCTAATTAATAACAAAATCACAACAATTTTTCCATTATTTACCATCATTAACAGTAGTTTAGACAGCAAACCATCAACCGATAACAATCAAAACTAATGCAGCCAACTCATTATCAAGAACTAACTCCAAATTTTGCAAAAACTTTATCCACGGACACCCACACATCAACAGCAGATGAGGTTGGAGAAGACGGTCATACCTTGACGAAAACTGTCGGAGAAGATGACGACTCACGCTGGAGAGGCAGCAGCTCTATAGAGAATAGGGAGACGACAGATGTGAGAGCGACAGCTAGAGGAGGAAGAAGGAGAGGAAACAGGTGCGACAGGTCGGGTGGGAAAGGGGAGGGGGAGGATAACGCTTTAATTAATCAAAAACGACGGTGTTTGGTTTAAAACCAAATGACGCCGTTTTGGTTAACTTAACGACATTGTTTCAGTTAACCTAAATGACGTCGTTTGATTTAAAACCAAATGATGTTATTTTGGTAAACTTAAGACGTTCTACTTCAGTAACCAAAACGACGTCGTTTGATTTTAAACCAAATGATATCGTTTTGGTTAACTTAAAGAGTTATGTTTCAGTGACAAAAAGATATCGTTTGATTTAAAACCAAACGACCTTGTTTGATTAACTTAAAACATTCTGCTTGTACCAATACGACGTCGTTTGGTTTTAAACTAAACAACTTCATCTTGGTTTACTTAACGATGTTCTACTTCAGTATCAAAACGACGTCGTTTGGTTTTAAACCAAACGACGTCGTTCTGATACACTACAAAACATTTAGCTTCATTAGCAAAACGACGCCATCTTGGCACGTTCTGTTTCAATACCAAGATGACAGCGTTTGGTTTTAAACCAAACGACGTTGTCCTGATACACTTAAAAAAGGTTCTCTCTTCAGGAACAAAACGAATATATCAAGACGACGGCGTTTGGTTTTAAACCAAACGACGTTGTCCTGATACACTAAAAAAATGTTCTCTCTTCAGGAACAAAACGACATCGTTTTGTTACAATTAAAAACGTTCAAGTTTTTTAGTACGGAAGACGACACTTTTATCGATGAGTTTACTGACGGAAATTTCTGTCGCTAAACTACAATTTTATTATTCCCACCTTTTCCATTTTTCAGAAAACTTTTCGTACCGATACAATATATCCGTCAATAATTACCAATAATTTCTTTACCGTCAATAATATTCCGTCGCTATTTCATATTTTTCTTGTAGTGGGTGGCCATTTAGTTGTTCCTTGTATTATGCACCACAGAACGAGAATCGATTCGCTTTCATTGATTTTTTTTCACATTTAGATCGTCAACAATCCCTGAAGTTCAGTTACACGTGAAGTTTCAAAGAATGTATAGTAACAACTCGATGTCTGGTAATTTTCATGTCTATGAACGCCACGAAACTTCCCTTCTTTACGACATGAGTTGATTGATTATGTCCCTTGTTTGTCCTTCTGCCATGCTAACATTGAAATTCAATAATTTTCAGTTCTGAGGAGGAGTAGACTCCAAGGCACAGCCTGAGCAAATAAATTTCTCCTTTTGTGAATGCATACGGTCCCAAAGCATATGGAATCTGTAAAGTGAAATGAGTGTCATTGTAAGAATGATCAAGAACGGTTTGACTGAGTTTTACAGATGGAAGTCGAGTCATCTGTATCAGCTTCATACTGGTACCAACCACTCCACATTTGGACTTGCAACCACCGAATACTTATGGCGTTGATCTTTAAAGCCCACATGTACAAATCAGTCCCATCAACCACAAACAGTTGTTCAAGCAAAAATGGGGTCAAATTCACTAGGTATCATCACCCTTCGATTGTACTTCTTTAGCTCCTAACTTGTGGCCCCTGTGACACATGTAATTGTCCCATTTGGTTGATGACATTGGGCCCCTTTCCTAAACTAGGGTAAGAAACTCCCTATCTAACTTCAGTATCAATAAGCGAAACCTTGCCCTTTGCCTCCGTTACTGGTCGTTGGTTGAGTTAGGCCTGCCTATTGTCTTTGTCTCGACTCCTACTAGACCTTAACAGCAAAGCAAGTACTTGAAAAGCTTGGACTAATAACATGTTTGTTGGACAAACAAGACGGTCCCCCTTCATGCTCAATCCATTGTTGACACTTAG
The DNA here is from genome assembly GCA_026413575.1 of Erythroxylum carthagenense. Classification (NCBI taxonomy): domain Eukaryota; kingdom Viridiplantae; phylum Streptophyta; class Magnoliopsida; order Malpighiales; family Erythroxylaceae; genus Erythroxylum; species Erythroxylum carthagenense. The sequence goes on along the minus strand of JANZLD010000005.1, from coordinate 75,339,035 downwards.
CTTCTCTTCATTGGTTTCCTTTCCTCGGTTGTATTGGATTTGTGGTTCTGCTTCACGGTTGACTGATTCTATTGTTCTGGCTTCCCCTTGTCATTTTCTCTATGGTTAAAAACGTGAACTATGCTCAATTCGTAGTCACATTTAAGGTGACAAGACCACAACTTAGTTTATCAACTATTTGGGTTATATTCTTAGAACCATCTGCATGCAAAGTGGAGTTTCACCAAGGTTTGTGCGGTAAAAGGAAAAGAATGGCTAGAAGTTCATCCTCAGGTAATTATAAATTCTTTAATTTGGCATATATACTTGCACCATCTTCCTCTTGGTATTATAATCTTCCGTTTTTTCATTAACACTGTCAAGTACTTGAGAAATCTAGAAAGAAAAAGATAAATATAGTGATGAAGAATCAAAATGATATGCAGAAAAGGGAAAAGGACTGAAGTAATATGAGGAACATCAATGGTAAAGGTATAGTAGGAAGGGAAAAACAGTTAACATTCTAATTAGTCAACATCTAACATGGCAATGTTCATAAGCCTCTGATACTTACAAAGTAATAACAGACAAATCATATTTAGAAAGAAAACTGAGTAATATTCAGCTGAGCATATTCAGCTTAATTGCATTAATTTACAGAAAGAATTCCCCATTGATAGAAACATGAAGATCATCAAAAATTAGTTCTTTCCACTTCCAACATCTACTTCTTTAGCTCAGCAGTAATCCCCTTTATCATCGAGAAATATCAAAGTCTTGAGAGTAGCTGAGCTGTTCCATCTCCCAACTCGATCTTGAAGCAACTCCTTCATGAGAAGGTACATACTCCTATCGTGTACAAGCAAGAAAAACCGTAAGACTACCGACCAACACTTGAACACGGTGAAAGTAAACATTGACATATCAGAAAAGACATTAAATTGTATTCTAACCTCTAACTTCTTCACCAATTCCTTTGCTGTTGGAGCAGATACAATAATAGTACGTGCACTAGCATTTATGAATCCTTCCTCCACAGCTTTGTCAATGAACGAGAGTAGAGAATTGTAGTATCCATCAACGTTTAACAAGCCAACCTTCAATATAAGACACCATTAATCTCTAGAAAGTAATGCAATTGCTATGTCATGCAGAGGAAAAAATGGTTTTTTTTTTCTTTTGAGAAAATATTAATGTAATGATGTTTCACAAAACAGATACCAGTACAAGCACGAGTCTTTACCGGTTTGTCATGTATCCCAAGTTGAGCCCATGTTATGACTTCAAGTAACTCTTCAAGCGTCCCATAGCCACCTGTAAGGGATGCATTTCTTGTACACAATTAATCACTAATTTCTGACCAAAAGGAGGCCATATAACAGAAGACCAAATACAAAAATTAAGAAACTTGAGATTAAAATTAATTGCTTATTTCCAAAACTAAGCGGAAAGCTTGGTCTATTTATCTGTTCCCTTTGTCAATACATAAGATGATCAGAGTTGATAACTAATGGAGATTTTAAGCCTCTGATTATTTCTGAAAAGTTATCTGAACCAATTTCCTAGTTTCAATTGGGTTGGGAAGGGGAGGGTGGTCAAGAATTCTTCCCTTGTCCTTAACAAGATCTTTAATGCAACCATTGTAAATCAAAGGCAAAAGCATCCGCCACCCATGCAGGTCATGATTGCTTTTATTTTCTCATGCTACGGAGAGTATGATCCTATTTCTAATTCTATGGGCGTGGCTCGTGGGGATTCTATGGCATGATAAGGAGACCACATTAAGATTAAAGTGACTGTTATATTCACTATGTCTTCTATGTTCCAAATATTTTGAAGTTTGACAAAAGTGACTTAAAGGAATGAAATCATTGCTTGGTAGGTGCATTTTCTAGTTGACCACTACTGTATGGTAGAAATCTGTCTGTAATGTCCTTTACTATTTGCTGTTAACATGCTAGGAAATAAGTGCAGTAGCATTACAGGCTATAGAACTAACGAGGAAACGTTAGGAATTGAGAACATGAATCAGGGAAGCAGGGTGCCTTTGCAGCTCTAGTTTTCAGTGTGAGATGTTGACGGGTCAGGTATAGCGTTTTAAACGTTGCTCTGTAATCATGGTTATAGCTAGCTGTATAGAGGTTTAGCCATTAAAGTGCTGTCTTCCCAGGATTGGCAGAAACCATTTTTGGTATCAAAAGCAACTGCTGCCTCTTGAAAGTTTCATCTCATACTAGTATGGCATAGCTCCTTTCTTCCTAAATTTGTGAAAAATGGAAAGACGCTTCATTCTTGTGGAAGGAAAGGATTAACAAGAAAATTTTAAAAGTGAAAAGCACAACCAGTTAGTCGTCTAAAATTGATTTATGTACTACTATTTAATTAGTATGGACTATAGTCTATGGAGCTTTATATTTCCTCAAGGAGCACGACCCAGTAACTTTTCTGGTAAGTCTTTAAGGCCTATAATGATGGGTGTTTATTGTTCTGCTAACATTTTCTTAGCTGTTCAAAAATTTCGGTTTTTTTTTAATTCTTTAGTTTTTAGGTGGGGAAGAATCCTCAAGAGACTAGACAGCAAGGATTCAAAGAAAGTAAAGTTTTTAGCAAGTTTCTGCTGGATCAAAGCATGGATATGACGAATGTTGCATGTTTAAATTAGTGAAAAAAGGGACTTCTCATTTCCAACTGAAAGTTCAGAGGGCTTATACTAACCTGGCAACGCGATGAATGCATCTGAATGTTTAGCCATCTCCGCTTTTCTTTGATGCATACCGGCAACAGCCTTCACCTCCCCTACTGTTTCACCAGTTAACTGCAATTAAAAGTCACAAAAGAAATCAATCAATAAAAGGGCTCAATGGAGACAGCGATAAAGATAAGAATTTGGAGTTTTCTGCAACCAAGCAATGATGATTGCTGCAGGAACAGTGGAGTGCTTCAGCAACATCTTGGACTAGTTAATGAAAGAACAAAAGAAAAAGTAAAAGATGAAAAGATCCGAAGAAAGTAATACTCAGAATAAACATACAACTAGACAAGTAAACCAACAGAAAGAGAAAACTCCATACGTGAAAAAATGAGTATACCAAGTCAAAAATACCCGAGGAAGATCATGAATAAGGCTGCGAAGTACTCAGGAACACAAATTTTTGTTAATGGAAGAAAATAAAAGTTATGTGTTGAGAGAAAACGGAATACGCAATACGCAGAGAAAAGGATAAATAGGAAACAACAAAGGAAAAAAACCAACATCAAGGTCGTTAAATAAGCGAAGTGTTCAAAAAGAGTAGGCAAAAACAAAACATGAAAACTATAGATTTGAGAAGAAATAAAGCTAGGAAAGTAGAAGGCCAAAAATCTAGCTTTAATATAAAAAGTAATAAAAAGTTTCTGGCTTTTTAAGAAACATAACAAGAAAAGGTAGAAGACTTTTTCTAGCTCTAGCAGACATACCTCTCGAGGCATGAGCGTCTTGGGAATAACCCTGCAGGTAGACAATAACATGACAAAAATTAGTTGAAGAGAAAGAAAAACAGTAAGCATAACATAGCTAACCTCATTGTTTTTGTTTATTGATCTATTTTATCCATTACAAACTATGTTACAAGACAAACTTGAATATAAAGTCTAATTACCCGATAACATGACGACCACCATCATGAACGGCTTGGGAGACCAAACCCATCAAACCTATGCTGCCCCCTCCATAGACCAAATCAATGTTCCTAGAGACCTGCAAACAAGGTGATGATTATACTCTGTTCATGGAAACAAAAATGAAACAATTTTTGGGTACAAGGTCATTGTTTTTAACGTGAGAATATACTCGGATATGCATTCTTTATCCCCTTTGAAAAGGGCTTTGTTGCTTTAGCCTGCATTCAACTTGCTTGTATGACAAGGACACTGCTACTAAATACATTAATGGGTTTTACTTTCTTTTGAGAGGGAGAAAAAAGGATAGACGATTACACAAAAAAAACTCCAGAACGGGAAAACCCAGGTTGAAAATTTGTCTCAGTGCCAAGGAACAGTTGCAGATACGTAATGTCAGTAAATAGGACAAGTTACAAGCAAGTTGTAAACAGAATAAGCACACAACAACCCTCCGGAGTGGAATAAAACTCCAAGAAACTTCGTTTCACATGTCTAGCAAATTGGTTTTTATGTCTAAGCAAGGAATAACAATACTTATCAAGTTTATAAACGGATTGGCAAGAAAATAACAGGTATAAGAAGAACACAGGCCAAAATCTCCATTGAAATAGTTTAAAGTTGTAACTAATACCAGTTCATTTCCAAGCTCAATAGCAGCGTCTTGGTAACTCGTCTTCTTCCCTTGACTACTCCCACAAAACACACAAATTCTCCTAAACTTTGATGATGATGATGATTGATTCACTGCCTCACTATCCATCTCAGTTTCACTCTCTTTAACACTCACACTCTGCCCCAATATACCCTGCTTCTACTTTTGCCTAAAGTGCAAGAAACAAGAATCTCCTACACGTTACTCTTTGTCTCTACTATTGTTCGCTAAGCTATTACACCAAATATGTCAAAGAACATTGCAAGTATGAACTTGACTACCCTCTTGTTGCTTGTCCACTACTCATATTGAGTGCGTTTCCTGCTCTTCGTATGCTATATATAAACCTTAACGCACGTGAGTTGCTCCTCTCTAGCACGCTCGCTATACACTGCGCACATACACCAGCCAATATTGGCACGCGTGGAACTTCTCTTTCCTTTCTTTTTCTTCCCCCGGTCGCTTTCTATCTGTTCCTTACTTAGCAAATGCTAATATAAATTTTCTTAAATAAATAAAATTAATTTCTATTATTATTTCAGGTTTAATTATCCGACTAAGTATATATTAGTATTCTTTCGTCGCAAAAGATGATCGATTAATTAATAAAGTGATCCGTTTTTAACAACAAGTATTATTAAAATAAATCAAAAATCTAGAATTCAAACTTAAATGGTTAATTATTTTTACTATTATCGTACAAATTTATGATTTGTAAGAGATTGATTTCTTGTAGAGTTTCAATTCTTTTTCTAACAATTCTCATAGAAAGATTAGTTTTCTTTTGAAACAAAGGCCTAGGTCATATGAATACAGCCAACCAACATAGAGTTCCTTGGTAAACTTTCTAGGCATCATTAAACAAAGCCAAATTTCAATATAAGGACAGACATCCCTTTACATTAAGCCATCAAGAAAATGCAAATAATGACAAAATGGGATGGGTACCATTTCTTTTTAATCCTGCTGAAATGGGCACTTCCAATAAGAAAAGGGTTAAATTATAAACAGAAACAGAGATCTATCAGAGTCAAAGTATGGGTGAAATTCAGAAGAATCAGAGGAAGAAATGGGTCTCAGAGCAATGAGCATTTTGGTGATGATTGAAGTAAGAAGACACAAGTGGGTTAACCCCCATCACCTTGTACCCCTCAGTCGACACAACTGTTTCTTATTTAGGAAACATCTCAATTTAATTACATTCATCCCTTCTCTTCCCTCTTCCCCAGTTATCCCATATCCCCTCTCTTCCACCACCACCTTCAACCACTCCATCTCCGACCATCCTGCCCTCTACCATGTACTTCCCTTGTCTGCTGTTTGCCTACTTCTCACCTATCAAATTTTACTGTCTTTCTAAGACATTTTTTGCTGTCTGTAATATAGTGATGTCTCATCATGTCATTATATTGTTTTGTTGAGACAAATTAATTAGAGAAAAACATGTAATACAAGTACATATTATACTTATGTTTAAAAGTTGTCTTCCTTTTGTATATGTAATTGACTTATTAGATAGGTCCATTGAATAATTACTCCTCTACTAAGCTACACTGTTAAAAAACATATTCTATAACCCATTATCCATTAGCCCACTTGCTCATTTTCTCTTATTAATTGTTATAATAGGTGCTAGCTTAATGTGGTGATTGCCTGGATTGCAGGAACTGAACTCATGCTATTTAACTAATGAGTATTATCTATGTGTCTATTACTTAAACATCTCCAATCCCAAGATTGGCCTTTCTGGCCTGATTCTTTGCCTTTACTCTTGCTCCTTTTTGTTTAATGCTCTTCGGTCTACTTCCTCCAGGTATTGAGATTATAAACCCATAATTACTAATTCCTAATGGGGGATTGAGCGCTTTAATTATTACATATAGCTCCTGCATGCTTGCATGCGCATTTTGACTCATGTTTTTGTGTGTTAGCGATTGTCCATTGTCGTTTGTATATGAGTGCCATTCACAGTGTTTCTTCTTCTTCTTGGTGTGACAGAGATTGGATCACCAATCAGAAAACGTTAAAACCCTTTTCACTGCTCACTGTTTGTGTTAACTCTTCTATCTAATTGTTCAAAACGTAACAATTTTCCATCTACCTTTGAACGAGGTGAACAGAAGAAAACTTGAAACAAAAGGTACAGTGCTAAAGAATATACTGGTACGCTTTTCACGATAAGCCAACTCCTTATACTTTACAAGTGAAGATGTGTGTACGTGTAATGTATATATTCTCTTGTTAAAGAAGTGACGAGCAGCACAGTCAAAAAATACAAATATTTGTTATATTTTCGATTTAAAATGCACGTGAAAAACTATATCATAAGAATTGTGAGGAAGGAACAGAAAAATTAATGTGTAGCTGCAAAAAAAAAAAAAGATTCTGATCATGAGACTTTCACGCCTGTATGTTGCAGGAAGGTGTTGCTAAGCAAAGGACGGAACCTGCAAGCAAGCATCTGTCACCACCACCTTCTTAGTCCTACCAACACCTGACCTATCTTTTTTATTACCTCCTTCATTTCCCAATGACTTTGATTTCCGTTGCACAGTCCCCAAAACTTGCTGGATTTCTGATCTTATATAGTTGGCATTTTTTGTCAGTTCCATACAATACACGCCAGTACACTTACGTTATGCTCTATCAAGATTCATGTATTCTTTAGAGTCAAAATTGTAAAATTAACTGCAGATATTCCAAAGTTTCAAACTTTCAATGGGATGGGACAGCTAGGCCATCTGAAATTGAAGCAACTCCTATCCGGCATGCACCAGTTGCATGCCAGACTACTGTTATAGTGTGTGTGTCTGTGTACTGAAGAATAATGAATCATTCAGGAACAGAAGCATTCATGCCTGAGCCAAAAGCAAAGCCAAAGCCATCTCTCTCATTCATCCATTAATAGCATTATGTAATCGTCTGCAGCCACTGATTTGTCCAGTGAAGTATCAATTCGCTATTCTATCTCCCTCTTATGACACGTGGCCCGAGGTCCAGTGAAACATTCATGTAACTATATATCCCACAGTTTGCTTTTCTGTTGACAAGCTTTCTTGGCTCCGTCCAGCCAACAGGAGTTGAAATGTGTCAAGCCTTCTCGATTGTCTTCTTCTACAGTTTCTCAGAACTCCTTTTAAGCTTTTCCTATGGTGGTCTTAGAAAAGTTAGTGCAGTCGAGTAGGACCCTTATGAGTCTCCTAAAGCAAAACAGAGATATTATTCATTCTCTATAGTATGGACCATATGGCATTATAATATTAGGAAAACACAAGAAAATTTGAGTAAAAAAGTATATCCATAAGAGAGTATATATATATATATATAGATGAACATTCTGAATCTCCTTTTATTTTTTTTTAAAAAAAGTTTATTCAGTGCTTATGTAAATATTGTGCTTTATGGTATTAAAAATATTATTAATTGTTGAAAAATTGAAAAACATAAACATCTTTTTTTATTATAAATTTATTTATACATTATGGTCGAGACAAGTGAAAGAGTGCAAACCTAACCTGATCTTCTCGAAGGATATGCAATTTTGGGGTTAACAAAAATAGAAAATAGACCAAATGAACGACAGATTCCAGTTGTGAAAAGGTAACGATTACTAAAAGGGCTAAGAAACAGGCATGCCCCATTAGCATAGTCTCCGATGTCTCTGTTGCCTACCATAACACATTGTTTAAATGTCAACTACGTGATATGTTATTGTCGCGTATGGAACATTGATCATTAGGAGATTGAACTAATAATCCATGGCTTACTTAACCCTTTCTCACACGCTACCCAAAGCTCCTTCTGCTTTGGTTACAATCAGATGTCGACAGCTTTCAATTCTATTCAGTTTCTGAAACACTTGACTACTCCAAAAAGGTTGAGAAATCACCTGAAAACAGCTCCTCCTCAAGTTTACTTCAACTAGAAAATGGGCACCTTAGACGCGTCCATGTGGTGCTCATTATGGCGTTGAAGATGAGAGATACGTAGTACCGGAGCTAATGGCTGTTTCCAATTCTACGTTATATGGACTTCCCAACAGCAAACTGATAACGTGTAGTAGTTTTTGTATATATGAATGTGAAAGAAACCTGATTATTACTCAGACTAATTGTGCTGTGGTAAATCATTCTTTACATGAATTTGGTATAGCTAAGTTTGAAAATTTTTTGGTCTCAAATTATAAAATTTGATGTGGACCCTTATCTCTAACGATTTCAAAGAGGCAATTTAATTGAAGTGTTTATATGTTAGCCTAACATCTTTTTACCACCAAAGAAGCTGCATAACTTCTTAATTTTACAAGTTATTTTGCAAAAATCCGGAAGAACTTCAGATGAAAATAGGTTTAGTAATTTTGAAGCCCAGCTTCTAGGGAAGGTAGTTTTTGTCAAAAAATCTAAGGAAATGTGCTATTCCAATTTCTCCTGCTATTTCATGCTTGTTTGTAATGCCTTTGTGGACATTAAGATCTAAAATATAGGAGTAGCCATGTTGTGTCCCATGAGGTTATGTAAATATATATATCCGCACAGGCCTGGTTGTACATTGCAATTGCGGTATGACACAGACTGAAGAATTCGTGAATCCCATTATAACATTTCTGTCTTCTTCTCCAGGAATGTTTTTATTTCAACCTAAAAGCTCCTAGTCTCTAATGAGATTCAGGATCGATTCCAATAAATTTAACTTCAAATTCACGAAAAGCAATTAATAGGGTGATGTCAATAGATATGCCGTAATATGCAAAGGTGTGGCTTTTCATGGTAGGCATAGGTATATAAATAGTGGAATTGGAATGTAAGTTCAGATACATACGAAAAAGAAAAGATAAGGATCTTAGGAGTTGATTGGCCAAGAGCAGTTGGCATCTTATACAAGCAAATGGATGCTTTTCGGCCAAGGCAGAAGATGACACAGCATCACTGTAGAAAAATTTCAGATCCACATTCACTTTCCTATGTAATACACCCTCAATGAGCGATCCCACGTACACTGCCTCAGGACGATAGCTTACATGTTTATCCTGAACAAAATACCAATTGGAAAGTTACCTTCTTTCTTACAACAACAGGATTTGGTTTTCTGTTCATGATATGTCTAGCAAGCATGCATGATGTGTAATTTTTCAAAAAAAGCATGCATGATGTCCCGACTCATTCTTTTCTAGTACAATGTTGGCTTCTAATAAAGGTTTTATAATAGATTATGATAATTATGACTGGTTCAGATGCAAATGTGATAATTAGTTACCATTTTGAATACTAATTAGAGCAATAATTGCGTTGGCAAGTAGTAAATTTCTATTTGAAAGTTTGATTTTGGGATTTCATTCAAGAGGACTATGTCCTCAAGGTAATCAAAATTTCAAATCGTTTGAAGTCACTTTTTAGCTAATAGAACCAAGTGAAGTCCCCTTTTCTTCCCCTTACCTAATTTATTCAACAAGCAGACACCATCAAGTACATCTGGTGCAATCTTTTTGAACCATTAATCGATTCACCTGACCCTTAAAAAATCATGAATGAGGGTAATAACCCTTCATTGTTTTTCTGTTTTACATAAAGGAAGAATAATGATAATTCATCAGAAACCGAAGACTTTAGAGGCTTCTGTTAGACTGCTTTTTCAGTTGTTTCTGGTTTGACTTGAGTTACTTGAGCAGACAAAGAAAAGCCTAACTTGAAGGGACTTTGACCCATTGAATATATATAAAACCCCTTAAATGTAAACAGAACATGTGAAAAGCAGGAATATCACATGATTTTAACACACTGTGGTCTAGTTGAAACGACCTTTGGCATCACCAAAATTGGAAAGCAACATGAATTAGAAAGTTGGTGATGTTAAGCTGTTCCTCGTTCGCCAACTTTTTTGCATCTAACAGAGAAAAGCTTCACTTTTCAATAATTACACTATTTTAAGGGCCTCTTAGATTCATGGATTCAAATCCCAACCAGATTGATTTTCATATTAAAAAGTTAGGCATCTTCCTGGAGTTTTCTTTTGACTTGCATGTACTCAAGTTCCATTGGACAAGATAAAGCATGCAAATTTCACTTTATGACTAAAGACTAATAAAGACGCACCGACTATAATTTAAAAGTTGGAACCATTTGAACGAAAAGTTTGGCTGCCGGCATGGTTCATTTCCTCTGTTAGCAGTTGTAACAGTGCCAGAGACCTTTAATTTAGGATTATGAAGCTAGTTTTCAACTTGAATTAAGGCTTTTGATCAGTAGGTCGGGATTAAGTGTTTTCAATTCTCCTACTTCAACATGTGTGGTTCATTTGATAGTTAATTTCTACTTGTGAAATAAACTTAATTATATTACTTGCTTATTTACGTTACTTGTAAGGCTATGCAGCCAATGTTTCCCTATAACGTTCTAAAAAAAGTTAAGATGAGTCCTCCTAAGTGATAGTATTATTTGAAGTTTTAGATTCAAGTCTAAATATATTAATTAGTATTAATTATTTGGGTTGAACTTATTATTCAATTTTAATTAATTCATTCATAAATAATTTATTTAAAATATGTAATTTGCGATTTAGTCATCGTTCCTAAATTTTCGTGTCATCTGAAACATAACTTTGAGGTTTAGCTTCAAATGGATCACTTGTCCAATTCAAAGTAGACAACTATTCTTAATTGTTAGTAATTAGCTGTAGTAATGGGACGTTGTCAAAACATGAAAAGATTAGGTTTTTGAAAGTTTCAAAAGCAGAAATAGACCTCTCTCTGCATGCTCATGCTGTCTTTTTAGAGTTTGCAGGGACTGTTATTGATTTGGTGGACCTCACTAAACCCTTACTATGTTGAAGAAGAACACTTAATCATGATTAAGCAAACGGCTTCAATTGGTCCAGACCTGATATTAATGTTATATGTGATCAACCAATGGAATTAGTAACACATTTGTCAGCACAAAATACAAAAGAAAAGGTTCAATAGATTTCTATGTCCCACAGTCCACTTGACGCAGAAGGTTTCTCAATAGTATCTATACCGTTGTTTCAGTTAATTTAAAGTCAAACTTAAACGCCCCTTGAATTATTGAGCATAAACAAGCCTCTAACTTATCTGTGATCATATTTTGTTGTTTCATGAAAGCTTCAAGTAATAATAAGGGCAGTAATCACATTGACAAAGATGATCACAACAATTATACAACGATAAATACATGTTAATTAAGTATTCTAAATCTTAACTAATAACTTAATCATGAAATAGGGTATGGTTTTGCCATAAACTTTGCGAACTAAACAGCAATCCCACGAACTTTCAGGTGAAGCTTCGATTTATAAGTCCAGCTCTTCCTTCCCCTCTCAAAACATCTAACCAAGACTACATTTTCACCGAAAGTTATGCAGAAACATGAAAACAGCCAAAGTCGTCAATAATTTAATAGGGACAAACATTTAGGAGAGACAGGTTGCGATCATTTCGGGAAACAAAGAAAGATGGGGGCAGTGCAGACGTGTAGAGCGGACTGGTATGGTTTGGTTGAAGATCTGTGTCTTCTGTTTTTAGGACACAGTTATATCCCATTTTACTGCTTCCCATCATATGTGGTTCCTCCGGTATTCCAAGGATTTATGTTGTTTTCTATAGCTACCTAAGCTAGATGCTAGTTTAGAAACATGATAAGGTTTTCTCATTTCTGGTTTTTATGTTTATTCTCAAACTCCCCGGAGGTGACATTTTTGAAAGTGACAATTCTGCTAGGGATCAAGTAGTTGGTGAACTCATGACGTCCATTTCTTGCACTTCAAATTAATTAACAACATTTTAAGATGATAAGGTAAAGCCCTAAGTTTAGTTTATCTAAGTTACGTTCTATTAATTATTCCTACACAACGGATACTCCATGTATTATGTAACAAGGATAAGCATATCTTTTACTAAATGTTTTGCCAATCACAAATTTAAAGGTCTAAACCTAAGGAGAAGAGTAATTGCTACCACAACCAAATACTCAAATAACATGTTTTATTTCCTTGTTTTAATAAGACAAAAGTAAGTCTGACATATACAAACCATTTGTTATAGATTTACTCATTTCTAAATATTTTTAAATTTAAAATTTTTGAAAAATATCTTATGATATTTGTTAGTTCTTAGATAATATAAAAGAAGGAGATTGAGTTGCATATATTTATTTGTTAACTTAATGAATGATTTATCTATACTAATGAATAGTTATAATAAATTTATATAAGATAAAATAAACAGTGCAAAAATAAAAGAGTGCAAACAAAGAAAGAGAAAATTAATTTATAATTATTACATCAAACAACTTTTGACCTACTTTTTTCCCTAATTCGCTTGAGAATTTAGTGTAGTGTTATTCAATAGGCTAAGAGAAACATTTTGTACATATATCTTCTTTTTGAGTGAAGAAGAATCTTTTACATATCTCTTTTGTCAAGGATGAAGAAGAACCCTAACAATTAAATTGCTCTATCAATTAATATCTCAATTACTCAAATATGTAATACAAGAATTTATTTTATGATCACTTATTGCAATAAAGTTTCCCATCATGCTTAGACACACATGAATGTAATGAAATCTTTTCAAAGGCTTCTAAAACTATCTCAATACCACCAAAGATCTTTTTCACAACGCATATGTGATCTGTTTATTCTTAAAACAACTAATTATGTCTGTCACAGACATAAATCAATCATAACAATGACTAGCAACAATGACATTTGTTGGCCAATGTATTGCATTTCTTGATCAATGTATCAACCGACAGTACAAACTTATGTTACACAAAATATCTATAAGCAAACTAGTTGACCAATATGTCATCCTAATCAACTTAGTAGGTACAAAATGCACAAACTACTTTAAAACTCTAACATAAGTCAACCAAACATTCTAAAACAAGCCTTTTTTTTAATTCTCAAGTTTTTCAAAGATTAAAACATATTTATTTGATAAAAATTGATCCAAAACTATTTCAAAAGTTTTATTATAATTATTTTAATCATCAAGATTTTCTTTAAACTTAAACTAAATTTACTCTTGATTATGAAAGATTTATGAATTTCAGTAAGAGAAAAAAAGAAAGGTATAAGAAGAACTAGGGGAGATGATAAATAGTAATATAACTTTACTTAAAATTATTGAAGGCATAACTCTTAATAGAAAACTTTGGCATACTAGGATACGAAAAAAAAGAATTTCACATAAAGAGGTCCTTCAAGTTCTTATAAGTATTTAAGACATTTTCTTTTGAGTTTTATATCTTGTATTTAGCCTAAACATTTAATATGTATAACTTCCCTCTTAATTATTTAGCCTAAACATTTTCTTACTTAACCTACATATTTTCTTATAATAACTTATTTAATTAATTTATTTACTTGTCTTCTTTCATGTTTGTGTAGTTATTTACTTACTTTATCTCTTATTTGTATTCTTATATCGTATTCTAAATTTATTCCATTATTTATGATATTACCTATTTTAAATTTTTATTTATACATATTTATCTATTTTATTTTATTTTATTTTTATATTAAATTATATTATATGTTTAATTAGTATTTTTATATGAATTTATGACAAAAAATTCTCTACCAGTTAGAGGTAAATTTGCGTACTACTGGACTTCCCCAACCTCTATATATTAGTGAAACTTTCACTGGATTATTGTTGTTGTTGTTGTTATATATAATGAAATGACCATCAAAATGACTAAGATAAGAATATATAAAGGATTACAATATTTGTTTCACATGAAAGACTTCAATCTTTCTTGTTCTTAGTTGACTTAACTTGAATTACATTGAAGCTCTCTTAGATTGTATATATGCTGTTGGACCCCGATTTTTGAGTGAAAATTTAAGTTATGAAAATGAAAATTTAAGGAGTCCTTTGTGTATGTATTGTATAATATATGACTTAAAATTAAAAGAAATTGATAAGAAAAGAATGATTTTGATTTTGATACCTTCGGGTTTTGAGTAGCTTGGTATGGTTTATGAAATTAAAGTGGATGAGTTG
>JANZLD010000005.1:75305025-75316895 GCA_026413575.1 Erythroxylum carthagenense | reverse complement strand
ATTATATTTATTAATAATTATTAGAAAAAGATCTGCTACATTTTATTCCAATAAATAATTCTATAAATTAATATTTATCTTTAATATATATCTTAATTATTAAAACTAATTAATTTGAAGACATTAAGATATTTTACAATTAAAAGTATAATTATTAAATTCAAAAAATTAAAGTAAATATAAATTTAAAATAAAATAAATAATTATATATATTTAATTAATAATACATCAAAATATGATAAAAATGAAAAGACAAAAAACAAAATTTTCATGAGTTTTTAAAACTGAAAAACGAAAATTCAAAATCAAAAATAAAAAACTTAAAGATATAATCTTTTATTAAACTTAAAAACAGAAAAATTAAAATCAAATTACGGCTCCAAGCCCTATGGCAATGGTATATATGAATATATAGTTTTGTATTCAGTTTAGACAGCTTCCTCCAAACAAGCATTTACATGAAACTATGTTGCTTGCATATGCTCTACAAACCAAACTATATAAAACATTGTGCCTGCTTGTTCCATCATTACTTAGGTTCCCAACTTGAAATTTTAGTATATCACCTGACCATTTTAGCCGTTTGACCATACCATGTAGCTTAAGGTAAAGACCAATAAGTAAATTTATAAGGCTTAACAAGGCACAGAAACCTAAGGTTTCTCGCAAATGGGATCTGACCATTCCAAGCTTGTAAAGGGTCAGGGACCATGGTCAACTATAACTTCAAGATTATCATCATCTCCTGGAACCTGTTTCCTTTACAATTCAAGGGGGCAGAGCACAAAGTTCTAACAGATACAAACACATGCAGAGGCCAAATGATAAAAATAAGTTGCACCAAAAAGATAATCTATTAGTTTCTTATCTAAATCATGGTATTGAAAAATAACACAAATTACAGCCTCTTCTTCCTCCAAAATGGGCAAGGCAAACAACCAGATGACTACCATCCATGAGCAGTGCACCCATCCAGATGGAAGGATCATTCTTTTCTTGGGGAGTCACAAACAAGGATGGACAGTGGTTGCTTTACTCCAGAAGCACTGCCAATACCATAGAAAGCTCTTTCATATCTCATGTAGAGATGAAGGTGTTACTATTAAAATATAATAAAAAGGGCTAATGATTGTTTAGGGACCTCTTTTCTGTGTGAAACAAAAGAGAAAGAAAAGACTATGATAGAAATAAATAAAAGAGAAAAATAAGATTAAATTTGTTTTGAATGGTAAAGATTAAACAAACATCAAATGATAAAGGTGCAAATAAGTTTTTAATATTTTCAATTTTCGATCAATTAATCCTTAACATTATGACATTAACATATTGAACTTTATCATTATTAGATACTCACAAATTTAACGTTTACAACAACAATGATTCAGTAAAAATTCTGCTAAAACATAGAGTCTGGGACAAATTAACTTTAAATATATTGGAATTTAGTAAAGGATCATCAGATCATATTAAAACTTAATAATGCACCCAAAGATTCTTGCTGTAGGATAAATAAGCCCTTATAAAGTGGTTATTAAGTTTCATCCAAATAAGTTAGAGGCGGTACCGAAGATCTTTCCCCATGCAGAAAGTATAGGAGAGTTTTACTGCTCAAAATTGTCTCCTTGGCCTAGATTCTGCAACAGAGACTCGAATTTCTCTCCCATCCAATTCCTGAATCAGAAGCATTTCCCCCCAAAAAAAAAAAAACAACAAATTACAGTTATTTAGGCCTCAAAAAACGAAATATAGGAATGGCAAAACAACAAAAGTATTAATGTTTGGTGCGTAATAAAGATTCCTGTAAGCAAAGTCGTCAACATAAGGTAGAACTAACAACGACAAATTAAAAGCACCAAGTCGCTTACAGTAACCACTTTAATACTATACAAGCTAGACCTGATAAGAACAGACTTAAGAGAATCTCATATCATTGAGAAAACAGTATGATAAACTTACAGCACCATTCAAGGTCTCAATGGCATTGTTAACCTCTTCAGCAGAACTATAAGTGACAAATCCAAAGCCTCTTGATCGACCACTGTCCCTATCATAAACCACTTTAGCTTCAACAACCTTTCCTTGCTCGCTGAACAAGTTCTCAAGTGCCAAGTTATCGACACCCCACGAAAGATTGCCAACGTAAACACGATTTCCAGTATCAAAACTGCCACCAGTCCTAGGGCCTCTAGAAAAGGAGCTCTCCCTTTGAGGGGGTGGACCAGAATTGACCCTGAGAGCCCGTCCCTCTAACTCCTGCCAACAATGAAAGTTTCATATTAGATGAAATAACCAATTAATTCAGCCACAAAACTGGCTTTCACCCAACAAAGCTTATATGACTAGGACTAATAGGGAGATATTTTACCAAGCTTTTCACGTTTATCTGGCTTGGTTACCAGAAAGTTGGCTAGGTATCCTTTAACAAGGTAATACATAATGAAGGCATGTAGTCAAAATCATAATGAAGGGGCAGCAAACTTAAAATTCCCTTTCTTCAATTGCGCTCCAAGAGATAGAAGTGAGAAAGGCAACTTACGTAGCCATTGAACTGTTGAGCAGCTGCTTCAACTTCTTCAGGAGTCGACATTGTCACAAATCCAAATCCTCTGCTTCTTCCCGTTATCTTGTCATATATTACCTTCCAAAACGAAACGGATTCAACAAAAAAGGGAATCCTGACCGACCATTCACAGGGACAATCAGACCAAATATGCTTGCACAGAAAATAACCCAATTACAGATATGTTCCACAAATTAAGCACAGAAAACAGAACATTCAACAATTTACTACTCGTTTCCGCTATACTAACCAACAATTTTGAACGGATTCAAAGAAATCATTTACCTCAACCATCTCAACGGTTCCAGCGTTAGAGAACAAGTCAGCCAGCTGGGAACTGTCAACACTGAAAGGAAGATTGCCAACGAACAACTTTAGGTCTGGCGACAAACTGGGTTCGTCTCCATCGCTCAAGACCTCCTCTTCTTGATCATAAACAGCAACTTTGCGTACAAAACGCGACGAAAAGGACTGTTCTTTTAGAGCTCCCAAGGACTGAAACACAGACGTGGGAACTGAAATGGGTCTACACTGAAGCTTGAGACGAGAGGAGACAGGAGAAACATAAGACAGCAAAATTGGTTTTTTGGCTAAAGATAATATTTTGGAGTTGAGGGATGGGACTACTAGAGAAGAGGCACAGCTTGCAGACATGGTTAGGTTTCTATCGAAGAACTCTGAAAGATGAGCGCCGGGGGTAGGCAGATAAGGTTTGTCTTGAAGACTTGACCTTTTGACAAAGGAAGATATTTAAGGGCGAAGGTTTTGGGTTGGGTTTAAGACACCGATAATATCCATGTAACATGCCGGCAGTGCCCTTAATGTTGGAGGATATTACAAAACATTGTGGATGACCTACTTTGCCTACAAGTTGAAGTTGGTTGCTAATTGTTTGATTCAGCCCACTAGGCATAAGATAAGCTAACAGGAAGTTACATCCCTAGCCCTTCATTTATCAAGGATCAATCATGATTGGACTGCATTTACGAAGGGGATTGATAACATGACCGTAGTGTCATATGTGGACTACTTTCGCAAAGATCCTTCAAGTACAGAGAGCGATGAAGATATTTACTAACAAGTTGGACAACACCATTCTCTTATTAATTTGGGGCTGACTTCCTATTCTTTACCTTCTACTGGAATAGGAGCTGGCTTGCTTAGTTAGTTGCCTAGTGCTTTGTCCTGAATGGCAATTTGGAGCAGATTATTCCAGTCTCCATTGATCGTTCTGCCTTGCCTTTGAGACCAATTCTACTTGGAAGCTAGCAAAATTTGTTGATTATGGTGGCACTCGTTTGACTGCTTCTATCATAAACGAGCCTTCGAGGAACAGGAATATGACTACTTGCAGAATGCACATTTTGAATATGCTAGCGCTTGCAGTAAAGTGATAGAGCTCTCAGTAGCTGAGATATTTTGCACTGAATATTATTAAAGTGTAACTACAATTTATGTTAAGTTCTAAAGTAGTATGCAGCCAACTTCGAGAGTGCTGCTCTCTTCAACCTAAGGCTCACAGTATATTCTTAGTAATTGCCTACCTCCCATCCCAATCATTACAACATTTTTATTAACTAACTTCTTACGTCAGCCATGTAACAAACTCTACTATTCTCTCCCCTCCCACATGCACGTAACACTCTCCAGCCCCTGACCATAATGAAAAGTGGTAACTTTACTCGATTATCCTTTCCTTCTCCCTTCTAGAATAAACCTTAGTGATAGGAGGTCTAACATTGCTCCCCTCCTCATAAGTTGCACCTTGTCCTCAAGGTGAAAATATGGAAATTGTTCCACAATGTCATCAAACTTTTCCCAAGTAGTCTCCGACTCTACTAAGCCTTCCCACTTGATCAAGACTTCTAATCCTTTGGATCCCCCTAGTGGTCTTATTGCTAAGACTTGTTCAGGTTGCACCAGTGGCCCTTCTTCCCTTGTCTATCTATTAGGTAAAATCAGCCTATTTCTATCCTCTCCTACCACAGCTTTCAGCTGTGACACATGGAAGATAGGATGGATTCGGGCTGATTCGGGTAATTGCAATTCATAGGCCACTTCTCCAATCCTTCTCAAAACTCCAAATAGATCGAAATATCGAGGGGCCAATTTCTCACTAACTCTTCTTGCTACCGTCAATTGTCTATAAGGAGCAAGCTTCAGCCATACCATGTCTCCCACTTGGAAAACTACTGCTCTCCTGTGTTGATCAGCCCTGCTTTTCATGTCATTTTGTGCCTTAGATAAGTGCTGTTTCATTTTGATCAAGTAGTGGTCTCTTTGTTGTAGTAATATATCAATCGACTCCATTCTTGAACCCCTTTATCCCATCTGAAAAATGGGAGGAGGATCCTTTCCGTATAATACCTTGAAGGGTGTAGTCTTTAGAGCTACATGATAGGAGGTATTGTAGCAAAATTATGCCCAACCCAACCATTTCGCCCATTGCTTGGGGGTATCTCCTACAAGGCACCTCAAGTAGGCTTCTATTGACCTATTCACCACCTCAGTAGCACCATCAGTTTGAGGATGGTAGACTAAGCTGAATTTGAGAACGGTTCCATGCATCTTGAAGAGTTCCCCCCAGAATTTGCTCAAAAAAACCTTATCTCTGTCAGAAACTATCGATCTAGGAAATCCATGTAGCCTCACAATTTCCTTGATGAATACTTCAGCCATTGATTGTGCCGTGTATGGGTGCTTAAGGGGCAAGAAGTGAACATACTTGCTCAGCCTATCCACAACCACTAAGATGGATGCATATCCAAGGGATTTAGGAAGCCCTTCGATAAAATCTATAGTTATATCATCCCATACCTGATTTGGAATCGCAAGTGGTTGCAATAGTCCTGCTGGAGATAATGTTAGGTATTTATTCTGCTGACATGTTAAACAAGTCACCACAAATCTATAGATTTCTTTCTTCATGCCCTCCCAATATAACTCCCTAGAAATGCGCTTATATGTTTTTAACGGTCCTCCATGCCCTCCTAAATGGCTCTCATGAGCATCCTTCATAATTTTAATTATAAAGGAAGAAGTATTAGGGATTACCAATCTGTCTTTGTAGTAGAGTCTGCCTTGCTTCACCGTATATGGGGGCTTGAATCCCGAATCTCTACTGACAACTTCAGCCAACTCCCTTAGCTTGTTATCTGTTGCGATCTCCTGCAAGATTACTTCCATATCTATGATTTTGCATGCCATGACAGTCCGTAACTCTTCCTCGTACTGTACTCGTGATAGAGCATCCGCCAATTTGTTCTTCCTACCTGGTTTGTACTCAATGGCGAAGTCAAAACCCAACAGTTTGGTAATCCATTTCTGATAGTCAGGGTGAATCTCACGTTGCTTTAGTAAAAACTTTAATGGTTTCTGATCAGTCTGAATAACAAACCTATTGCTTAGGAGGTAAGATCTCCATTTCCGGACAGCTAGCACAATAGCCATAAGCACCCTTTCATAAGCAGATTGTCCCTTTCTTGCTGTTGACATTGATTGGCTATAATAAGCAATCAGTCGATTATTTTGCATCAGCATTGCACCCACACCTGAAGCTAAAGCATCAGTCTCCAAAATGAAGGGTTGGTTGAAGTCGGGTAAGGCTAAAATAGGCATGGTGTTCATGGCCTGTTTCAGACTATTGAAAACCCTCTCCGCCTCCACCGTCCACTTAAAATTGTTCTTCGTGAGCAGCTGCGTCAACGGCCATGCAATGTGACTGTACCCTTTTACAAATTTTCGGTAATAACCCGTCAACCCTAAGAACCCCCTCAACTCCATTAAAGTTTCTGGTTTAGGCCACCTTATCATGGCCTCGATTTTGGACTGATCTGCTGCAACCCCTTGTCTTGATAAGTGTGACCCAGATATTCTAAGTGAGGCTGTCCAAAAACACACTTCTTATAGTTAGCATGTAGCTTCTGCGCCTCCAAAATACTCAAAGTCACCCTTAAATGTCTTAGATGCTCCTCTTTACTTCTGCTGTAAACTAAGATGTCATCAAAGAATACTAGTATGAATTTTCTAAGATGGACTTTAAAAATCTGATTCATCAAGGATTGAAATGTGGCCGGGCCATTTGTCAAACCGAAGGGCATTACTATAAATTCATAATGCCTTTAATGAGTGCAAAATGCGGTTTTCTTAATATCTTCCTCCTTCATCCTTATTAGATGATAACCGGACTTCAAATCAATCTTAGAGAAGATGACTGCCCCACTTAACTCATCTATCAACTCTTCTATTATGGGTATCGGGAACTTGTCACTTATGGTCACCTTGTTTAGCACACGATAATCCACACAAAAACGCCACCCTCCATCTTTTTTCTTAACTAGTAAAACTGGACTAGCATATAGAGATGTGCTAGTTTGAATGATTCCCGAATCTAACATCTCTTTGACCAGTCTCTCAATTTCATTCTTTTGAAAATGAGGATATTCGTAAGGTCGAACCCTGACGGGTCCTTCTCCTTCAATTAGGTGGATGTGAAGTTCTCTTCCCCTCTTTGGCGGTAATGCCTGCGGCTATTGAAAAACCCATTTAAACTCTTCCAATAGGCTACTAATTTTCGGGTCAACTGACTGACTCATGCCCTTAAAGTCTTCCTTTGGTTCTGCCATCTGCAACAAATACACTAAGTCCCCTTCCTTCAGGTCCTTACATAGGGATTTTACACTCACCAAAGATTTCGACAAGATGGGATCCCCTTTTATAATAGTTTCTTTCTCCCCCACTCTTATTTTCATAGTCAATGTATACCAATTAGTTAGAACATCACCTAGTGTTCTCGGCCATTTAATGCCAAGAACAATATCTATGCTGCCCAACTTCATTGGCAAGAAGTCCTCACAGATTTCTAGCTCCTGTATCTTCAAATTCAAGTTCCTATAAACCCCACTTCCTGCTACCTTGTCTCCATTTCCCACTACTATCACATACTTGCCTGTGGGATCCCATTTCGAGCTCCATTTTATTGCTAACTCTTTTGAGACAAAATTATAGGTGGCTCTACTGTCAATGAGGATCACCACGGACTCCCCTTCCAACTCCCCTACTACCTTCATCGTCTTGGGTAGTGTTAATCCAGCTGCTGACCCGGCTAAAAGCTTAACATTCTATAGTTCCACTTCTTGCTCTTCTGCCTCTTCTACATTTTCCAGCATATCAACTTCTAATTCTTCATCTAGGACTGTGATAACCTTCAGGTCTATCATTTTACACCGATGGCCTTGTGTGTATTTCTCATCGCATTTGAAACATAGCCCCCGTCTCCTCTTCTCTTGTAGCTCACTAAAGGTTAAGCATTTAAAATTCCCCTCTCCCTTGTCTATGGCAGTGGCCCTTCCTCTAAAGCCACTTTTCTCATTCTCTCCAGCTGTGTCCCACGCCTTGTGTCCACCATAGTCGATTATTCTATTACCCCCCATGATCCTGTTTCGCCTTAGTATTTTATTCTTTTCCTCAGTCTGTTGTGCTAACGACATCATTCGACCCAAACTTTTAGGATTGGCAATCAAGAGGTCCACCCTGATCTCCTTCGACAACCCATTTAAAAACGAACTCTCCAGTACTTCATCAGGCAATTCGGATAATGAAGCAGCTAGCTCCTCAAATCTGCATATATATTCATCTATGGTGCCTGTCTGTTTGATGGCCAACAAACGCTGACATGGGGTCCCTTCTTGGATGGGTCTGAATTTTTTAACAAGCAATTCTTTACATTCCTCCCAATCTCTAATCGGTCTTCGGCCCTCCACCCAACGAAACCATGCCAAAGCCTTCTTCTCCATGACGAGGGACACCAACTCCATTTTCTCCCTTTCATTGAATCTGCCCACCGAGAAAAATCGCTCCACCCTATAAATCCACCCATCTAAATCTTCTCCATCAAATACCGACATCTCCAACTGCCGAGTTCGGCAGTCCCTTTGATGCTCTCCTGGTCACACAAACCCAGGCGGTGGTTCCTCAGTGTAGCCTCCCCATTCTTCTCTCGGTGGCTCGGGTTCCTGCTCTCCTCCCACTGGTGGCCCACATCAAATCCCTGCCTGGCGTGCCCACCCCCGAAATAGCTCAGGGTGAGTCGAGTTATTCCACTCGTACTCCCACGGATGCTCAGTCCAACCCACCTAATTTGGGGAGTGTCACCGGAACTCACCCCTTGGTTCGACCCTCGACGTTGGCCCATGACTCCCACCAGGTTCCATCGGCCCTTTTCCTTTGTCCACTAGCGCCTCTCCCTCCTTTCAGTGATTGCCCGATGACTCACCACTCTTGCCGGTTTCTCTGTGACACACCAACATCGTCATTATCTCATGCAACTTTTTCATCTCGAGCTGAGATCGCTCCCAATTTCTTTGCACTTCTTCTTTCTCCAGTCTCCGTTCCTCCTTCAACAGCTCAAAACTCTTCTGAAAATCTTCACATAAGTTCTCGATTTCCTTCTCAATTCCATCCATCCGATTATCACCCTTCTTGTTAGCCATTATTAGGATCTTAACTCTGATACCAGTGATAGAACTCTCAATAGCTGAGAGAACTTGCACTAAATATTATTAAAGTGTAATGACAATTTCTGTCAAGTTACAAGGTAGTATACAGCCAACTTCGAGAGTGCTACTCTCTCCATACTAAGGCTCACAGTATATTCTTAGTAATTGCTTGCTTCCCCTCCCAATCATTACAAAATTTAAATTAACTAACTTCTTACGTCAGCCATGTAACAAACTCTACTATTCTCTCCCCTCCCACGTGCACGTAACACTCCCCAGCCCCTGACCATAATAGAAAGTGGTAACTTTACTCGGTTACCCTTTCCTTCTCCCTTCTAGAATAAACCTTATTGATAGGAGGTCTAACACATACTCTATCTTTGATAAAAATCTCGTATCCTTTTTCTTGTAATTGACCTATACTAAGCAAGTTGGTCTTTAAATCTGACACAAAAAGAACATTAGCAATAGTGTGAGTGGAATTTCCTTTCGTTTGGATTTTTACCTTCCCTTTTCCCATAACAGAAATTGTGGAGTTGTCACCAAACTTAGCAGAGCTGCGAAAGGATTCATCCAAGTCAGAGAATGCTTCCTTCTCTCCACACATGTTGTTGTTGCAGCCAATGTCTAAATACCACATGTTTTGTTGAGTTTTTTCCTTCACATGAAACACCATCAAAAGAGACACCTCTTCTCCCTTTGTTGTAAAGTTAGTTTGATCTTCACTTTGTTTATTAAAATCAGTTCGACATTCTGATTGATAATGGCCATACCTATGACATTTGTAACATTCAACATTGGATTTGTCTGCTGACTTTGATCTATAAGTTGTTGAGTGGTGGTCTCCACGTCCTCTACATCTTCCCATGACTCGCATGATTTTGATGATGATTTTGTTATTGGTTCCCATGATCGTTGATGTTTCTGCCTCCTCTATCTCGACCTTTGCCTCGTCTTCATCCTCTGTCAACTCTACTAGGTGTAAAGTGATTTTCGGATAAGGCCTTCAATGCTTGTTCTTCTTTTTCTTCTTTTTTCCTGCTGGTTAATTTTTTGCTCATGAACCAACAAAAAACTTTGTAATTCATCAATTGAAAGTAAACTAACACCATTAGCTTCTTTTATAGAACATACAACAAAATTAAAGTTTGGTGTCATGGATCGAAGAATTTTCTCAACAATGAGAGCATCCTGTGTCTTGTCACCATGGATCTACATCTTGTTAACGATTGCCATCGTTCTTGAAAAATAGTTTGTAACTGATTCTCTTGACTTCATTCTGCTGCCTCTTAGCCATTGTCGTACCTTGGTACTTCTTCTTCATAGAATCCTAAATATGCTTGGCAGTGTCCTTGCAAAGAATTGTTTCCAAAATTGAGCGACAGTAGCTTGAAAGAAATAATTCTTTGCTTTAAGATCTTTTAACTTCAGCCCTTTAAGTTCTGTCTTTTGCACATCTGTCAGCACATCATCACTTGCTGCTGGTTTTGCTACCCCAAAAACAACAACCATCCAATATTCTTTGGATCTCAAGAAGTTCTTCATGAGTATGCTCTAATAGTCATGGTGACTATCAAAGCGTGGAATTGCAGGCCGTACAAAACTTTCAGAAGCCATCAGTTGAGTGGCTGACTCTGATACCACTCTTATAAATAGAAAATTAAAGCAAATTTTTTTCAAAATAAGAAGTAGAGGATATAGAGAAAGCAGAGGACTTGACTTTTCTGCGCCTTTCATTGATAAACAAACAGCCTATAAATAGGCTAATACATTACTGAAAGTAACATGAAAATAGGCAATATCTCACGTCAAAAAGAAACTCCTTTGGCTAGGTAAACAAACTCACAAAAAACTAGGACAACCCACGTGCAAATTATTAAATTTCATCAACATCAAGGGTGTGAGAGCAATATTGCAATAACGCTTTTGGGCAAGGATTTAGAAGGTGTAGAGATGGCATGGTAGTTGGTAAAATGGTGAACGGGTGTTTGATGGAGGAGACAGGGACAGAGAGAGACGGTGCTTTGGACCTCTTACTTTTTCAAGCGGTTGGAATTGTGTAGTGTTAAACCTTATGGTGCTGGTGGCATCCTTGGTAGCATAAAGGATATTTTTGTTCAACACCTAAGTTTTATTACCATCCTGTTTAAAATAAATAAAGATAGGGGTTGATAAGTTTACTTTTTTTCAAATTATATGAATAAAGATGTATCTTTGATTATATATTATGTATTTTTCTTCAACTAAAAAATAATTAAATGAATAAAAATGTACCTTTGATAATATATTATGTATGTTTTCTTCAACTAAATAAAGAAATTACTTATTACCAAGAATATATCAATGGTAGAATGATCATTCCAATCAATTAAATACCTTATTAAGGTGAGTTCACAAAATTTAGGGGACGACTGGTTCGCATAGGAGAATGGTAATAGGAATGAGAATGAATATAGTGAGGAATGACAATAGATATTATCATTATAATTATGACGGTTAGTTAAGAAGAATGAATGATTACCATTACCATTAAAAATGATTAGTTAGTAACAAACATTAAGAAATAAAAATTTAATATATTTAATTAATTTTAATTAAAAATTAATTAAAATTTATTAATTAAAAATTTATTAAATTTTATTAAATTTTTATTTCTTAATGTTAATTAATTATATTTTAATTAATTATATTGTAATTAAATAATTACAATATATAAGCTATTTAAAATATTGTAATTAAATTAATTACAATATTTTAATTAATTATGTTTAAGCTAATTAATTATTTATTTTTAATTAATTATAATATTTTAA
>JANZLD010000005.1:75287337-75304925 GCA_026413575.1 Erythroxylum carthagenense | reverse complement strand
CTCTCACTAGCTTTCTCTCTCAAAGTTCTTTGCTTCATCTTCGGTTGTTTGTATACGGTAGATAGTTAGACGCAACATATATCAACCGACTCCATTCTTGAACCCCTTGACACCATCTGAAAAATAGGAGGAGGATCCTTTCCATATAATACCTTGAAGGGTGTAGTCTTTAGAGCTACGTGATAGGAGGTATTGTAGCAAAATTCTGCCCAATCCAACCATTTCGCCTATTACTTGGGGGTATCTCCTGCAAGGCACCTCAAATAGGCTTCTACTGACCTATTCACCACCTCAGTAGCACCATCAGTTTGAGGATGGTAGGCTGAGCTGAATTTGAGAACAGTTCCATGCATCTTGAAGAGTTCCCCCCAGAATTTGCTCAAGAAAACCTTATCTCTGTCAGAAACTATCGATCTAGGAAATCCATGTAGCCTCACAATTTCCTTGATGAATACTTTAGCCACTGATTGTGCTGTGTATGGGTGCTTAAAGGGCAAGAAGTGAGCATACTTGCTCAGCCTATCCACAACCACTAAGATGGATGCATATCCAAGGGATTTAGGAAGCCCTTCGATAAAATCCATAGTTATATCATCCCATACTTGATTTGGAATCACCAGTGGCTGCAATAGTCCTACTGCAGATAATGTTAGTTATTTATTCTACTGACATGTTAAACAAGCCGCCACAAATCTATAGATTTCTTTCTTCGTGCCCTCCCAATATAACTCCCTAAAAATTCGCTTATATATTTTTAACGGTCCTCCATGCCCTCCTAAATGGCTCTCATGAGCATCCTTCATAATTTTAGTTATAAAGGCAGAAGTATTGGGGATTACCAATCTGTCTTTGTAGTAGAGTATGACTTGCTTCACCGTATATGGGGGCTTAAATCCCGAATCTCTACTGACAGCTTCAACCAACTCCCTCAGCTTGTTATCTGTTGCTATCTCCCGCAAGATTACCTCTATATCTATGATTTTGCATGTCATGACAGTCCGCAACTCTTCGTCATACTGTACTCGTGATAGAGCATCTGCCACTTTGTTCTCCCTATCCGGTTTGTACTCAATGTAGAAGTCAAAACCCAACAGTTTGGTAATCCATTTCTGATAGTCAGGGTGAATCTCACGTTGCTCTAGCAGAAACTTTAATGGTTTCTGATCAGTCCGAATAACAAACCTATGGCCTAGGAGGTAAGATCTCCATTTCTGGACAGCTAGCACAATTCCCTTTCATAAACAGATTGTCCCTTTCTCTTTGCTGACATTGACTGGCTATAATAAGCAATCGGTCGATTATTTTGCATCAGCACCGCACCCACGCCCGAAGCTGAAGCATCAGTCTCCAAAATGAAGGGTTGGTTGAAGTCGGGTAAGGCTAAAACAGGCATGGTGGTCATGGCTTGTTTCAGACTATTGAAAGCCCTCTCCGCATCCACCGTCCACTTAAAATTGTTCTTCTTGAGCAGCTGCGTCAACGGCCATGCAATGTGGTTGTACCCTTTTACGAATTTCCAGTAATAACCTGTCAACTCTAAGAACCCCCTCAACTCTTTCAAGGTTTCTGGTTTAGGCCACCTTATCATGGCCTCGATTTTGGACTGATCTACTGCAACCCCTTGTCGTGATACAGTGTGACCCAGATATTCCAAGTGAGGCTGCCCAGAAACACACTTGTTATAGTTAGCATATAGCTTCTGCTCCTCCAAAATACTCAAAGTCACCCTTAAAT
The DNA here is from genome assembly GCA_026413575.1 of Erythroxylum carthagenense. Lineage (NCBI taxonomy): Eukaryota > Viridiplantae > Streptophyta > Magnoliopsida > Malpighiales > Erythroxylaceae > Erythroxylum > Erythroxylum carthagenense. The sequence goes on along the minus strand of JANZLD010000005.1, from coordinate 75,303,191 downwards.
GTCTTAGATGCTCCTCTTTACTTCTGCTGTAAACTAAGATGTCATCAAAGAATACTAATATAAATTTTCTAAGATGGGGTTTAAAAATCTGATTCATCAAGGATTGAAATGTCGCCGAGGCATTTGTCAAACCGAAGGGTATTACTATAAATTCATAATGCCCTTAATGAGTGCGAAATGCGGTTTTCTCAATATCTTCCTCCTTCATCCTTATTTGATGATAACCGGACTTCAAATCAATCTTAGAGAAGATGACGACCCCACTTAACTCATCCATCAACTCTTCTATTATGGGTATTGAGAACTTGTCACTTATGGTCACCTTATTTAGCGCACGATAATCCACACAAAAACGCCACCCTCCATCTTTTTTCTTAACTAGTAAAACTGGACTAGCATATAGAGATGTGCTAGTTTGAATGATTCCCGAATCTAACATCTCTTTGACCAGTCTCTCAATTTCATTCTTTTGAAAATGAGGATATTTGTAGGGTCGAACCCTGACGGGTCTTTCTCCTTCGATTAGGTGGATGTGATGTTCTTTTCCCCTCTTTGGCGGTAATGCCTGCGGCCATTGAAAAACCCCTTTAAACTCTTCCAATAGGCTACTGATTTTCGGGTCAGCTAACTTACTCATCCCCTTAAAGTCTTCCTCTGGTTCTGCCATCTGCAACAAATACAATAAGTCCCCTTCTTTCAGGTCCTTACACAGGGATTTTGCACTCACCAAAGATTACAACAAGATGGGATCCCCTTTTATGACAGTTTCTTTCTCCCCCATTCTTATTTTCATAGTCAGTGTACACCAATTAGTCATAACATCACCTAGTGTTCTCAGCCATTTAATGCCAAGAACAACATCTATGCTGCCCAACTTCATTAGCAAGAAGTCCTCACAGATTTCTAGCTCCTGTATCTTCAAATTCAGCTTCTTATAAACCCCATATCCGGCCACCTTGTCTCCATTTCCCACTACTATTTCATACTTGCCTGTGGGATCCCATTTGGAGCTCCATTTTATTGCTAACTCTTTTGAGACAAAATTATGGGTGGCTCCACTGTCAATGAGGATCACCACGGACTCCCCTTCCAACTCCCCTACTACCTTCATCATCTTGAGTAGTGTTAATCCAGCTGCTGACCCGGTTGAAAGCTCAACATTCTACAGTTCCACTTCTTGCTCTTCTACCTCTTCTACATTTTCCAGCATATCAACTTCTAATTCTTCATCTAGGACTGTGATAACCTTCAGGTCTATCATTTTACACCGATGGCGTATTTCTCATCGCATTTGAAACATAACCCCCGTCTCCTCTTCTCTTGTAGCTCACTAAAGGTTAAGCGTTTAAAATTCCCCTCTCCCTTGTCGGTGGCAGTGGCCCTTCCTCTAGTGCCACTTTTCTCATTCTCTCCAGTTGTATCCCACGCCTTGTGTCCACCATAGCTGATTATTCTATTACCCCCCATGACCCTGTTTCGCCCTAGTATTTTATTCTTTTCCTCAATCTGTTATGCTAACGACATCATTTGACCCAAACTTCTAGGATTGGCAATCAAGAGCTCCACCTTGATCTCCTTCGACAACCCAATCAAAAATGAACTGTCCAGTACTTCATCAGGCAATTCGGATAATGGAGCAGCTAGCTCCTCAAATCTGCATATATATTCATCTACTGTGTCTGTCTGTTTGATGGCCAACAAACGTTGACATGGGGTCCCTTCTTGGATGGGTCTAAATTTTTTAACAAGCAATTCTTTACATTCCTCCTAATCTCTAGTCGGTCTTCAGCCCTCCACCCAACGAAACCATGCCAAAGCCTTCTTCTCCATGTTGAGGGACACCAACTCCATTTTCTCCCTATCATTGAATCTGCCCATCGAGAAAAATCGCTCCACCCTATAAATCCACCCATCCGGATCTTCTCCATCAAATACTGGCATCTCCACCTGCCGAGTTCGACAGCCTCTTCGATGCTCTCCTGGTCGCACAAACCCAGGCGGTGGTTCCTCGGTGTAGCCTCCCCATTCTTCTCTTGGTGGCTCGGGCTCTTGCTCTCCTCCCACCTGTGGCCCACATTGACTCCCTGCCTGGCGCGCCCACCCCCGAAATGGCTCCGGGTGAGTCAGGTTATTCCACTCGTACTCCTGTGGATGTTCAGTCCGACCCACCCAATCTGGGGAGTGTCGTCGGAACTCACCCCTTGATTCGACCCCCGACGTTGGCCCACAACTCCCACTCGGTTCCATCGGCCCTTTCCCTTTGTCTACTCGCGCCTCTCCCTCCTTTCGGTGAATGCCCAACGACTCACCACTCTTGCCGGTTTCTCTGTGACTCACCAACATCGTCATTATCTCACGCAACTCTTTCATCTCGAGCTGAGATCGCTCCCAATTTCTTTGCACTTCTTCTTTCTCCAGTCTCCGTTCCTCCTTCAACAGCTCAAAACTCTTCAGAAAATCTTCACGTAAGTTCTCAATTTCCTTCTCAATTCCATCCATTCGATTATCACCCTTCTTGTTAGCCATTGTTAGGATCTTAGCTCTGATACCAGTGATAGAACTCTCAGTAGCTGAGAGATTTTGCACTGAATATTATTAAAATGTAACGATAATTTCTGTCAACTTACAAGGTAGTATGTAGCTAACTTCGACTCTCTCCAACCTAAGGCTCACAGTATATTCTTAGTAATTGCCTACCTCCCCTCCCAATCATTACAGCATTTATATTAACTAACTTTTTACGTAAGTCATGTAACAAACTCAACTATTCTCTCCCCTCCCACATGCACGTAACACTCCCCAGCCCTGACCATAACAGAAAGTGGTAACTTTACTCGATTACCCTTTCCTTCTCCCTTCTAGAATGAACCTTAGTGATAGGAGGTCTAACACAGAGTTTCTTTTAAAGTATACATTGCCATTTCTTGAAAAAGATGTTTACAGTATGGTGCATTGACGAGAAGATGCAGCCTAAAACAAATTTGTTGTTCATGACTACAAAGCTAAGCATTTTGATTTGCCAGAGCAGATTTAGTAAGTTCTAAAACTGCAAATCCATAAATAAATGGAATTTTCCATTCTCCTGCATAAAAAGTAATTGCATTACATAAATCAGAACCTATTGGTTGCTATCACTACACTAATCTAACCATCTTTCTTGCCAAACCTAATTAAAACAAAAAGTTACTGCTTTGTACAGCTATACCATCTCTGAGTTCATAACTCTGGAGTCAGGAGCATTTTCTATCTTAAAACATTATTCTTTTGAAAAGGAATATAGTCCTCATATCAAATTAACTAAAGCATCTGTCCTCAAGACTAATGAAAGAAGTTTTGTAAACAATGCAATCAGGTAGCAACAGATGCTTAATTCTTCTTGTTCCCTCCCTCTAGCATTTTGGAAAGGATACCACCTTGCTTTGTATTATGTGCCCAACTCACGGATCTCGTCACAGGCCTATTGACTGGAAAATCAACTTCCATACTGGCGGTCCTGCCCTTGCTTTTCTTCTTCCCTCATCTTGAAGAATCTATAATTACCGGTGGATTAAGGATCTTTGGAGGGAGCACTCACCTCGGAGGGAGCTCCTAACACCTCAAATAAAAACAACTTTAGATATAGTAATTTTCCTTGATTCCTTGTAAATAGGCGCACAAGGAAAAGATTCCTATAGAAAGTCTTACAAAGAAATATTAAAACAATGCTTAAATCAAGTAGATATATCTTGCAAATCTGATGATGATATTCAGGACTCCTTTATTGACTTGTCCAAAGTTGCTTCGTTCTGATTTGTCTCACTTTTCCTCTAATACTTCTTTCCATAATAGGGATTCATAAAATCACTTCTATCTTGGAGAATGAGCTTCTCCCCAGTCTCAAATTCAGGATAGGCTTCTGAAGTAACTCTAAGGGTTCCCAAGTAGCATCAGAAGGAGGAAGACTTTGCCACTGAATCAATAGCTCCGCCCTACCATTGGTAATATGGGAGCAGAGAACCTGATGTGGACTAGGGATCACCTTTTCATCGAAGATTAGAGGTAAGGAGGGACAGTCCACAGAGTTGGTCCTTTGTAGGGCTTGAACAATGAAACATGGAAGACATCATGAAGGCAAGTATGAGGTGGAAGTGTAAGTTGATAAGCAACCTCACCAATGCGATGAACAATTTTGAAGGGGCCACAGTACTTCAGGTACAACTTACCAACTTAGAATGGAGCTTCCAGCCAAGGACTTCAGTCGATATGGGTGCAGATGCAACCAGACCAATTGATTTTCTAGGAATTCGACATCTCGATGCCCTTTGTCATAGAAATGGTTCATCTTGTGATGGGCCTGGAGTAACGTGGAGCGAGCTTCTTGTAAAATGGCATCATGCTCCTCCAAAATACTATTTACAGCACCTACGTGAGAAGAACCAGCTATGCAGTTGAGTAGGCATGGAGAGTCTCTTCCATAGACCATTCTAAAGGGTATGGTGCAGAGAGTGGTGTTGAAGGAAGCGTTGTAACAAAATTCTGCCCATGTAATCCAATCCTCCAATTTTGAAGATTTGTCCCCCACAAAGCAACGCAGGTACATCTAAATAGTGTAGTTGACAATTTCATTTGACCGTCTGACTGTGGGTACAGTCAGATAAGCATGGGTGAATGCCAAGATAGTCCCGCATAATCCAAAGAGTTCTTTCCAAAAGAGGCTAATGAAGGCGGCATCATGGTCAAACATTCTCAAAGAACGCATAAATTGCTGCAAGTATTGTTGGTAATAAGGAAAAGGAGGGAAACAAGAACTTCTCATTGAACAGAATGAGGCCATCACGAACTGACCCCTTGTTCAATGCCTGTTTGTAGCTACAGCTAGGGCTGGTCTCCACTTCTCGTTGTACAACTTCAAAGATGATAATCAAAGGTTGGGACAGGGCAAGAAGTTGACCCTCTTCTTCCTTACACCGTGACAGAGTGTCGACTGCTTGATTCAACTTGCCAGCTCACTATTCATACACGGGCATCAACATGGGCGTGCTGGTGCTCATGCTAAATTGTTAATCTCTAGGATCTTCATAACATGGTCAAAACAGTTCCAAATCGTCTCAAAATTATCCCCATTTGTTCCAAATAAGTGAATTACAACCTAAAAACACAATATAAACGAATTAAATACAAAAAATAATAAAAACATTACAATATATTAAATATAAACCTTAAAATATGAACAATTAAGCACTTACTACTCATCGTCTACCCATCGTCTTCTACCCATGATCTTCAGAACTTTCAAAAGCAAAATCTGGGGAACCTTCTTTTGCAAGCCCACGAATCAAATTATTCAGAACGTGTGGATCCTAAAAACTACACTCTTCAAAACTGCCGGGAAAAGATTTCTGCTTTCCCTGTCTGTCCATTGTTGCATAGACAGTCAACCATTGGGTTGAAGGCACTGGGACCCCATTTCCATGTATGGTTTGGCCTCAAGATAATCTGCTTCTCAATGAGTTTATTCAACAATTTTAGTGCTCAATCATACTCCTCAGCCTTGCAAAAATTATATATCAAAACACAATAATGTCCAACCTCTGTGGCGCAGCATTCAGACCTCCAGCCTTGCACTGACACGATAACAACCTTATGAAGATCAAATTGTCCATTGGACCAATGTGCCTTACACCATATCATTCAATACACTTTTAGACTCGGTTCTCTTTTCCAGCATCACAAAATCCAGGAAACAAGGTCGAATAAGTAACAGCAGCAGGTTTAATGCCAACCGAAATCATCTCCTCCAGCAACTTCTTCCCATCAGCAACTCTATCCACTGCAACATACCCTTTAATCATGGTCGTATAACTCATAACTGAAGGGTTTATGTTCTTCCTCTTCATTTCCATAAACAACTTCTCCGCCTCCTCCAACTTTTTAAACCTAATATACCCATTAATCATAACATTATAAGTGACTACATCAGGGGACAACCTTCTACTCTTCATATCTTCATAAAACCTCAATGCTGTTTCCAACCTCTGTGACAAAAAGAAACCCCAAAGCAAAATATTATAAGTATGCCTTGTTGGTTCAATCCTCTCACCTAACATCTTGTTAAAATACCTCTCTGCCATGATATACCTACCTCTCCTCATGATCAACTTAAACAGAGTATCATAACTCTTAACACTCTTCTCCACACCCAATTCCTTCATTTTATCAAATATCTTAACAGCCTCTTGAACAATTCCCGCCTTACCATAACCATCAATCAACTCTATAAACATATTCTCATCATATTGAATACCCTTTTTAGCCATATCTAAGAGGATGCAACGAGCATGATTGAGCTTGGAAGCTCGACACAAAATGTGAATCATTTTCAGATAAGTCTCGCTGTCGTGATTAAATAACCCGGACCGCTCGACCCACCTGAAGAATTGGAGCGCGTGCTCCGAGTCTCTCGCCCCGTGCAAAACATTATAAACTAGACTGTGACTGAACTCGGGCACCAAACTCCGGATTGAATTCTGCAACCCCGTCGTCCAGGCCTGGCTCGCCATCATTTCGCAGATTACATGCTCTAGTTTTCCCGGGTCTTGATGCTTCCCTCTAATTCTCTGATCTTCAACGCCACTGGTCCTCTTAGTTTTGGGCTTGGAATGTGGGTATGAAGATGGAACTTCAGGGATTGATATTTCATCAAAATCCAGTACAGGGTCTTCGACCAAAAGCGAAAAATGGCGGGGAATGATAAACCAAAAGAGTGAAGATCTGACTATATTGGCATAAACCCAAGTCCTGACGTGGCGCTTAGATAGAGCAGCGTAGATCATTTTGAAATTTTTCTTGTTTATCGTTACGGTCTACAAGTACAAACAAATAGACAGAGGCTAGCAGCAGAAACTAGGGTTTAAGGATAGAGGCAAAGATGGCTTTGGCGGGCTGGAAGGCACGTACGCTTTCTTTAGCGGGCTAATCCAATCTGTTATCTTAGCCCTTCCTATTTTTACGATATAAATGGTTCGTCTGTCCCGTCAGCTTTGCGATGATCTAGAAAAATTTATGCATAATTTCATCCGGGTATCACAGGATGAGCCTCAAAAAATACACCTTGTCAATTGAGTTGCAGTGTGTACTCCTAAAAAAGTAAGGGGTCTGAGCTTAAAACGCATTCGCTCTTCCAATCAAGGACAAATGTACATTAGGGGCAAGTGGGGGCAAAAATTATATAAAAATATTATGATTTTAAGTTTTTTTATAAAATAAAATAAAAGTTTACCCCCACTCAAAAAAATTCTATCCCTATTAAAATTTTGTCTCATTAAAAATAAAATTTGCCCCCACTCAAAAAAATTTCTGAATCCGTCTCTACTTCTAATGATGCGTTCCTAACCACGCTTGGTTGGGATCTTCTTACAAAACCCAATGCCTTATGGGTTCGGCTCCTACGAGCTAAATACCGAATAGATTCCTACCATCTCCCCCAGACTTTGGCTCGATCACGGCCTTCGACCTTTTGGAGGGGGTTGATCGCAACTTGGCCCGTTGTGCGTCAAGGCGCTACATGAAAGCTGGGCGATGACCGACGCATCCTCTTCTGGTGTGATAACTGGGTTGAGGATCTGGGACCACTCTACTTAGTAACCACCACTCAAGTCCTGAAAAGTGTCTTGGATGACACAATATCTGCCTACATAAGTCAAGCTGGTGCTTGGCTTTGGCATCGATTCCAACATTACCTCCCCTCCACAGTTTGTATATTGCTCGCGTCTCATAGTCCAAATTACAATGCCCAAGTGAAAAACCAATTGTTGTGGGGCCCCACTAATCCTAGGGCCTTCACAGTCGCTTCGGCATATGCCCTCATTGAACAAACCAACACGGACGAGACCAGTCGAATCTGGGAGGTCATATAGAAATGGACAGGGTCCTAGCGGATAAGGTCCTTTCTTTGGCTTCTAGCGAAAATGAAGTTGTTAACTAATCAATAGCGGGTGGTGCGTCATTTAACAATGAACAACAGGTGCTATTTTTGTGGGCAGGAAGAGACTATTCTCCATACTCTTCAGGATTGCCCTAGAGTAAGATCTTTCTGGAAAAGATTCCCTTCAGTTTTCTTGGATAGGCTTTTCTCCCATACTGAGGAGGTCACGTGCGTTACTAGCAACCTTCAACCTCAGCCTACGCTCACTCAGCGTGATTGGATGATTATCTTTGGCGTAGCGTGCTGGTTCTTATGGAAATAGCAAAATAATAGCGTCTTTGACACGGACTTTGTATGGCCAGTGGAAGGTTTCTGCCTCGTCATGGATCATGTTGATTGAATTTCCCGGGTGAATACGGTGGAAAGTCGGGTCTTCCAAACACAAAGTCTACCTTTGGGTGTTGTTGTGGGATGGAACACACCGATGGAGGGTTGGATCAAACTCAGCACATATGGTGCAGTGAAATCAGGATCCAACCTAGCTGTAGCTGGAGGAATCCTCCAGTCCAATCAGGGACACTGGTGTGGCGGATTCCTTCACAATATTGGTGTGGGAGCGCCTCTGGAAGTAAAGTTATGGGGGATCCATTAAGGTCTCTCCCTGGCTTAGGATCGTGGGTACTGAAAAGTGGTAGTCGAAGTGGATTCCCTGGAGGTCATGAATATACTCTTAGCTTCCTATAGTATGTTGTCTGACAATTTGCCTTTGGTGGCAGGTATACGAGGCTTGGTCCAACGTAAGTGGGAGGTTCACTTCCAGCATATCTATCGAGAAGGCAATCAATGTGCAGATCGACTAGCGGCATTAGCATCTCGAGCAAGACCTGGATTGCAATATCTTCAAGATCCACCGTTGTCTATTCGAGATATACTCATTCATGATATGAGAGGCATGATGTATCCTTGCACCCTGCTTTAGGGGTGGCGGGATTGCGAGTCTTGTTTTTTTTAGTTTTTTTCCATTGTAAATTAAAAAAATGTTTTACTGAATATAATATTTTGTTATCATTTCAGTTTAGAATAATTTCGCAGATCATTGAATAAATTATTGAAAGCCCCGATGATCTTGAATAATGATTGCTTTAAAATCAGGTATGTAAAAGGAATAATTACTTTGAAATCAAGTATGCAACATCACACATTTCTTAATGTGAAGATATTAAAATGCATATTCATGTAATTAGTGCAGGAAAAATAACAACTATCTTAAAATGATTTTATTACATATCTAAAAGGAATTTGTATCATTTTGTTTTGGAATTCAACCTACTTAATTAGATCATATTTTAGGCTAATTTATTATTTTAAATCTGATCAAATTTAAATTTTTATCCTTTATTTTAAAATTAGTAACTAATAGATATTTAATAAGAATAATTTTTTAACACTTTCTCCATATATAAATATTACTTATTATATTAATAACAAAAATAATAAAAGCTAAGTGAATAAAAATAACATTTTATCACTCAACTTTTATAAATATTTGATCCAACGAGAATTAAAGTCCGTCGTCCAATTCCATAAGCTTTCAATACCAAAAAGTATTAGAAACCGGTAACATATGTGACACATTCAATATAATCACATGCATCTAATAAATTTATTAACATAAATGAGAAAAAAAACTAGCATATTATATTTTATTTTATAATACGCTATGTTTTGTTTATTACTTCCCTCTTAGTTAGTTAGACTAAACATTTCCTTATTTAGCCTAAATATTTTTTTTGTACAGCTTGTTTTGATTTATTTATTAACTTTTCTTCTTTCTTATTTGTGTATTTATTTACTTATTTTATCTTTTATTTTGATTATTTACCTTATTTTATATTTATTTTATTACTTATTTTCATATTATTATTTATACATATTTTATTTTTTATCTTTTATGTTTATTTTTATTTATATGTCTATTTTTAATTATTATTATATTATTATTATTATATGTATAAGCATATTTATATATTTTCTCTCTTTTTTTATGTGGGTTTATCATAGATGACCTCTCTACTAGTTAGATATAAGATTGCATATTATTACACCTCTCCATATTTCACGTATCAGCAAGATTTATATTTGGTTGTTATCGTTGTTATGTTCTATTTATTGATCTCAATTTCTTTAAACTTTATGCAAAATTGTAATAGAGAAATGAATTTTCTCATATTAAATGCTAAAGTGTATTTGAGAAAGCTTATACGAGGGTTAAAACTGTATTTCCCTATTTCTCATGAATAATATCATAAGATATCTAAATGTGTCAAGAGACATGTTATCAGTATCTAATTGTATATATGTGAATGACTTATAATATACATATATTTGACATATATTGTAATGCAAATATTTTGTATGACTAAGAATAAAATAATGATCATATATGTGAGAGAGAGAAAGAGAGGTAAATATCAATTATCTCTAACTAATAACTTAAAGGACTTCAAAACATCTATTATATAGATATGTCTATAAAAAATGGCAAGGTAAATTCCTTTAGTCAGAGGATCAATTAACATGTATCAATCAAATTATTCTTCATTATAATATCACTTTTTTTATACAAGTTCTTTGTGATCAAAATATTTGATCTCTAAATGCTTAGAGCCGATAATATTCTTATTGTTATTACTGAACAACACTATAGAACGATTATTATAGTATAATCAGATATAATTAGTTATTAAATCAATCACAAACAGTTCAAAAATCAAATTTCTTAATAAAGTTGCAAGTGAAATAGCCTTGTAACATGTTGAAAAACTCTAGATACATAGTCAAAGAGTTCACCAGTGTCTAACTTGACACTTTTCTATGAGATGACATCATCTGTTAGCATAAAGATATGACCTAATGTGGATTTTTGTTTTATAGATATGTAGCAAAGTAAGAATTTATGTACCCAATCAAATCTAATTTCTTGGCACTCCTTTATGTCAGTATATAATTGTTTGCTCCTTTGAGAAATTTCGTAACTCATTTAACTACATTCCAATAATGTACATAATAGTCTAACCATAAATGTAATGTTTGGTCTATTATAAACCTAAGTATACATCAAGTTTTTACCAATTACATTATAATAAGGAACATTCTTCATAGTCTCTGTTTTTATTTCATTCTTTGGACATTGTGTCAAATATAATATCACACTCTGTTAGAGATTAATATTGCATAAGGTTTATAATTTTTATATTAAACCATTGCAACACACATTCAATGTATGCTCTCTGAGAGAAGCCTAAAAGGACTTAAGATTTATCTTGGTGAATTTGAATACTAAGGATGAAAGAGGTTTCACAAAGATTGTTCATGTCAAAATTTGGCCAACATATATTTTACCTCATGTAACATAGTCAAGTCACTTGGTACAAGAAAACATTATCTACTTTTAAAATTAGTAAAAAGATCTTACTCCCCCTAAATTTATAGTATAAGAATCATTCAACTTTATTTACTACAAGGCCAAATAAGATGACTACTCATCAAATTTCAAGTACCACTAACAAAAAGCTTGTTTTAATTTGTATAATTATTTTCTCAATTTACAGACCATATGACTCTTGTCGTCTTCCTGAAATTCTTCAAGTTGTACCATACATACCTCCTTATAAAGATCTCTACCAAGAATGCAATTTTAACATCCATATGATGTAATTTAAGATTTTAATAAGCTATTATTGCCTTAATCACTTTAAATGCATCTTTGGAAAATGTAAGAGAGAAAATTATATTAAAGTTTGTCCCTTCTCTCTAAGTCAAACCTTTGGCAACTAATTTATCTTTAAACCACTCAATCTTATCTTAAAGGTCTTATTTATATCTAATAAGTTTACAATATTAAGGTAAATTAACAAGTTCTCATACCTAATTATGCTTTATAAACTTCATTTCATCCTTTATTATATCCTACTATAAATTTGTACGAGGACCAAAAACAACATAAAAAAGTAAATAGATCAACAACATTTTTAATTTTATAATCATTCTCACTAAAATAAACAATATAATAAGATGATATGACATGTCTCCTCACCTTAGTGGATCTTTTTAATTGAACTTGATTGACATGATCTTGTTTTACAAAAACTACATTCAGTGTATGTATTAGTTCTTAGTCATATACTATAGTGACACTAGGTACAAAATCCGTTAATTCTAACTAAATGGATGAAGAATATAAAACTGTAGTATTAACTTTGATATCATCTAAAACATGAGAAGGACTAACCTCATCACAAATATCATATTATAAAAACAAAGTTATTTGTGACTCTATAATTTTGGATCCACTATCTTTATAGTAAAATATATAGCCTTTAAAATATTTAGGATAATCTACAAAATAGTAACAAGTAGAACAATAATGAAATTTATTTTCATAGGGATTATACAGATATATCTCAGTAGGACAACCCTAAACAAGAAAATGAGTAAGACTATGTTTTCATCCTTTTCACAACTCAAAAGGCATTTTAGGTATTAAATTACTTGGGAATCTATTTGTAATGTATGAACCAATCTTAATAGCATTATCTCAAAGGTAATATGGAAGGTTAGTTATGATCTGTATGCTCCTCATCATATCCTTTAAGGAACAATTTTGCTTTTAGGTCACATCATTTTGTTCATGACTAATTAGTATAGTAAGCACCTCTTAAGTTGTAAAAAGGATGAAAACATAGTCTTAATATTCTAATTTCTAAACATTTGGCAAACAAGTCATTTCTTGTTTAAAAATGCGATATTTATCATAATATTCATGATTAGACCTAACAATTTTGATAAATTTTTTTAATTGATTCCCAACTTTAATATTAAATATCTTAAATTTATTAATAAATTCAAAATTTTCTTTTGCCAATAACATATTAATGATAATAATAATCATCAATAAAAGTCATAAAATATCTAAAATTACAATTAGTGAGTGAATAAGGACCAAAGGTGTTAGTATGAAATATCTTTATAAATTATTACTGCAAGTTGACCTCTTTTTCTTTATTTAGGTCAACTTACCTCTATAACAATCAATACATGTCTCTAAATCATCAAAATCAAGATTTTGAAGGATGTTTTTCTTAATTAACCTTTTAACTCTTTCTCCAAAGATGAGACATAATCTTTTATGCTACAAAATGAATGATTTTTGTCTTTATCAAAGGTCTTTTCTTAATAACCTTTTCAAAAATAGACGAAGAAGTATAGATTTCTTCATAAGTTACTCATTTTATATAAATTATAAGAAAAGAAAGTTGTGCTAACATGTTCAATATAAAATTATAATTGTACACTTGAGTTTTTAATTACAAAACTATAGTCTTCTTTGTTCAAAGTAGATACATAGATCAAGTTACATCAAAAAGATGAATATAAAACATGTTATATAAAATAAATATAAAACTAAGCTTCAAGATTTAAACAAATAACTCTTATAAATTTACATCAACTTGTTCATTATTGCCAACTATTAGATTTAACTTATATTTAGTTAGTTATCTGCTTGATATGACATAATTAGAAGTTCCTAGCCACCAAGAACTTGATGTAGCTATAACAATACTAGATTCATAGATGATATAAGACAAAAAATTACTTGATAGTTCCTATGAAAGGCTTTATACTTGGTCGGGTTGTTGAAGCCCTTAATTATGATCCTCTAACTTCTTGTAGTAGTCGTAGAACCAAGTCGAATCTAAAGAGAACTGAATACTAGTTTCTTAATTTCAAATAATAAAATAAAGTGGGGATTTTCAATTAATTAACTAATTAAATAAAATTAACAAAAAACCAAAATAAATTAACTGAATATAAAAGGAAGAAATTCAAGATTACTAAACTTTGATTCAAGGGAAAGATCTCATCTAATTATAACATTGATCATTGGCCTAAAAAGAATATTTGTCACAATTTAAGTAGTTAGTCCAAAATATATTAGAATAACCATAATTAGTCTCAAACTTTCTTAAATTAATTAGTTTAAACCCAGCATCCAAACTAAAACTTACCATCCATTGATTAGATGTCATAGCGTTCCATATCAAAACAATGATAGCAATAAGCTTAGTGAAAAAGACTAAAACTTAAATTAAATAATCGGTATAGTTGTAATTATTCAACTTAGTTTCCTTGTTTATCACAAGTTAAATATGCAAATTCATAAATAACCTATTTGATACTTGTACCAATCCTTCATGACAATTACGAATCATTGAATTCATGGATAGCTATATAATAATCAACATTAAATTAATTTGACAGATCAATCAATATTAATTATTAATGAAATATAAGAACACAAAATAAGAAATCTTTTAATTAAAATATAAATAAAATTTTAGAACAAAACCTCAGAAGGTTACAACTAGAGTTTCGAAATACCAAATATAGAAGACAGATGAAGAATTGAGAGAATAATAAGAAGAGAATGATTCATTCTTTAGCAAGGTAGGGAACGTACCTTTTATAGCATTTTTTTTTACTCTAAACCTAATATTATCCTATCTTGCAAAGATGCTTATCCAAAACAAATCTCAATCTCTTCATTATAGGGATAGAAAGAAGTCTCCTACTTAAACTTCAACTCTTTAAGTAAATCTGTCATTAAGCTTTATCGTCCCTTACACATCGTAATCATCTTTTCACTTTGTCCAAAATTGGTGATTATCACTAACAATATCCAAATTTAATGTAATCTCCACTTTTCATCTCCTAAAACAAAACAACCTTTATCCATTGCACTCATCTTTTCACTTTATCCAAAATTCTTGGTTATCACCAATAATGTCTCAATTTGATGCAATCTCTACTTTTCATCTCCTAAAACAAAACAAACATTAATTTTCCTATTTAAGTAATAAAATATATCCAAAACAAAAGAGATAATTCCAAATAATTTAACAAGATGTCATTTTATCAATACTCATGCCATCCGTTTTTTTTATGACTTTTCTTCTTACAAAATAAATAGCTCATACTCCTCATAATATTTGTAAAGTCCCCTCACAATATTAGTCTAAACTTGTTCTTTAAGTGGAGGATATTCTAGAAGCCTTACCTTTGAGTTTTCTAAGTTTAGTTTTAGGTTCTGATTTAGTGGCAATCAAGGTTATTAGTGTGGTGTTATTTAGTTTTTTAGTTAAACTTACTGGACCCTCCTATAATTTGATAAACTATCAGAAAGCTCCTTGATTTTTTAAAAACCATCAATAATCCCCTTTATGGTTTTGTTTTTCTAACACTCATCCCTCCTACCATCAATGTCCGTTAAAATCCTAAATTAAAATGCAAAATTGGCACTATATTAGGAATATGGCACTACTATGCCACCTAACCAAGATATTTTATGGATTATTCAACCCACACAACTTATAACTTTACGTGATGTTATTTTTTATATCCCATATGATGTTACATAAAGTACAGGAGAATAAAGAAGAGGAAAAATGCTGGGAATTATAATTTTCCTAAGGTTTGTTAAATGAATCACTAAAGAGGAGAAATCCATTGAAATACAATGTAACGCCCCATATTAGGGGTTAGGATATTAAGAAAATTCAGTATATATTATGCTTTGCATATATGAATATTTGCTTATTTGTGCATAAGCATTTTGGACATATACAAATAATTGTACATGCATTCGTGACATTTTCAGGTATTATGAATTATTAAAAATGAAATTGAAATGCGAACTGTAGATTAATTGCTTTAAAAATTTATTTAGAGAAATTTTTGGTGAATTATTTTAGCTGAAAATTTGTTTAGAGAATATTCTAATTATTTTGGATTTTTGGTGATTTTTTTTAAATTTAGGGGTATTTTAGACTAGGAAAATATTTAAATAATGGACCAATTACATTGTGACAAATGGTTCTCATGCAAGGTGACA
>JANZLD010000005.1:75268458-75279180 GCA_026413575.1 Erythroxylum carthagenense | reverse complement strand
TATTTAAACTACTTTTTATGTAAATTTTACTATAATTTTAAAAGTGTTCAGAAATTCTTTTCTTAATATATAAAGGCAAATTTGAATTAAATTTGAATTGTTACTATTTAATTGTTTTTCAAATAAAATTTAAAAAATATAAGATATTTTATTGATAATGTATTCTTAAATAATTAATTAAAAATTAAATGAGGAGTGATTATAAATTTTATATTAACATAGTAAGTCTAACAACAACAACATCTAGTATGAATCTTGTTGGACTGTAGAATCTGAAGAGGTCTAATAGTACGCAATCGTATCCTTAATTAACGGAAAAATTATGTATTATAGTCAAATCTGACATTTTTAAAAAATTAAAAAAATGAATTTAATATTATAAATATTAGAGATTCTTCAAGAAGTTACCTTGAGAAGTCTCGTAAGTTTTATGGACGAAAAGAAAATTGCAATTTTCTTGCCATAGGAACCAATCACGATCATTTGACTTGATTGGTAGTAACTGTTAAATCACCCTCCACCGAATATCGACAGATATAAGTCCATTTCTGGAGTTTATTAAATGGTACTTCTGGTTGATTCGGCCATTGTGCACAACATCTTCAAGGTTAATATCCACATGTCCCAGTGTTTCCTGTACCAGAACAAACCTTAGAAACACAAAACAGTAGAGAGAGTAGTAGGAGAACTACAACTAGTAATGGTTAGTTGGTTACTGCCATGAACCTTGCGTCTGAAACCGAAACTGAAACCTCTACGCTTGCTCATTACTTCAATGTTTATCTTCTCCTTCAATGGAGCCTCTTCTAAGACAAACTGGAATTCCTCATTCCAAATGGGGTCTCGTGTTTTCTTGTTTATCTACAATCCACAACAAAATTAAATGGATTGGCAGCTTAAAAATTGTTTTCTAGATTACAGCTCAAAGCATCATTGGAACATGAAGTTTAAGGAAACATAGTTGTTTTCTTTCTTAAAATTCGGGCGCCAACTCAATTACCTTGGTTTGCTTCAGATCTCCTCTGAACATAATCACCGCATAGGGATTGTTATGATGCTTTCCCTCAACTTTTTCAGCACCCTGAACTGTGACTACAAGTAAACCACCTTTGTTCAAGGATAAGTCTCGAGATAAGCTTCTACTCTCACTTTGCGTGTGGTCACTACAATCTAAAAGTCCACTAAACCTTTCACCTTCTTCCCTGAAAGGTTTGAACGTTAATTCTATCATAAGCTTTCCTCTTGGTTTTTTGTTCTCTGGGTCATTGGGGTTTTCGTTCTTGGCCAAAACAAGTGTAAATGCTTTAGTCTCATGAGATGTAAGATTTTTCAATGGAACTACTTGCATTCCCAACTTGTCATGGGTCCCAAACTGCAACCAACAGAATTACAGAGTTCTCAGACAACTTGGATTCACAGAAAGGTGAACAAATCAGACACTCTTGTTTGCTTTATGTTTGCTGTACTCCAAGCTAAAAGACCAAAAGGAATCATCTTATGGAGTATAGAACTAAGAAAAAAAAAAAGGTATATGTTACCTTTTCCCAATCATAAACCTGTAGCCGAAGAACTTGAGAGTCAGGGTCTTTGACAGTGAACTTAAAGTCTTCATTCCACTGTGGATTAAGGCTTTTCATCTTGATAGAAGTCTTCTTTCCCGGAAATCTTTCACCGCTTAGGCTGACTTTAACGTAAGGATCAGAGCTTCCAAAAAGGTCCATCTTTAAGAGATTTAGTGCTCTTACAACTTTCACATGTAGAATGCCTACAGGCTTATTTACAGCTCCTCTGTTTATCGAAAATTGGAACATAAGATTCAACAATCATCATTGATAATCTCTCTGAATGATTGATGACAAAGTTCACTTGAAATATCTCATGGTGTTTTTACTCTTTTCCATTATCTCTTAACCAAAAAGTTCCACGACTAATTGCAGAAGCAAACAACTTTTCCAAATTTTCACAGCAAGAAGAGTTTTTCTAGTCTGACAGCTAAAGAAAATCATGGTTGATAATGTTGAATTACTGAAGAACTTACGCTGAGTCGTCGAGGATTTGTATGCTAAGTGTTTGTGGCCACAGATAGAGGCTAGCAATTTGCTTTCGAATCAGCTCCTGGTAGCAGTAAATTAAGGAATCATTTAACGAAGACTCTGCATTTTCATACATATAAACAATTATATTCACGACCACCCTGACTAGTTTTGGTTTTCAAAGTTCATGTTTAGCAGCTTAGATCTTGGAGGTTGAGATGTGAGCATGGCAGGGCCATATTATTGACAACTGCACTTTAAGATTTACATCTTCTTTAGCAGTCTTTTAGGATTAAATTCTGAAATCCTTGGCAGTAACACTTCCCAGAATTTTCAATCCGCAATACTCTCCATAAGAATCTGCCCAAAGCAAGTTCTACTCTGCTGGTGTGAGATATTATATGTTGAACATAGCAAGAAGAGAAGTGGAATGATTTAAATTTTGAGATTGTTAATGATTTAAAATTTGAGATTGTTCTCCATGATGTTGGAAGAATCAAGTTAACTGGCACAAACAGAATCCTTTATGACGTGTACACAAGGTAACTGCAGATATTGTCCAAGCACCAGCTTTGTGGGTCATGATTATGTTAATATTTTAGGCCATCACCTTCCAAAGGTCAACCATCTCAAGATAATTTAAACAATTTCGATTAGCACAGTTTTCCAACAGCAGCATAAACAAAGAAAGTCCAACCTGCAAGTTATGAGCATCCAATCAAATTTTGGAAACTACCTGAGTACCTGAACAAATTGATACAACCCTGGAATTGCCATAACATCAGCTCCAAGCAATTTCATTCCGAAGTCGACATGTGGCTACAATCAGATATGTAAGCTCTGTCATTTTGTTGACCCATAAGCAAACTGTCTAAATGAGCTGGCAATTCCAGCACTTGGCATTATTACCTTCTCTAGCAATGAAACTAAGACGTTGGAAAAGCAAGGAAATGTAGGTACTAGAGGTTTTAAGGTTATCCGTAGGACTGCTGACACTTGGACATCCAACAACTGTGAACAAGAACAAACACTTGATCAATATCCTGGAAAAAGCTGAAAGCTTTTGAAGAACATTACATTAGCTGTATAAATCAGAAACAAGAAAACTAAGGTTGTAGGTACTGTGTATTTGAAATCTCTTTTGACCTGAACCGTGAGGGGCACGGAAAAGAAATTCAACACCAGGGTTATGTTAGGATTTCCAGCCCATCTAACAGCAGTCTCAAAAACCAACTCTTCTTCATTACTTTCATGCACTTTGATGCCTGCAGCCAGTTCCAAGAATAAAAAGTCATAAGAAAACAATAATCTTCATGATAGACAGGTACCTTTACGAGGATGATGATCACTTGGTAGAATGCAATACAGCCTACAGGAGAGCTACTTTTCTATTGAAAACAAAGCTAGATGCAATACAGCCTACAGGAGAGCTACTTTTCTATTGAAAACAAAGCTAGATTTTAATTGTTTCCTTAAAAACTCGCAAGTTTGATAGAATCAAGATCACCAAGCCAAAAAGTATAGTTACAGTTCAAAGGACCTCTGCAAGCGCGAATAACATCAACAATACCTGATGCTCACCGTGCATAATAGGGGGAAGAGTTCCAAGGGTCAAGCTCTTAAAATCTATAGACTTGATAAGAAACTTGCTGCTATACTCCGCAAAAATAGGAGCTGTCATGCTTCTTATCATACCAGATATAGCCTGTAGGCACATATTTCAAAGATAATGCAGATACTAATTGGAATATGAACACTAATTAAAGATATTTCAATTTACCCTGTCAAGGTAGGGCCACATAAAGCACACATACTTATTCAACCAGTCAATCTGAGAATCATATTGAAAGAATCAGCAATGGTAAAACCTAATGTAAGATTATAATCAAGAGAAGTTATTCAACATGAAAAGCAACAGAACTCACCCTGTCATAGTCAGGATGCTTCACCCACATGGGAATCTCTGGAAAAAATTCAAACAGCCTGCTTGTATCCAACTCCTGAAGTGGCTTGATTACAGGTTCCTACATATATATACAAGCTTAATTAGACGAGCTGGGAAAGGAATTCTTCCCCATCAAAACAGAACAGATTATTCAAAAACCTAAATGTAGGTTGCAGTAAATTCCGTGAACCAAAAGAAGATGGCTTTACGTATAAATGTATAGAACAGTTGCAGAAAGTTGATAGGAAAACTTAAAAAGGGTTGATAGGAAGTGTTACCTTAACATCCTGAGGCTCAGAGTAAAGGAAAATAAAGAAACCTAATAAAAGGCCAATTGGGATTCCAATCCCGAATCCAATGATTCCTAATAAGCTACTTTGAAACCCCATTTTCTATCAATCCAAACACGGGGCAAGAAAATGTAAGTGGGTCTGGTCGATCAAATGAAAAGGAGAAAGGAAGAACAGTAGTACATTACACCACAACGATTAAAAAAGAAAAAACAAAACAAAAAACGAGCGAATTCATGAATGACAAAGGAGAATTAACAGGAAGTTTTATGTAACTTGTAACATAAAAGGGACAGAGAATCTACGTACGTGCAAAGAAAATGAAATCGGAAGCCTAACGCATCAAGCGCGCCAAGTAACTGACAAGACAGTGGAAGTTTGCAACTCTCCACGTGTCCGAGACAATTGGAGCTTTTTCGTTACATCTATCGATTTTGGAACTTATTGTGACAGGTGGGAAGAAGTTAGCGGCTGGTTACGACTTTTGTGGGATCTTATATGTGTGTGATCAAATTATGTGGCGGACTGAATTTAATTGACACTTGTAAGCCATAAGTTATAATGTATATCCACTTTAGGCTAACCGTTGAATTTAATCGTAAAAATTTGGATTCATTCAACTTTTTAGTTCGATTTTTAACTTTTTTATTATATTTATTTTAATAACTTTTATTATTAAAAACTGATCAATTTATTAATTAATCTGTTAATTTTTTAAAATTAATAAATTCTTATAAACTAAAATTAATTAATTAATTTTCATTTAACAAGCTATTTTTTAATTAAACTTTAAATTCTTCAATAAATAAAGACATTATCTTTTAATCATATTTTAAATTCTTTAATTTTATTCAATATTTAGCCGATTGTATAATGATCTAATACCGGTTGAACCATTTAAACCTTAAATTTTATATCTTACCAATTTACCGTCTTGTTCGATTTAAAAAATTACTTTGGATTCACTAAATGACCGAGAAAGTCATAATTATTCTATCAATTGAATCGCCTATTTAGATGCTTTGGTGACTTGGTGATTGATACTCTTCAATTGCAAGTAATTTTATGTATAATGTTATTATAATGTCGTTATCGTCATCATCACATCCAATCTAAAGTTCAGCAGTGAAGCGAGGTCTGGAGATATCTGATAGTATATAACCCTACCCCTAGATAGTTGAGAGGTTGTTTCCTGTAGACTCAAATGCAGATGTCACAGAAAAATAGTGATACTTGTTAAAAGAATAAATATTTAAAAATGGTACGCAAAATATTTAAGTAAATAAAATTACAATAAATACATAAGGATAATAATAATAATAATAATAATAATCATAATAACAATAATGCCAACCGAAAGATGAGAGTAAGAGTGCCAAGAAAGAGGGAGAACAACATAGAGAAACTTACTTGTTATTACTTCGACAATTGTTACCCCAATAACCAACCCTTGTCGACAAGGAGGGTAAAACAAACAAAAACAAAGTTGTAATAAGAGTTAGCAGAAGAGCAATCCTGAAGGCGAAACCCTAGGTAAAAATCTAACAAAAAAATGAACTATAACACTTCATCCCTAATAATTATTTAATAACAAAATCTAATAGAGCTTTTATCGAATACTTAATAGGTCAGTACTCAAACAACCTTCAAATTTGATTTTAAGCTTCAACAATCATTCTAGATGCCCTTCCTACCTCAACATCTTCAATGTCATTATAATGTCGTGTACAATATTTTTTTACCATAACTTGTAAAATTGCTTATCACCACATGCACACATCCGAATAAGGTACAGTGAACTATAGACACCTTACTCTCATTTTACGGAGCCCCAAAAATCTCGATCTAACATACTTTTAACACAAGCAAGCAAGAAAGAGTCCCCTAACTCAACTCTTGTGTTACTTTAATTAACATTAAATTTGTAATTCTAGCGCTTATTATTTTGGCTAAGGGACATTAATTAACATGTGGTGAGTTTAGATAAAAGTTCAATGAATGTGGTTGAAAATAAGAAATGTATTTGTAATATTGAGAGAGAGTTGCTTTGGTTTTGAGGCTCATATTATTAGATTATAAACCGTACAGTTTGTGGTGAATTATTTTAGAAAGTCATTATACATGTGAAGCTGAAAGAGAGTGTAGCTTGATGCATTGAATCATCATTATTTTTGTTATTGTAATGTTTTCTCAATATGATTCCCCACGTTATAATGTGCTTGTTTTCAATTTTATATCTCTAATTTTGACTTCTAATTAAGAAAAAAAAGGAATCTTTTTTGTCAACATTTTAAAATTTTCTTATTATAAAAATAAAATATATAAATATCTCTTGCAGTTTAAGATTTTTCAAATTTTATATATATTGAAAAAAAACTTATTCTTTTAGAATCCGTTTAATGACTAACGATGAGAGTGAGCCTTTGACTAGCTGGTAAAGTTGTTCTGGTCATGAGTTCAAGTCATGGGAATAGTCTATTTGTAAAGATACACCATTCCCAAATTCTTGCAAAATAAGAAGTTTTATATGCTGGGTACGTTAACTTATTTTTTAAATACTAACAATGAAATACACGCGGTGTGAATATCACACATGTCTATTGCAAGATAAGCCAATTCACCTCTTAAACTTGACTCAAATGTATTGAACTTGAATCAAATTAATAATTTAAAATAATTATAATAAATTATTAATTTGAATCGAATCGAATTAATTCGATTCGAATTTAATAGTTGAGTGAAATTGTCATTTAAGCCGTATATGATTAATACAATTGCGAAGTTCATATTATATATATTTCATCATTTTTTTAATCAAAGTCTAAAAGATGGACTTATTATACAAAATTAAAATTTATAAAAAGAATTTAAAAAATTTTAAAGATTAAAATTTTTTAGGTCTTTGTCTTTTACCCTTATTATAATCTCAATAAAGAAAACTTTTAGACATTAGGATAAAAATATAATCTTATTATTAAAAATGATGTAACCCAATAAATTTTGACCAGGTATTTCCACTTTAGTTAATTTGATCACATTAATACGTTTGAATTGTGCCATACTCTCTTAACATGGTACTAAAGCAAGGTAAAAGAGTTCTCGGGTTTGATCCCTACTAAATACACCCGTAAGGAGGGACGAAGAGCTTTCACTGTGACTAAATCTCGAATTTGATTAGTCAGCATAGTGAATTAAGATATATTGGGCCAAAAAAAAAAAGAATTCAGATATGGGTATTGTAAACCCTAAAACAAAAAAGCAGGATAATGTGGACCATGGCGTCTACAGACAGATTCCTCCAACTTGAGGTTGCATGGGATTTAGAATTTAGCTTTTGTTTGTGTGTTATTATACCACTTTGCTCCGTACTTTTTTACTTCAAAAGGTACCAAAAATGATCGTAGCAAGACCCACTTTAGCTCCAGTGTTATAATAATCAAATCTAAAGATTAAACCATTAATGGTCATTTTATAATTTGTGGTCCTAAAGGGAAGCAAAAAGTAGATTGTGAGAAAAAAGGAGCTATCAAGGCCTGCCCTTTACTTCATGCTAATACATATATATAATGACATTGCATAGAACATTTTAGGAAATATTGTGACAAAGACACTAACAAGAGAAGATAAAAGAATCTACTTTGTTTCATAGTGCTTATGATGTTAGAAGATGTGATTGCATAAGGTAATTAAATTAAAAATTAGACATATTAGGCGAGTGGATTTTAGTTTACTTCCTAAATAACTTCTCTTAATTATTTAATACATAATTAACGGTACATGTGCTAAGCAGTATTTTAAGAACCAGATCGAAAGTTAAACCTGTAAAACGAGATATTTAAAGTTTAAAAGGTTGAATCGGTATTAGACTGTCATAGGACCAGTTAAATATGGAGTAAAATTAAAGAATTTGAAAAATTGATTGAAATAAATTATCTTTTTTTATTGAATAATTTTAAAAATGATTATTAAATAAAAATTAATTAATTAATTATAATTAATAAATATTTATTAATTTATAAAAATCGATCGATTAATTAATAAAATTGATCAATTTTTAACAATAAAAATTATCAAAATGAATTATTTTTTTCCACAAACTTCAAAGAATTTCAGTATATTTATCTATCAAATATAAAAAAAATTCATGAACAGATAATGTGATGCCGACAATGAGCAATGCTCTGACATTTTGGGTTGTTACTTAGTCTAGTTCACGTCGTAGTCTCACTGTGAGCGGCCACTGTTCCAAGAGGCGCTTCCATGACTGTTGCCTCGACCAACCTCTCCATGAATCTATTGATCATTGTAACTTTCCACATATTCCACCAAGTGAAGAACCTTGTGCATTATTAGGTTTACTTTATAATTTTATATTCTTTACATAGATTATTTAAATGGGATATTTTTGAAAATAGAAGTCAGCATATTATAAGTACTTTATCTTATTTAAATAAAAGAGGCTATATTTGTTGCTAATTGAATTTTTATTTGAGTGGATTCTCTATTTATTTCAAACCCTCTATTTACTTTTTAAATTAATCATCATCTACAATTTCATATTTGGATATGGTTTATTGAGAACAACTTGTTTATAGTTAAGAGTAAGGTTGTGTAATATAAGACATCTATAAATTTTGCGCTTCAACGAAATTTTTACTGAATTATTATTTTTGAGGGTCAAATTATATGTTCTCATTACTCTGTTCTTACCCTATTTTATGAGTATTTATCAATTTACTTTATGTGAATCCTATTTATTAGATTGATGGATACTATTTATTAGGTTGATGGATACTCATAAAATATGATATAAATAGAATAATAAAAATAAATAATCTAGTTTTGTTGTTGTTGTCGCCACCATCATTGTCGTCTTCTTCGTCCTCATCAGGGCGTCTTATGGATTGGTACAAATAACTTCAACTTGTCAACTATCTTACCTTTAACAATGGCATAACCATGCATTTATTTTCTTGACATTCTTTTTTCTAAATTTGGCTTCACTCCTCTCTTTCTCTGTCTTTCAACTTTATTTTTGTGTATTATGAGTCAACTTTCTAAGTTTAAAGGATGATCTTAAGACAGATTTAGAAACCTGTCTGTGTCTATTATTTTTAGAAATTGTTGCTTCAAAATAGGAAGCGAGAACAAAAATGGAAAAGAGACAAATAAGCAATGTTTTAAAAGCCAGCCAGACAAAATATTTAAAGTTTAAGAGATTTAACTAATATAAAATTGACTAAAAAATAAATAATTTTAAAATTTTAAAATATGATTGAAAGAGATTATTTTTAATTATCGAAGAATTTAAAAGTTTAATTGAAAAAGAGATTATCAAATAAAAATTAATTAATTATTTTAGTTTATAAAAATTTATTAATTTACTAAATTGACCGATTAAATAATAAAGTAAATAAATTAAACGATTTTTAACAACAAGAGTTATTAAAGTAAACCGAACTAAAAAATTAGACAATTCAAGATTGTTACAGTTGAATTGATCAAATCGATTAAGTTTTTTAATTATTATAAATAAATATTGTAATGGAAAAATGTTAAAGGTATGAATGTGTATTAATGTTATTTTATTAAATATCGATAAAAGTCAACTAGCAAAATAATAATGTAAAATAGTTGACGCCTATTTGGTAACTTCTTCTGTCATACTACAACCCCAAACTTGGAATTCTTCTATTTAGGGGCATGGAATTGGAGTAATTATATGCAAGACCTAACTTTTTCAATCGTATGCTTTGCCTATTGAGTTCCTCACTGCCCTCAGGTATGGCAGATTGGTGCCACAAATAATTCTGCCCATTTTTAACAATAACAAACTTAAAAAAAATCTGATACTATACCCAAAAAAAAATTCCTTATGCTTTAATTTTATAAAAAATAAGATACGACAAAGACGAAGACAATGATGACGACGACAACTTCATTTCACGAAGCTCTCTATTTTATGAAGATAAAAATAGGAATATTAATTGTATATAACTTTTTTTCTTGTATTTTACAAAGAGAGTATTTTTGTGACTCAAATTATTAATTTTTTTCAAGGCTTTTAGTTCACTTGCAAGACTAAATAAAAGATGGAATGAAGATTATTTAAGAACATAATAAAAGATGTAATTCTAAAATCAAATGAAGAAATACCCTCCTCATCATTATTATCATCATCATTATACTTAATTTGAAGTTTCACATTAAAACGGAGACTGAAAAAATTTATTAATATCCAGTCTTACTCCTATTATCAAAAATAGTGACAAAGGAATATCTTACCATTACTCCCAATCCCAACTCCCAAGTCCTTGGCCTTTTTAAGCACTTAAAAAGAAACACAAAAGGCAAGGTGTAGTCATAAATGTAAAAGGTTAGAAAAGCGTCAACTGACTTTTCATTTTATTTAAAGAGTTTTCCCTTTTCAACACAACGTTTTGATCTTCCGTTT
>JANZLD010000005.1:75202552-75228833 GCA_026413575.1 Erythroxylum carthagenense | reverse complement strand
GGAATGATCATTGATCCAATGCTAGATTGCCTCAAGGAATGGAATGGAGCTCCTCTTCCTATCTGTTAAATATGTTTCTTTTTATTTCTGCTTTCGATTTGTTTCCAAATCCCTTTCCAATGTTTGATGGGATTGTCTATATACATAAATCTGCGACATGTGACTGTGAGAACGCTTTTGTTTCCATTATCTTGCTTAATTTTCCATCTCTTTTTATCTCCATTTTAGTACTTACTTATTATTAATTATGCTATAAAAGAGTTTCATATCTTTTATCCTTTAAAAAAATTATGTTACTTTTCAATTTAAAAAACACAACGATGTGAATTATTAAATTAAATATTTTTTTAAAAATATTAACTGAAGAGAACTTAAAAAATAAAAAACTATAAAAACATTTATCTTTCAATTAGGTTATATTTAACAAAAGTTATTGCAAAATATTTTTATTTTCTCGCGAGTTAACTATTTATATAGTTTTATCAGTTAAATTTCAATTATAAAATTATAGTTTAATAATGTGAAATATATCTTTTTTATAAATAAAATGACATATAAGTGAAAAAATGAAATTAGGAATCTTTTGAATTATACTATTTTAAATAAATATTTTTTGCTTTTAAATTATATTTGAAAAAATTTTAGAACTTGATTATAAAATAAAAAAATTTGCATTAAAAAGTCAAAAATTTTTGAAAATTTATTTATCTCATTTCTTTTTAATTTTCCAAAGAGATTAAAGAGTTATGTGGATCCCTAAAAACTAAATTGGTAATCAACTACAAGGACTGAAGCCCAAATCCAATCAGCCTATCTACTCTTTCTCCAATGTTAAACAAAAGCTCAATAAAACCTGACCCGAGTAGGCTTGGCAATTGGATCGGGCTCAACCCGACTCGATCCAAAGTCAACTAGCTAGATTTAGATTCGAGGCCTAACGAGCAATAAGAAAATAACTTTATTTTGATTTTTTAAAAAAAATAATAAGTTGTTGAAGCCAGTCTAGCCTTCTTATTGTCAAGTCGGACTCAAGCATGGGTCGTCCTTGACCTGGTGAGGGCGCAACCCTACTCGAGAATGGGCAGGGGGGGGGAGGGGGAGAGATTGTAGAGGTCAGACGAGGGCTTAGTATAGCCCATTGCCGTCCCTAGTTCGGACCTGATATATTTTTATTTGTATTTATTTATATTAAGGTTTATTATAATGATTTTGAATTCATATTTTTATAATTTACTATATTAAAAAAGAAAAGTTGCAATAATATGGAAAATTAAAAGGGAGCCAAGAAAAAGTCAACCTTAGGAACATGTTTGATGCTTACTTTTCTTTTCATCTCGCATTTAGAATAATAATAATTAATAATAATGATAGTAACAAAAACGCTAAACGATAGCAGAGAAAAAGAAGAGCGCTTGGACAAACAACAGCGATTGTTCGATCAGTGCAACGCCAATGGCTTCTCAACTCTTGAGACGGGCTTTTCGGAGCAGCAATGCACAGATCCTCTCCTCCAAGACAAAGGACCAGTCGTTGCTCACCTCTGTTGTTGCTAGGGCTTTCTCTTCTTCCCCAGCTACGATCACCGCCACTCTCTTCCCCGGAGATGGCATCGGCCCCGAGATCGCGGACTCCGTCAAGCAGGTCGTTATCACTTGATGATTTCGTATTTTAGTTGGTTGGATGGAGTTTTGGTCTATTTTTTTTTTGTATTTAGTTTGTTTTTATTCGGAGAATTGAGCTCTGGTTTGTGAGAGTTTTTATCTTGTTGATTCGAATTGTAGTCATCTTGTTGCTTTTTGATGGCTTCTATAGCAAGATTTACACTTTTGGCGGAAAAAATGGTGCATTTAGTGAAATAAAGCACTGGTGTTGCGGTGGGCTGAACAATTTTCCGGGAGTAGTTAGGAGCGAAATATTTTGCGTTTTGGTGGTATTCCTGAGTACGATGAAAATTAGAGTGTGTTGAGAACGCGGTGTCATAGATTTAGAGCGTTAAAGAGGACGCCTGACAATCGATTTGCAATGCAGGCCCAGTGTGGCGCTTGTCCCATAAACTTTAAGTAGCGTCCATATTCAACTTTCGTGGTGCAAGGTCCTATAAACACAAAAAGAGATCTCCTGTTATAGACCTCAGAAAGGTTACGTTAATATACTTCTTTGACGATGGTGTTGTCATCTTAACGGGGGAGATATCCTTCATGAATGGGTTTGGCTACTCAAGTAGTTTCAGCTTTTGAAGTAGAGAAAGATATATTTACTCCTCAGCAATTATTTTGCAGTTAGTACTTATGGTTTCTATGTATAACTAGGACTAATGAATGGAAATTCTGTTGAAATGCCAGTGAAAACACACATTATGTGTGTTCTTGTTCATGTGGGATATATCATTTAACTTATTATAAATGGAAAAACATTGGTCTGAAGTTGTCATATCTGGTATTTTTTATTATTACTTATGAAATATGATTGTAGCTTAATTTATGTATTTCTGTTCTCGGTTCATTTTTTGTCTAAATGTCCTAGTTTCCATCATTGCAGATATTTAAAGCTGCTGAGGTGCCAATTGAATGGGAAGAGCACTATGTTGGGGATCAAATAGATCCTAGAACCCAGAGTTTCCTAACATGGGAAAGTTTGGAATCTGTGCGACGGAATAGGGTAGGCTTGAAAGGACCGATGGCTACACCAATTGGGAAAGGCCATCGCTCTTTGAACCTTACTCTTAGAAAGGAACTTAATTTGTATGCCAATGTAAGACCTTGCTACAGCCTTCCTGGTTACAAAACATGGTATGACGATGTTAATCTTATTACCATTCGTGAGAATACTGAAGGGGAATACAGTGGACTTGAACACCAAGTAAGTTGCTTTTGTTGTTGAATTAACCTAAGCAAACAAACAATGTATTGAATAAACACAGTATGTATTCTTTGGTTTTAGGTGGTCAGAGGTGTGGTTGAAAGTCTAAAAATCATTACTCGTCAGGCAAGTTTAAGGGTTGCTGAATATGCATTCCATTATGCAAAGGCCCATGGACGTGAGAGAGTGTCTGCCATACACAAGGCTAACATTATGCAGAAAACTGACGGCCTTTTTCTAAAGGTATGGTATTTGAAAATTTTAGTCTGTTGCAAATCCCATGATTTTAACCATTTATTTGCAAATTAAGTTTGGCTTCTTTTTTTTTTTTTTTTTGCAGAGCTGTCGTGAAGTTGCTGAGAAGTATCCGGAGATTGTGTATGAGGAAGTTGTTATCGACAACTGCTGTATGATGGTACAGTAATTTTCCTTTTTGGATATCTTTAAACTTAGACTGGATGAGGAAATGATTTCTTCTGTCTTCTCTCCTCTAAGAAAGAAAACCAACGAAATTTACCTTTTTGGATATTTTAAACTTAGACTGGATGAGGAATTGATTTCTTCGTTCTCTCCCCTAAAAGAAAACCAATGAAGTTTTCCATTTTGGATATTTTAAACTTAGACTGGATGAGGAATTGATTTCTTCGTTCTCTCCACTAAAAGAAAACCAGTGAAGTTTTCCTTCCTGTTTGTCAAACTGCTTGTGTATTGATGACAAAGCCAAGGAATTTCTCTGATTATTTTATTTATGTATGTACAGCTTGTGAAGAATCCAGCACTTTTCGATGTATTAGTGATGCCCAACCTCTATGGTGATATAATTAGTGACCTTTGTGCAGGATTGGTTGGTGGCCTGGGCTTAACACCAAGGTACTAAGGATCTTTTTTTCCTTTTAGTTTTAGTCACATCTAGTTTATCCAACAGCATTTGACTTCCTACGCAGCTGCAATATTGGTGAGGGAGGTATTGCTCTTGCTGAAGCAGTACATGGGTCAGCTCCTGATATTGCTGGGAAGGTTAGCCTGCACAGCTGATTTACTTATTTATTTTACCTACAGTTTCTGCATAAGTTGCAATTGTCTATGTACTCGTTCTGTAATTATGCTGAGTGGTACTCAAGATGAAAATTTTCCTTGACTTTTCTTGCATCGGATTTGACAAAACTATTAGTCTTCGTGTATTATAAGTTTATAAAATTATTGGTAGCCTGAACTTGTTGGGAGGTTTCATACTTTTTGCTGAAAGACAGACTTTGCACGAATACATAGTCATGGGGTTGTCTAAGGTGTTTGTGATCATAGGAGCTTCTTGAAAGATGTTTATTTCCTTGAACTTTCCTAATTGGAGTATCCTAAGTAATGTTGCAAACAATTGTGTTTCTTACTGAATATTTGCATCATCTGAGACATTATATCCGTTATTTGCTTGTGGTAGGTATCACGATGCGTTATTCTTGATTTGCTCTTTATAATGATATTTCATGCTTAATTTTATTTGTATATGTTCAGTATCATGTAGTATTCTTGGTGATTTTCTTGATTAGTTATTTACGACCAACCTCTTCGGAGGTTCTGCTGCTATTGGAGGATAAAAATGCTTACTCAAACTGTTTTCTTTTTCATTACGAAGTGTGTGGCTCTTTTTGGAATTAATCCCTGATCAAATTCTATACTTCTTGTACTCTTCATTTACCAATAATTTACTTCCTTCTCTAACTTATGAGGTTAAATTTATGCAGAATTTGGCGAATCCAACTGCTTTACTATTAAGTTCTGTGACAATGTTACGACATTTAGAGCTCCACGAAAAAGCAGATCAGATCCAGAACGCTATACTCAAAACAATAGCTGAGGGAAAATACCGAACTGCTGACCTTGGCGGTTCTGCATCAACGACAGATTTTACAAAGGCAATCTGTGATCATCTTTGAATATTGCGTAGTTTAATTTTGCATTCAGTTCAATGAAAATAGTTTGTGTTGATGCGGATTCAGTGCCTTGCTTGGGTCAGTTTTTGAGTTATTTCAAGATCACAATCCCTTGTTATATAGAGTATGTCATTGAATTGCTCATCCACAAACAAGAGCATGTGGAGAGAAATTAACGAGCTTTCTCGGGATGAAATAATTGGCGTTTCTTGAAAGGCTAATTTATTATTATTATTATTTTTCTACCAAGTGGTTGTTCAAACTGGAAATAAAGGGCTGTTGCCTTCATCCTTAGTACCTTGCTTTCCTGCACTTTCCATCTGACTTCATCCTTTTGTTATGTTTTGTCAGATTTACTTTGGACATTCTTTTAAAGGGTATGTTTGATTGGGTAGTTATTAATAAAATGGAATGGAACGTAATATTATTCTATCTTTTAAGAAGAGAGTTTACGATGAAATGAAATAGAATATGATAAAAGAGGAAGGGTTTTACATAATATCTTATTTTATATTAAACAATAAAAATAAGTTAACTTCAATTTGGGAGTTTATGACGGAATGTAAAATGATAAATAACATATTAGTATATAATATTATCAACCTCTTCATCCCTCTTAAACAACACTTCTTTAATATTATATCTGTTTATATTTTATTCTATTATAAATTATTCTATTTTATTAAAAATCTTAAGTTCAATAAAAATATAGACTAAGATGAAACTATTATGAAAATGTTATGCAAGTAGATAGAATGCTAAGGATGAAATTAAGGTTGACATTTTGGGCAAGGCCTAAAAGGTTTGAGTTTATTGATATATTATGCTAAATTAATATTATTTTTTTCTCTTACATTTATAAGTAAAAATGATTTAATTTTAATACAATATATTAATGTTAGTAGTATTTATTTTTAAAATTTAATACATTACTCTAGTTGCTATTCTTAATCTATAGAAGAAAATGTCAAACTACTAAAAGCCCATACCTACTTCCACCAACCCCATCAAAATATACAACTTGTGTATAACAGGAAACGGAACAGTAAGAAAAAGTAAAAAGCAGCAGTGCCATTTCATACACCAACCCACCTTTTTTGAGTGGTCAATTGGGTTGGTAAGATTGAGACCCACCACCACGTCACGGTTCATACTCCAATAAACATGGGATTTCCCTTGTATTTTAGATCTCATCTCGCCCCCCGCACCAGCACAACTACTAGTTCCTCCAAGCAAGCTCGTCACTTTGCTTTGTTTCTTATTATTCTAAGCCAACCCACTAAATGGCCTCCGATGGAATCCTCATGGGTATGGGCAATCCACTGCTCGATATCTCTGCTGTTGTGGACGAGGAATTCCTGCAAAAGTATGCATCTTTGCTGAAACAATTGTTAGTCTAGTTTAGGAGTTGAAACTGGGCGCTCATGTCTAGTTTAATCGTGGATCTATTGCCATGTTATGATTTCTACTTTGGATTTATTGTGAGCTCATTTCTGAATGAGATTTGTGTAATGAAACATTTTGATTTATTTATTGGAAACTTGAAATGGTTGCTTTATGGCGTAACAGGTATGGCGTCGCATTGAACAATGCGATTCTTGCAGAAGAAAAGCATCTACCGATGTAAGCGCTTAGTGTACTTAGCCCTATGTAACTTTTAATCATACTCGTTCTTAGCATGTGTATACGTCTTTTCTTTCGGAGATACTGGATCTTGCCATGACTTTTACTTATTTAAGTATGATGTTGCGAGTTTTGTTATGTTTCATTGGAACTATGGATGCTCTTAATTAATTAGATGTTTCAAGCTTCGATCTTTTGGTGAAATAAGCATATATCAAAACTTGAATTTTCTACTCTTAGTGTTGGATATTGCTGTCGAATTTGTTTCTCCAGATCTAGTTGTGACTACCTAGGCATTCTCCATTGGCAATCCTAGTTTCTTATGTGATAAATAGGAAAAAACGAACCTTTAAGGTTAATGGCCGCTGAGCAACTCAGAATTTTTTTGAAACACTTCATGTACAGTTTCAAAGTTTTTGTTGGCTACTTATATGCCAGTCTAGCATCCATATTCGTTCAAACTTTATATGAACTCGTTTTCTTTGTAAATGCAACTTCTGCTTCAAAAGTTTATAACTTTTGAGCTGATACATTTCCGAATCTTTTCATTGACTGTTACTCAGGTACGAGGAAATGGCTTCCAAGTACAGTGTTGAGTACATTGCTGGAGGTATGAATCTAACCTAAAACAATTTCTTTCTTTAGAAAAATCATCTTCTCTATGTTTTCTGCTTGCATATGCCAGTTAGTCATGGGTTCTCTTTTATCTTTTAACTACAGGTGCTACTCAAAATTCTATCCGTGTAGCCCAGGTAGACTGATAAATGGGATATCATTCGCAAGAGAGGATTTTGTTGTTTAAATTTACAACAATATAACTAATTTTTCTTTGCCCATAATAGTGGATGCTTCAAGTTCCTGGTGGAACGAGTTACATTGGATGCATAGGAAAGGATCAGTTTGGAGAGGAAATGAAGAAGAACAGTAAGCTTGCTGGTGTCAATGTAGGTGGTTCCTTACTTGTGTTTCCGTTAATTCAGATTGTTAAAATTATTTAGTGTTTCGCCTTTTAGAATAGTTAACTATACAGTTAGTTTTCGATTTTATGTACCAAAAAGGAGTGAACATTACAATAATTCAGGTCCACTACTACGAGGATGAGTCTACACCAACAGGAACTTGTGCTGTTTGTGTCGTAGGTGGTGAGAGGTCAGTCTGTCTTGAGCTTTGTTTTAGACCACCATTAATTCTCTGTCAAGGGTACAACTCCTCTTTTGCAGTTTGCACATTGAAAGGACATTTTTTATCTAATTTTTAGGTCACTTATTGCTAATCTGTCAGCTGCAAATTGCTATAAATCTGAGCATCTGAAGCGCCCAGAAAACTGGGCATTGGGTATGCTATATTCTTCAACATCATTCTCTCTGGCCTCTTAAATATTTCTTGAGAGTTGAACTTACTTGTGAAATTAATCTTGGGCAGTTGAGAAAGCCAAGTACTTCTATATTGCTGGATTCTTTCTCACAGTATCTCCAGATTCCATACAGCTTGTTGCTGAACATGCTGCTGCAAATAACAAGGTACATCATGTGATGCAATTCGGAATCAACTTTCTTTTGATATTTTGCACTATTAAGGTAGATATATGGTACTATCATAATCTTAATACCTGCAGGTATTCATGATGAACCTTTCTGCTCCATTTATTTGTGAGTTCTTCAAGGATGCGCAGGAGAAATTTCTACCGTGAGCTACCTCTTTTCCCATTATTACTTGATGATTTAACTCTCAATTAGGCCATATAACCATGATGAGGGATGTCATACTTATTTTGTATCTCAGGTATATGGACTATGTCTTTGGTAATGAGACAGAAGCTAAAACCTTCTCAAAAGTTCATGGTTGGGAGGTAATCTTTGCGTGCTACTTAGTTTCCAAGTTCATATATTTATGTTAACTCTGATGCTATATGTGCAATGGTCAGACTGACAATGTGGAAGAAATAGCACTAAAGATTTCCCAGTGGCCCAAAGCATCTGGGACATACAAGAGGATTACTGTTATCACCCAGGGTGCAGATCCTGTCATTGTTGCTGAGGATGGGAAAGTGAAGACGTTTCCCGTAGTATTGTTACCTAAAGAGAAGCTTGTCGATACAAATGGAGCAGGTATTCTTCTTTCTGTTTCAGAATATGTAGGCTCGATCTGGTATCCCATTGAATCCACTAAATGGGTATCACCCATTTTCCTGATTTTCAACATTGTCCAACACCTTAATACCCTGCTTGCCATCATAGTCTACCTCCCAATGTACTGTACTTCAGAAAATCCTTTTGCAGTGAGTTCACTAGAACAAAACTCTGCTAGTTCTAACCCACTTAGCAAATGTTACCTATACTCCCATCTTGGAAGTTATATGAAATCTTTTGAGTAATTATTCATTTATGTAGATAATAGCTTTCCTTGAGCCAACATTTAAAGCTATGATATGTCTGTAGGGGATGCTTTTGTTGGAGGATTTCTTTCAAAGTTGGTGCAGCAGAAGCCCATTGAAGAATGCGTAAGAGCGGGTTGTTATGCTGCGAATGTTATTATCCAAAGGTCTGGCTGCACATACCCAGAGAAGCCAGATTTTCATTGAACCACATGCCTTTTTTTTTTTCAAAAAATCCAAATAATATGTTATTCAATCTTATCATTGTTCTTATTTTTCATTTCGTGTACTGGGACTCTGTTATATAAAGAGTCCTTCGAGTTGTAACAATCTGCTATCTGACTTTCTTTACCTGTCGAATGGTGAAGAAAAATAATGAGTCTTTTTTTGTTTTCCTGGGAATGCCACGAGTAGCTGGAATTGGATTGAACATGCTTCCTTTGTAGTACAATTAGCTAGCAAACCCTTTAGCATTTGAGTACTGTAGAAAAGAGCTTTATTTATATTAATATTCTGAAGTTTCCTACGACTAAACCCAAGTTGAATTCAGGAATCAGGATTTCCAAGTCCAAAGCACGTTTGGTCTTCTTCTTCTCCTGGTCACTGTCAATGGAATTAATGGTAGCATTAACTTGACATAAGCACAAATGGATTACTAGCGAACCACCCACTTTCAAACAAACAACTGCCTCAGATTCTACCTTGGAAATTTCTCCATGGAATTTTATGAGACAGCTTTGGCTTTGCGTTCACATTACATTACATGCCTGTCGTTGTTGCTCACTTGCAAGTTGCTTATGAATAGTATTATAACATCGTCATCAACCTTCCGAAGACGACAAATACTGCCATAAATGACCAACCTGTTGGGCTTCAGCTATGAGATTTGGGCCTTTGGGGCCATTTTATTATTATTATTATAAAAAAAATGATCAACGTCTATTCAATGAAAACAGCAGGGATTGGATAATCAATGCGGCGCGTAAACTCCACGCGCTTCAGCCATTTTCTCCTCTCCTCCTCATGACCAATACCCTCTCTCTCTACAGCATTTTATTCAACTCCAATTTGTTCTTTCTCTGCGCACCCGGAGCCTTCAAGGACAATATCCATTTCTAAAGAACCTCATTTTGTTCGTTTGTCGTTTTCACCGATACCGACTTACTGCTATATTTGGATTTTGGGGCGAGATGAGCGAACGGACGAGGCCCGGCGTCGGCGTCGGCGATCTGAGAATCACCACCACCACCGTTGCGCTGATCAAGCAAGCCACCGCCACGTTCGCCGCCGGCCGCCTCACCTTTATCTTCCTCTCTCTGCTGCTTTTCTCCTTCCGCGTTCTGGTCGAAAATGGGACCCATCTCCTAACCTCCTTCGTCGACCGCGACCCTTCCCTCAAGTCCCTCCTGTCCCGCCTCGATCTCGCCGGTCACCGTGATCACCACCACCGCCTCGCCGCCGCTCCACGCTTCCCTCATCAGCACCACCAACACCACCACCGCCGACGCCGCCCTTTCCTCCATGTCACCCGAGTCGGAACCCTAGACGACGACTTCTTCTCCGGCGACGACGACGCCGATCGTTCTCTACACCGCAAGCTCCCGCCCAACGGTAGTACCCTGATTCTCAATAACTTTGATCCTAGGTTTGGGTTTTCTGATCTTATCGCCGATAACGGTATCAATGTGCCCGAGATTGTGCGTTCTGGCGTTCAATTTAAGGCCGGTGGTAGCGAATATGGTGATGGGGAGGAAATTGAGTCGGAGAAGAGGAGGGATTTGGAGAGGGTCGTTGATTTGCAATTCTTTATAAAAGGACTGGAATTGGGACGGCGCGACGCGACTGCACTTTTCTATTTAGTGAGTTTCTTGTCTGCTGCTTATGGGTGGGTGATTCTAGGGTTTACCGTTATATATTCATGGATTTTAGGGGTTGTGTTTGTTGTTGTTGTGAACGATTTGTTAGGGAGAGTTTCTTCGATTTTTGGTATTTGGGATGGGTCTAGAATGGGGCTTAAGAGACTTACTGGGTTTATTCTCATGAGATGGGCTGTTCGAGATGCACTGACTCAGCTTGTTGGGTTGTGGTATTTTGGTGAAGTTGAGGATCAATACTCGTTTTTTAAGCTATTTGTGAGGTTGAAGTTGATGCCTTTCTCGATTATGTCTCCATGGGTTAGAGGGTTTGAGAAGGAGATTTCGTGGTTTTTGATTACTTGGTTTTTGTTGGATACGATTGTGGGGTTTATTTTTGCGGTGGATGCATGGGTTACCATTGTGGACTCAAGGAGGACGGGGAGGGAGATTGTTAGGGAAGGTTGTTATCTGATGTCAACAATGTTTCATCAGGCTGTGCAATTGAAATGCTTCGAATCTATACTTTGTGGATCAGCTGTGAGATATATTTTGTCCCGGATTGTCGGGAGGGTTTTAGCTGCAGTTTTTCAGTCAACTGCAGAGGTTTTCTTTATGGTTGCTTGGCTGATCTATTATCTTGCAGCTAGGTGTAAGGAAGCTCAAACGGAAGGAAGAAGGTTTGGGAGAAGGGAGTTGGAGGGATTGATCGATGGCCTTAGATAATATTATATTTTGGTGTTTTAGATGAATGATCCACTCACAAGCTGCTTGTTCTGCAATGCCAATTTACTGGGTCGATAATACCTCAATGCTTTGTATGCTACCCTCTTTGCAGTCTCAGTAAGTCATCACTGCTACTGGTTGCTATTTACACCAGCTAATGTGTTGTATGTACTTTTACCATGAGGCATACACTACTTGTTTATAATCTTCAAGGTAATGCTCGTGTATATTTGATGCAATCATTGTTCTATGCCCTTGGATACCTTTTCTGGCCTTTGAACATGGTGAAATTGGAAAAGGTATTGAATTTTCTCTCTGACTGTACTTAGCAATGCTTCTTGCCAAGATTCTGTTATTGTCTTCTTGTTTATCTATATTAAACTAAGCAAGCATATTGTATCTAAATTCATTTTTGCATTTCAAATGGTCCCTTTATTGGCGAACCTTTCATCTACTTCTAGAGAGGCAATAACGAACCAAAAATTGAATGGCCAAACTGCTAACTGATTTTAAGAAACATATATTTGGTGTTAGTCTTTAGTTGTTCTTTGTCTAATCTGGCTGAATTCTAGGTATGGGACACTATTGCCTATGTTATACCTCGTTAATTTCATTTTGTGCAATTTTTTGCACCACTTTCTTTTGCATAAACTTTTTCTTTGTAACTTGTACAGAATACATGTACGTATATTTTCTTAAGAGGAACTGCTAGTATACTAACGCACCTTTAGCAATGATATTCAAAAGTTGTTAATTTTGACCAGGGTATTAGTAAGGAGCTAATATTTTTTTTAATAATAATGGAAAAGACAAAGCGGGAGGTAACTTTGTTGCTTTAAGTTGTAAGCTTTTTACTTCCCCTAATAGATATTGGGTTAAACTTGTTACTGAAAATATTCCATGAAATCTCAAAGAGTGGAGAAGTTGATCCTAGATTTGAGTTCTTCGGTTCTTTAAACGGTTGTCACCTACAAAACTGGAATCTAGCATCCTCTGGGCGCGGGTGAGTATATGTAGATGATCATGAGGTGAAGAGTTTGGTACACTTCCTGTACTCATCAAGCTGAGGATTGCATGCTTGAGATTCAGGGAAACATCGTTCATTGCTTGTAGTCGAATCGCAATTCTGAAGAAAAAATATCATCATTTAAGTTGAGGCATGAATTGAATCATTTGAGAGAGAAGGTATTACGTCACTTAAAGAGAGAATTCATTGACATCACTTGGCAATTTGATGATGCGTTTAACGTCAGCTAATTGTTTTATGTATTTAGTAGTTGTGTAATTCACTAGTAACCTGACAACATTATTTACTTCTGAAATACAATGTTTCTTAGAAACCTGTCTGACATCTACTGAAAAATTGAGTGGAAATAACTCTAATATGGAGTCATGGAATCAGCATGTGGCGACCCAATGCTTGATTCTTTGATACATGTTGATACTGGTTGTCTATTAGCCAATCCTGCATTTGGCTTTCTAGTTTTAATACCGAGTTTTGTGATTAAGCTTTTTAATTGTAGACTAGCATAGTGATCTTTGATCTCTAGACGTACAATAAAAGTCCAGAAGATTAAATTGATACTTGATAAGGCTTGTTAGGTTATTCTTCGTTGTCGTGAGTCTCTTGCTTCTGGATCACTAATCCATTAAGTTTCTTGTCTGTTTAGGCCACTTGTAGGAAGAGATCTCTTGGATTCTGGAGCTATAGAGTGCCTACTATATCGACTTTTTCACGACACTCTTCATTCATTGACAACCAACCAATTGAAAGATTATTTACTGTTCTAAGATGGTGATCTCATTGTTTTGATTATTGACAATATTTATCTCGTTGATCCAAGTATAGGGGCCTGTCCTAACACATGTTTTTGCTAGTGATGCAACCTAGCAGAGGCACATTAATCCATGGGCCAGCCCCAATATTTACTTGGTCACAGTATTAATCAGCCCACCTGATTAATGCTTACTATCAAGTGGATCAAAGGATGGCAAGTTTTCCCAACAAAGTAAAATAGTTGCTCCTGTTTTGCATGGGTTATTAAAATTTCAGTTGTCTTTAAGCTTTTTTATTGAAAATATTCGTTTAAGAGAAGAGAAGAATGGTCTCCCCATTTGATAAACAAATTGGGATCTAATTTTGTTTGGTGCTAATGGAGTCCAAAACACCTGCTTCCAAGCATTTCTTAGCATGTCTTGAATATCGTGTTAAATCAAATTATTAAATTGTAATTATAACATTGCATTTGTGGACCATAATTTAAAACCATATGTCCAATACTACAGTGAAAACTCAGAATTCAGCATGTTCTAGCAAAAGGGACAACATATGTTGATATGAAATTGCGGAATATAAAAGCTTACTTAAGATTTTTTTTGATTCATCACTTGGTCTTCAATCAAGAAGAATATTCGAACAAGAAGAGAAAATAAAGTTTGCTTCAAGAGATTTGTAACTCAACTCTCAAGACATGTATATCCAAGCAAATTATGAGTTGAAAGACACAAGACTGAAAGAAGAACAACAAATAAAGACGCCATTAATTGATGAAACAAAATCAATTAATAAGTCGCATAAAAGCATGAAAATCGTGCAATGCTTTCTAATTATTCAACAAGAATAATAATAAGGATAAATCTCACAAAATAATGTTATAAAATTGTGTCTCCTAGTGATAGCGGAACCTTCCTATATGTAGGAGAGAGGTTGACCGAAAATTAAGGAAAAAGAATTACTTTAAACTTATCATTACTTAACCTACTAGGAAACTACCTTTTAAGAAACAAGATCTACTAGGAAACAGACATTTTAGGAAACAAGAGACCTTATAGGATTTGGTCAATTGTCCCTTACAAAGAAGGAAAACTACTAATAGTAAATTCAGTCATGGCCTTTATTTTTCAAGTTATGTTGGCCCAACTTTTTCACTAATTATTAAGTGGGCTTACTTGGACTCCTTAATTGAAGCATCTTGGACTTGGGCTTAAGAATGGGCTTCTTTAATTAAATTATTCAAAGTCATTTGTATCCTTTTGGTCCTACCCCTTATGATAGGCCCAACAATATCCACAAGTGGATCTTTTTTGAAAGTTGATGATGGAATTTGAGTTGAAGATCTCGAACTCTTATCTCAAACACTCAAATCATCGATGCCAACTTAGGATGCTACATCACTAGCCCTTTGATCCATATCATTCTCCTCTTCCTCAGAAGGATTTGTTCTCGAATCCAATAGATCTGTATCATATTCAAAGGGAGAAAGATCAGATACATTAAAAGTTGCACTAACACCATAGTCACCTGGAAGATTGAGTTTGCAGGTGTTACTGTTCAGCCTAGCCACAACTTGAAAAGGGGCCATCGCCCTTAGGATGGAACTTTGTTATTCAGGAAGTAGGAAATCTTTCTTTGCGCATATGAACCTAAACTCAATTGCCAGGTTTAAAAATGACCTCTTTTCTTCCCTTGTTGGCATTTCATACATAATGCTCAGTTTTGAACTCTATGGTTTCACGCACTTTGGCATGCAACTTTGGGACAAATTCAGCTTTCTTGTCTCCATCTATACTTAAGAACTCAGAAATAAGCAATGGAGACAAGTCCAGAGGGGTTAATGGATTAAAATTATAAAAAACTTCGAATCGAGAATAATTGATAGCAGTGTGAATTGTACGATTATAAGCAAATTCAACTAAAGGTAAACAAGATTCCCAATGTTTCAAATTCTATTTGATTATGGGGCGCAATATGGTACTGAACTTCCTATTTACAACTTCAGTTTGACGATTAGTTTGTGATGAGCAATAGTAGAAAACAACAATTTAGTTCCCAATTTTTTCCAAAGAGTTTTTCAAAAGTAGCTTAAGAATTTTACATATCTATCAGACACAATGCTTCGAGAAATATTGTGCAACCTAACAATCTCTCGAAAGAATATATTAGCCACACGCACAACATTATCAATTTTCCCACAAGCAATGAAATGTGTCATTTTGGAAAAATGATCAACTACAACAAATACAAAATCATTCTCTCATTGAGATCTTGGTAATCCCAACATAAAATCCATAGAAATATTAACCTAAGGGGATGAGGGAATGGGAAGTGACATGTATAG
The DNA here is from genome assembly GCA_026413575.1 of Erythroxylum carthagenense. Taxonomy (NCBI): domain Eukaryota; kingdom Viridiplantae; phylum Streptophyta; class Magnoliopsida; order Malpighiales; family Erythroxylaceae; genus Erythroxylum; species Erythroxylum carthagenense. Next base: position 75,213,352 of record JANZLD010000005.1, on the reverse strand, counting down.
TTCATGTGGTTTAGATGTTGATTTAGCCATTTTGCACTTAATGCACCTTTCACAATTTCTTTCAACATCATTTTTCATATTAGACCAATGAAAATGTTCTTGCAACACATTAAGGATTTTACGAATACCAAAATGACCCATAAGACCATCACTATTAGCTTCACGTACCAACATTTCATGAATAGAGCAATTAAATGTGCAAAATTTGTTCTCTTTGAACAAAATCCATATGTCTATACAACTTATTAAATGAAGCAAACTTACATGTAACATGGACACTTGAGAAATTAGGATGATGTTCATGCAAAATCTTTCACATATTCAAATCCTATTAACTTAGTGTCCAAAGTAACAAGCAACCCATGCCTACGTGACAATGCATCAACAATGACATTTTCTTGACCCTTTTTGTACTTAATGACATAAGGAAAAGATTCAAGAAAAGCACTCCACTTAGCATATAGTTTATTGAGCTTGCTTCGAGCATACAAATATTTAAGAGATTCATGATCAGTATAGATGACAAACTCTTTAGGCATCAAGTAGTGTTGTCAAGTTTCCAAGGCTCTAATGACAACATAAAGTTCTTTATCATAAGTTGGATAGTTCAAACATGCACCATTCAAATTTTCAGAAAAATATACTATAAGCTTACCTCCTTGCATTAGCACAACACTAATACTTATGACAGAAGCATCACATTCAATTTCAAAAGTTTGCTCAAAGTTAGGTAAAGATAATACCAGTGCAGTTGTCAAATCCTTTTTTAAGGACACAAATGCAAGTTGTTATGCTTTTCCCCATTCGACTTTATGTTCTTCTTTACTAACACATTTAGTGGGGCTGCCTTAATTAAGAAATCCTTCATAAACTTGTGATAAAAACTGGCCAAACCGTGAAATGATTGCATTTCAGTAACAAACTTAGGTATAGGCCATTCGACAATGGCTTTAACCTTAGCCTCATCAAGTTTGATGCCATCTTTATTCACAATAAACCCAAGAAATATAATTTCAAGAACACAAAATCTACATTTCTTCAATTTGGCATAAAGTGTTCATGAACATAAAGTGGAAAGTACTTGCTCAAGATGATTAGCATGTGAACCTATATCTCCACTATACACCAAAATATCATTGAAATAAACCATTACAAATTTGCCTATAAAAGGTCTAAGGACAGGATTCATAACTAACCATTAATAAAGTCTAAATTTAGTTTTAAATGATGTTGTCCACTCATCATTGTCTTTCATGAAAATTTGACGATAACCACTTGTTAATTCAGTTTTCAAAAATATGCATGCACCATAAAAGTCTTCTAACTTATCATCAAGCCTTGGTCTAGGGTGCTAATATTTAATAGTTTTTTTGTCAATAGCATGACAACCAACACACATTAGCCATGTTCCATGTTTCTTTGGTACAAGTATGATAGGCACATCATATGGACTTTTCTTAATTCACCACTTGATCTTCAACCAAGAAGAAGATTCGAATAAGAAGAGAAGAATAAAATTTATTTCAAGAGATTTGTAACCCAATCTTTAAGAACATGTATAACCCAATTCAAGCTAATTATAAATTGAACGACTCAAGTTGAAAGAAGAACAACAGATAAAGACGTCACTAATTGATGAAACAAAATCAATTAGATAAGTTGCATACAAAGGATGAAAATCATCATTCAATGCATTCTAATTATTTAACAAGAATAATAATAAGGATAAACTTCACAAAATAATGTCATAAAATTGTGTCCTCTAGTGATAACCAAACCTTCCTATATATAAGAGAGGGGTTGGTCGAAAATTAAGGAAAAGGAATTACCTTAAACCTATAATTACTTAACCTACTAGGAAACTATCTTTTAGAAACCAAGATCTACTAGGAAACTAACTTTTAAGAAGCAAGACCTACTAGGAAACAAGAGACTTTATAAGATTTGGTCAATTGTTCCTTAGAAAGAAGGAAACCTACTAATAGCAAATTCAACCCTGACCTTATTTTTAAAGTTGGGTTAACTCAATTTCTTCAAAACTTATTAAGTAGACTTGCTTGAACTCCTTAATTGAAGCAAATTGGACTTGAACTTGAAAATGAGCTTCTTTAATTAAATTATTCAAAGTTCCTTTTATCCTTTTGATCAAGGGGATTTCTTTAAAAGTTGACGGTGGAATTTGAGTTAAAGACCTCAAACACTTGAACCACCCCAACTTAAGATGTGACGTCACTAACTCCTTGATCCATATCATATGCTTCCAGCAATAATCGCATCACGCAACAAGTTACTTAGCCTTGTCTCAAGAACTTTTACCTATGTCTTCATATGGTTACAGAAGCTGTTGTGTCATTAGCGGGCCAGAATTTAAGTAACTAGACCAAAGTTACGCAAAAGAAATAGAACAAAGTTTGCAAATTCGTGAGCAAAATTACGTTAGTGAACTTGAAATCCTTACGTTACATTAAATCCTACATAGTATATAAGCGATTTTAAGGTTATGGATAATTAGAGCATATCAGCATGAGCCTCATAATCAATCAACCAATTATCTCCAATGGATGGATTACTAGAGATATAGATGGGTCATTTGGTCCTCAGGAGAGGCAGCACAACGAACACCATCAAGGAAAATGTTCTCTTCACAAGGAATGCAGAGCTTGGAGTCTGCAGTGAAGTTATACACATCTTGAGCTTGATCCAACAATACCTAGAATAGTGGATGCTTCAGTAAGGTGATTTTAATTACAAACCACTTGTAGTTTTCTCCTACGTACACTACTAGATGACCCTGTGGGACATCTTTTGGTTCTCTTCACTCAAAGAAGCCCACAAGCCCCACTGGTTACAGTACGCACAGCCTCCACAAGGCACCACACTACTCCCCATCTTTCTCCAATTGTTAAGGCATGCTCTTAGGCACTTCCTGTTCATGTTATTCATGGAATAGTGAAGAGAAAGACACAAAAAGATACACAAAGACAAGAGAGTTATCAAAGAAAGAAAGTAATAATGTGGGGTGGTACGTTACTGAAAGAAAGGTTTATGTAAGTGTAGAACTGATGAAGAGCTGCTCTTTTGGAAGTATTAAATTGTTGACAGGACAGGTAGCTAATAGTTGAGCTTGATTTGTAATGTATATGTACTATTATGGTTTATGCGATGCTTCTTGTACTTTTCAGTGATGAACATTTCTTTCATCTTAAAGTAATTGCACCTTGATACGAATGTGTACTAACATACATTACATATCATTATTTAGCTAGTGTAATAATACGAGGCTACGTAACTAGTATTCGTATAATGACAGCCACTTGTTTATGTCTCCCTCTCTTCATAGCAGGTCTTTAAGTGAGGATATGGTGCTTGATCAGCGATCTTTCGAAGTTCTAAAAGTTAAGACCCCACAACTTGAGAGTAAAAGATAAGATATAAAAGTATAGGCATGAGATAAGCTTCTTGGGCAAAGTGAGATTGATCCCACTTATTTGTTATATGCACTAATGGATATAGTAGAATATAATGATTTGTGTAGACACAGAAACTTTTGCTACATTATGTAAAAATGTCAGATTTCAACGCATAATGTTTAACTATTACTCATCTCAATGACCCTATTGGTTCTGTTCAAGAAAATGGGATCTTTTTGATCATGAATGTGCTGTAATAAGTTTCATAATCATCCAACTAATCAATAGATTATGTTCTGTTGGGTAAACTGGATATCACATAGCTTATTAAATTTGGAATCAGTGAGGCAAGCAACCACTAACATTATGCATTTTACGACTGTCTTTGTTGATAGGAACATCACTTTCTTGCTTTTTTGTGTCACTTATCATAAAGGGTTAACCCTAGTTTTTTCTATACTTATCTAGAAACCTTTTGATTTGTGGAATCAAAGATTGTGTACTTTCCATACTCTGGCGCTCTTTACGAAGTCATATGATATGACCCCTTGTCCTACAGATAAATACGGGATAAAGTAAAGCGCGTTTCTGCAGTCTGACTATGAATGCAGGGGATGGACTATGGAGGAACAACATTCCAATGTTTATATATTAATTATGACTTTGACTAAATTCTCATGCCAACCATATTATAGGCTTTATCTTCTATCTATAGCAAAAATGAAAAACGCGTTTGTTTTATTTCTTTCCTGGTAAAAGAATCAACAACAATTCATTTGTGAACTGAAAAATTTTCACTTACATTAACCAAAAAAAAAATAAAGGCAAGCAATCATTTTTGTAGAAGAAAAATTATTCAAAAAATATTTGGATAAAAATAAATAATATATATTATCAAAATAAATATAATAAGTTATAACAATTATAATAAATTAAAATATATATGTATAATTTGTTTGGTTCATTTATAAGTATGCATCAATCTTGTTGCAATTATTAAAAAACAATTTCAATGATCCAAAAGTAGAAAGAATTTTATCAGCTTATTTCAGTTATTTAACAATTTATTTGATTTTTTTAGGTCTAGTGTGAAGATTCAATATCATAAGTTCTAATTTGCCAATTACTTAGATAATAAGTGTGCATTTGTACTGTAACTCTCCTTATAATAATATTATGTGAATTTTGTATTTTAATCTTAATTGAGTTGTAATTATTCACTATCTACTTAATCACTTCAACAAGCTATACCAAAGCTAAAAGTGAAAATTCTTGCCTAGATCAACCTAAAGTTAATGAGTCAGATTTTTATAGATTGGCCTGGTTCCAAATATGATAAGCTCCACCTAATTGAACTCCTCTACTAAAATAAAATCATTTTAAGAGTGGTTCGAGTGCTGTCTGTCCATTGCCATCTAGATTAGAGCCTAATTATAATATGTATGTCTACTTATTATATGTTTTTTTTTATTGAAAACAACCTCTCTACTATGTAGAAGTAAGCCTGCATACTATCAAACCTCTTCAGATCTTGCTTTATTACGAGACTTCGGACTGACTGTGATGATGATATCTTATTATATGCTTTATGGTTGTTACTATAGGCGGATCTTTCACATAAAAAAATTAGATATTATTTACCATTTGAAGATTATGAGTACTATTCATATATACATTTACTATTTATGTGGAATGGTAGAAACTATTTCTTGTAATTCAAAGTAACTTAAGGTAGAAGCAATGAGAATCAACTTTAATATTAAAAAGTTCAATAAGAATAAAATTTCATTTTCAAAGTTAAAGATAAAAACTATTTTCACAAAGTATATAATTGTCTTACAGTCATTAGTGATAGACCCACGAACTTCACAAATGATGGTAAGTACTGGAATAAAATGGACACAAATGTTGTTCCAAATATTCATTTTGCTTTTACTGATGAAGTTTTGTTAAGTATAGAGGAAAGGAAAACAACAAAAAGGATACAAGACCATATCATAAAATTGTAAAAGATAAGCCATAAAGGGAACAAAAAATTATAACATTTCATAAAGAAATCTAAAGTTATCGATTAAGTAGAAAAGGAATTTCAACAAATGGCTTATTTTGAAGTAACACCACAGCAAGATACTCAAGAATCACTTAAGTTTGAAGCCCCAAACTTTAGTCCATCAAAGCACAAAAGACCACCAATTGAAATTTTATAATAGGAGAAAATATAAAATATTACCTTTTAACATAAGATAAAGAGTCATTGACTTTTTATAAAGCATAGAATAATCCAAATACCTCTTGGTGGCTGTCAACTGTTAGGTCCTAATGGCACCTAAGAGGCGGGAGGGGTGAATTGGGTATTTATAAAATTTAACAAAATTTCTAACCAATGTGCTTAATTAACAATAATCAATATAGATAAGGATGAGAAAGTTGCTTAATATAAATCAATTCAAACAATTGAACAACAATTTAAAGAAGATAGGGAAGAGAGAATGCAAATTGGTTTATGGTGATTTGACAAACAACCCTTGCTACATCAACTCTTAAGACTCTTCTTAAAATTTAATTATAATTATTTCTTGAGGTAAAGAATAACTTTTATGTAATTTTTCTTGATAAAGAGGAACTCTTCTATAATCTTCTTTTGTCTCGACCTTACTTAGATCACCTCCAAGTATAATAAGGTAATGCCGCAACTAAATTTTATAACTTAAAATGCCTAGCTTTATCACCTGATAATTCTAAAGAGGCTAACCTATACAAATATGAGACAATAATGCTCAAATATACTTTAAAATGCAAGTAAAATACATTCAAATGCTTTTTGATGCTAAAACTAATGAGAAAACTTCTATTTATAATGTTCTAATACTTTAACTAGCCATTGGAGCCAAAAACTAGCAGTTACAATAGCTACTTACAGTCATTGGTCAACAGGTATAACATATTGATCAACTAGCATGCATTAAAAGTACCAGATTCACTAGTTGTTGAGATATTGGTTGACTAGTTATCCTATTGGTCGACTAATACATTAATCAATATTACAAAAAACTGATAAGACATTAAATTTAATAACTTGAACCTATATTAATCAACCAGTTACTTTTATTGATCAACCAATCACCCCACAAACATGATTTTAACATCTTAAAATGCTTAATCTCAATTTGTATAATACAATTATTATTTAGAGACTTCACAAAATGTTTCTTAAAATATGTTTGAAAGATTAAAAGATTTTTACATTAAACATAAAAGCTTCATTGTCTCTTGATGCACGAAAAGACTCATGCAATGAAGTGAAATAAAATATTTATGAATGATGAGCCTTTTACATCTAAGTGATTAAATAAGATTACAATTAACATTACAAACTAAAGAATGACCTTGATAATCCTTGATGATGATAATGAACATATGGAGTGATATAATGCAAGATTAATAGTGAAAGGATATGTTTAAGAAAAGTAATTAGATTTAATAAATATTTTCTTTTGTGGTTTAATTTACTATATCCAGAATAGCATCGGCAATGTGTGTTGTATTTGATTTATATCTATAACAATTATATGTAAAAAAAATTTATGAAAATCTTAAAGAAAATATTTATATACTCCAACTAGAAGGTTTTGAAGAAAAAGGAAAAGAGAACTTAGTCTACAATTTAAGCAAACTATCTATGGTCTTAAACAAATATAAAAAATTTGGCATAAGAAATTTGATTTCTCCATCATAAGCTTTGAATATACTTAATGCAGAAATAAGCATATATTTTAAGATGTTGGTGATAATAATTTTATTATCCTACTCTTATTTGCAGAAGACAAGTTGGTTGCAGACTTTAATAAAAATTGTATTAAGGAACTGAAAGCATAGCCGACTAGAAAATTTAAAATGAAAGACTTGAAATAAATAAATAAAATTCAATCGATGCAAATTCATCAAAATAGAAATGGCAGGAATATTTAGATTTATCATAAAAACTATTTGAAAAAGGCTTTGAGATCTTTCAATATGCAAAATTGTAAGCTAATTTTTACTCTACTTCCTTCTAATTTGAAGCCATTATTTAGGATGAGACTTATAATGAAGATGAGAGGATGAATATGTCTTAATTACTATATATGCATATATAGTGAGGAGTTTAATGTTCATCAGTTTTGGTATAAGACCGAATATTGCACATTCAATAAGAGCAATTAATCTCTAAATGACAAATCTTTGTAGAAGGAATTGAAATATTATAAAGAGGATCCTATGATAAATTAAAGAGATCTATGTTGTTGCATTACAATATAGCGGAACAAACTTTATTGTAAGAGGATATAATTACTTTGATTATGTAGATGATTTTGGTTAAAAGAAAAACCCACAACAAGTATATGTTCATGATTGTTAACATAGTTAACATAGTTGTAAGTTGAGTTTCAAAGTTATAATCAATAGTGGTTATGTTAGCAATAAAATCAGAATATGTAGCAACTACACGAATTAGTAAAGAGACAACATAATTGAAATTAGTAACTGATAAGCTCGAAATAAATAACAAAAGGTGTTATTGTTTTATAACAGCCAAAGTGTTTCCGTCTAACAAAAATTCAATCTTTCATTTAAAACTCGAGCATATACAAATTCAGTTTCACTTTGTTTGTAAACAAGTAGAGGAAAGAATTGTGAATATGCCAAAACTTCAAATCAGTGACAAACTAGTAGATTTACGACAAAGGTATATGACATTGATAAGTTTGTTCGATTTCAATCCTACAACCTGATGAAAATTTAAGAAAGAAATATAAAAAGATGTTGAAATTGGTTATTTCTCAGTTAAATCTTCAAGTGTGAGCTTGTTGGGAGAATTAGTGAAAGGTTATTTGTGAATGATAAAATTTTAAGTACATTAAAGAACAACATTTTAATAAAAAATAATTGCACAATAAAAGAAAGATTATTAACAAAAAATTGGATGAAGGTATAAAAAATAATTGCACAATAAAAGAAAGATTATTAACAAAAAATTGGATGAAGATAGGTAGCGTACGATGGCAATTCAAATATAAAAAATATGATAATTAAAACAAATTGAAATATATAACCATAATTATTTGATTTACCTACTAATACTCACCCATCTTCTTGTTTCAGATATTAAAAAATAAATTCCATCATTAGAAAGTAAGATTTTATAAGATCCGATCTTATAAATTTTAATTTACAAATTAATATTTTTTTATTTATTGTTAGTTAATTAGTAGATATTTATATTATAACTTTAATTTACACTTAAAATAATATTCTCTATATTTTACTTATTTCAATTTTAATTAAACTATAATTCTCTGACATCCTACTAATCATTCCAACATTTGTTAGAAACCTTTTCATTTTCAAGACATTGCTTCCTAAGCTTCTCGAAGTAAAGGAGGAATTTACATGGACAACCAATTGAAATAAATGATAGGGTTCTTTTTCCGGTGGCAATTTAATCAAATCATGGAGCATAGTATTAATTAATTGGAGTAACTTGCATTAAGGATCAAATGATTCAATACCGTGTTTCTCCTTTCCAATGGTGGGATCATTTATTGAAGTAATCTTTGCAAAGCTAGCACATTGGTTCATCCCCTTACGACAGGACTTGCTGTACCAGGTGGGGTTGAAGGGATTGAAGACCCTCAATTGTACAGTTCACGATATTAGTTACTGCTAACATATTGGACTGGTCCATTTCAATGGTGTTGCAATTTCTTAGCTGCGAACTAAGAGTTCAATGTGGCCTTAGCCTGTAACTTGAATTTTATGCAGAGGTGACGAAGACGGTGAGATTTACTTTGGAATTCAGAACTTTGCGTGGACCTTGATTTTTCTCCGGAAAGAAACTCAGGGGTTGTCCTCTTCTGTCGCAGATTGGCGTAAGGTTTATGCCATTTTTCCTTGCATTGTTTTCATGACAATGTGTGATCGATTACGTCAGTTTTATGATTAGGAGGCCCACGAAGGCATTTTTCTTGGGAAGACTATATTAAATGATGTAAACAATGGTGATTAGTGAGTACACCAACTTTCTAGGCTAAACTATGTATCAAATCCATGATTTTGTTGTATATAGACAAGTTGTTGCTTGGGGTAGCAAATAGGCAAATAGATTATAAAGGTCTCGGACTTATCTCAAGTTTATTTAAAATTGATCATTATTAAATTCTATCTTGAGTTTATTTAAAATTAACATATTAGATTTCGACTTAAGTTTAACAGAACTTAAGCTAATATCGAATTTTGATACGAGATTATTTGACTTTAACTCTAAGTCCAACTCAAAATATTATTGTATTCTTATTTTTATAGTTCTTATTCAAAATTAAAAAATTTAATAATTTGATTCAAATCTATTTAACAAACTTGAACCTTTTAAGTATATCTAAAATAAAACATAAAATTCAATTTGTAATGTAGAAACAAACAATTTAAATCCTGTATTTGAATTATCTAGTCCAAGCAAAACCAAGGTGTTAGTAGGGGAGAGAAGACTGTCGAGTATTGATTACTGCTTAACTAGTAGTAGGTCTATAGCATGAGATTTAAGAGGGAGTGGCTGCCACTGACTCTAAAAAGTAAAAACTTCATTCAACTCAGACTCTTCCATGCATGTGTTGTCTATAATTCAGGCATTGCACGTGCATTTCTCAGTCGATATTAGCTGGTTCTGAGTATTAGTAATATTATTGATTGAACAAAGCCAAGGAGCCAACCCACCACCATAACTTCCATTAACTTCATCCCATGCCTCCTCCCGGGAAACAATCGCTCACTGATTTTTCATTCTCATTTATATCTAACAGCAGATCAGGAGGCTATTGTTAGTACTATTGCATGTTAGTACAGTCCACCATCTTATTACGTATTAAACTTTACCCTTTTTGACTTCACTTTCTGGTTATCCCTCGACCTGCTTTCTGATAGTGGTCCACAGATATCTTCACCTCCTGCATTTTTTTCTTCGCTCCAACCACTCTGACGTGCTATTATACTATTTTCCAAGGAGCCAATGATCGTGAATGTAATATAAAAATAAAGAAAAGAATTGAATAGCCAAAGTGGCAGGCAGATGACAGGACAACTAACACAGCACAGAAACGACGCGTGGGGAGTTTTAAATATATTTTAGCTGGAAGGAGAAAAGGTTGTCACTTGTCACGAAACCATACAAAGAAAAGAAAAGTTATTTTCTTTGTACAGCTCTCTCCCTCGCTCTCTCTCTCTCTCTCTCTCTCTCTTTATATATATATATATTGTTTACAATTTTATTATCTTCTTCCTATATAATTATAATTTACTAAGAAAATGTGGTTAATCATGATTATTTTAAAGTAATAAAGTAGTTGTAATTTTTAAC
>JANZLD010000005.1:75122835-75133026 GCA_026413575.1 Erythroxylum carthagenense | reverse complement strand
TACAGTACAACTGTACAATATACTAATATGGACTATTTTGCAATTTTTAAAAATTTCAGGGACTATTTTATAAATTTTAAAAATTACCCGAAACGGTACCCGATACTGACCGATACCGGTATAGTTCTGTTCCAGAACCCAATCCGATACCAAGATCAGTACGGTATTCATAACATTGAAATGGATTCTGGAGATTATTAGATAAAGCACAATTTACGAACAGCCTTTAGGTAAGTGCTCTCATATAAGACTTTTGATTGATTGCCCTTTAGTAACTTTCAAGCAAATTGTATTCTATATCTGTGAATTTCTATAAGATTAGGAGTTGTAGGTTGTTCATGTTCCTTTTTCTATTTTTAGGTAGCCTAAAGTAAGAGACCCAAATTAGGACTATGCTCCCTTTCCTGGAATTTTGGAGATTGATTAAAGTCTCCAAGAAACCACTAGTCGCCTACAACATTTCTTCTGCATTTGAGTAACAATCAATTGCTCTCTTATGCTTGCAATTGCGAGTTCAGTAAGAGAAGCTAAGCTTCTCCTCCAAATCTCTTGAGTACATGTCGCAATTGCAACCATGTAGACTTCTTTATTGTGTTTAGAGTGATTAATCTATAATATCTCTTGTAAGATGTCACTCAGGCTGTTTTGACTATTTATTGACTACGAAGTTATCGTACAGATTTAAAATGATATTATTTTATTAAATATAAACAAAATAACATTGCTTTGAATCAGTTCAAATCGTTCGAGTTGAATTGCGTTGACCCTTTTAAATTTGAATTCGACATAAAACTTAATTAATTTAGATTTAATTGTCCAAAATTGGCTTCTTAACTAAGATTCAACTTTCTTTAACTGTTGTGTGAACATGTCTTATTGTTAGGCATGATAATTAGGTTCAGGCTCATCAGTCAATTCGATGTTAGATTCAAAAATTCTAAGGAGGTGCTTGGTTAGTTAGTATGGGAAGAAAGAAATAGGCAATAAATAAAAAGATAGTTGGTAATATATTATGATTAGATGAACATTATTTTCATATCTCTTTTTGGGGTAATATTTTATACTCCTCAATATAGTGAAGAATGGAAGTCATATCAATTTTCATTTCTCACTATATTTATTACAATTCTTATTACTATTCTTCAAGTAAATCAGACACACCCTAAATGATCTGATCCCAGGCCAAAATGACATCATTTTAGTATTAAATTTTTATTAACTTAAAAGTAACCAAAATAATGTAATTTTAACCTAAATATTCAAATTTGATCATATAAGTGTGTGTCTGATCAGGCCAATCTTAAGTTGTGACCTTTGTTAGTCTCATCCTTACTTAGGCCATCTCTAACCATTCCATTAAAATTTTATAACAAATTTGGTGTAAAAGAGAATATTCTAAAAATCTTTTCACACCAAATTTAGTGTTACTTCAACCACTCTGCACCAAAAAAATTTATTTATTTATAAAAATTAAAATAAAATCATTATTCTTAATTAATTAATATATACTTTATATTAAATTAATATTATTTACAAATATTGTGTAAAGTAATATATACTTTATATATTTTATGTAAACTAATATATATTTTAAATTTAATTACTTGGTAAATTATGTAAATAAATCAATTTGTGAAAAGGAAATAAAGGGAATATGTTAAAAAGAAAAAGGATAAAGTTGTCTTCTTACAATTTTTGGTGCATGAATTTGGTGTTTTGGTGCAATAAATCCACTCCAAGGAAGACATCAAATCTTTACGTCAAAATGGTGCAATGAATAGTAGTAATACACCAAACAATAAATCCACTCCAAGGAAGGCATCAAATCTTCACACCAAAATGGTGCAATAAATAGTAACACATCAAATCTTCACACCAAAATGGTGCAATAAATAGTAACACACCAAACTAAAGTTTGGTGTGTGTTTGGTGTGTTACTATTTATTGCACCATTTTGATGTGAAGATTTGATGTCTTCCTTAGAGTGGATTTATTGCACCAAAACATTAAATTTGGTGTTTTGGTGCCTTGGTTAGAAATGGCCTTAGAATCTATTATGATAATAGTGCAGCAGTGTTTTACACTAAAAATAACAAGACTTCTAACGGTTCTAAGCACATGGAATTAATGTATTTGACTGTTAGATACCTTGTGAAGAATAAAGAGATAGGCATTGAGCATCTAGTTACAGAGTCCATGCTAGCTGATCCCTTAACCAAAGGTCTTCGACCTATAGTGTTCCAGAAGCACGTTAAAGACATGGAGATTTAAAGCTCTTTTAATGCACTTGACTAGTGGGAGTTTTGAAATGTATGTAATCTTTCCTTGTCTTGTTAGACTTTTATTGTTAAATACTTAAATGTTTATTTCGCATGAATTATGTTATTTTAATGCAATTGATTTGAATATTCTATTATTACTATTTAGTATATATATCAATTGCTATTTCGAAACTCGGTATTCTTTTATATCATCATGTCTTGTGATTGACATCATCTTAGAGTTAGAGACATGTTGCAAAATTTTGGACTCAATGTTCTATTAGATCATAATGTCTCTTGGTCAATACCATATTTGAGTCTACAAACAATATTATAAAACTCGGTGTCCTTTTCAATCATCGTGCCAGTGGTTAACACCATATTGGAGTTCAAGGCATTATAGTTCATAACGAACTATACAATTTCTCCTATTTAAGCCTATTTTAAGAGAAATTGTAAGGACTGACATTGAAAATAGCACCTTACATTAATTATTGGGTCACTTTTATGTGTTATTTTCATGCTGCACTACACACTAATGACTGGTCAACAAGGTTAGCAATATATGTAATTATGGATCGATCTTATATCAATAAAGGATGTAACGGATACTGTAGTTCAATGCCATTTCACTTTGATCGGACTTAGTCCTATTAAAGTGCTACATCTCGGATCATGTATATATATGTGGCCACATTGCACAAACTTTAGTTTATTAGCCTGAGAGTTGTTTTCAAAGGTTTTTTCAAAAAAAAATTAAACAATTGATTTTGCCCAAGTGAGAGAATGTTAGAATATATGTTGTGGGCTACAATCAATTGTAGTTTTGGTTTTATTAAAAACAAGCTAATGATATGATCCCTATTGAGATGCCTATGGTCCACTATTATAGTAATACCTATTGGACTTAAGCACTTTATACCATTGGTGTGATCAATGCTGTAGGCCTAACCCTAAGGCCTATGATGGGCAGGCCTAGGGTTACTACCTGTGGCTAATTCCCCGCTGCACTGCCTATATATACATATGTATGGTCTCTCTATAGTTTCTCCCATTAAGAACTGTATTTTCCAAAGAGAGTAGAATTGCTATGAAAGTCCTAGTCGTCACCAAACGCCTGCGCGGTGCTTTCTCAATTTGTCGATCATGTCTTCAACAAGTAAGTAGCTGTGTTTCCTATCATGTAATTTTTTCATAATTTTGGTTTATTACAGGATCAGGTTGGGTCGATTTACCAACCCTAATCTTATTCTTAGTATTGATTTCATTTTTTATAAAGAGATTAGTTTTATTTAAATTAATTGGTTTTCCATATTTCTTAAGTAATAGACAACACTTGGAAGAAATTACATATTCTGTCAATGCTTTAGGAAAGAAACATTCGTTCTTTCTTTTTAATGGAAAAATTCGCATTTATTATAATTCCAATGTGTGTTGACTTTTTTAAAATTAATTTTTAGAAAATAATATTTATTTTTGTAATATTATTTAATTATTTTATAGTTCTTTTGTTACCAAAATGACGTTGTATTATAAAATTTAAATTATTATATATAAACAAACAGTAACTTAATAGAAAAATATTTTACATTATAATAGTTTAAATAAAACATATATTACAATTAAATTTTATATAATTTTTAATAATATTCACAAGTTACTTGTATTACTCATTTAAAATTAAGAGATCAAATAATTTTAAGTTAACTAATTAATGAAAATATATCGATGATAAAAATATTTATATATTTATTTTGTTCGAATAGTCTAATTGATATGAATACTTTTATAAATTGATATGAATAATAAAATTTTCATGATCATGCATTCAAGTTAGTAAAACTAACTAACTACGGAAACCAATTGCAAATTGATTAATTAGTATATAATCTTCCATCAGCATATATGATTAGATGACATTATCTCAAAAAGGAAACAAAGAAAAAAGATAAAGGAGGAATGATATAGGCAAGGTTTGTTGACCAAAAGAAACACTTATTATCTTTTGTGACTTATATAACCAATATATTCAAAGGAGTAAGGAAAAATATGGTGAAGTTATTTGTCAAATGTTACCACAGAAGAAGGTGGAGAAAGAGTTTCACAAAGTGACCAACTTTCCTTGGGATAAAAATAAACTTAAAAATAAGTTTGATTGGATGAGACTTAGATGGGGTCTTTGGAAACAATTGAAAGGGAAAGAAACGAGATGATAAAGGAACAATCGGTGTTAGTGAGGAGTGGTGGATTTTGAAGATTAAGGTTAGCTTGTTTCTCTCATTTTAAGTTATTTTCTTTTACTTTAATGCTAAATAGTTAGTTAAATAATTTATATTTAAGTTATTTATATTTTTTATAAGAGAACATCAATTTTAAAACATTTAAAGAGGAAAGGTTTGAACTTAAGTTTGAATGTAAGTTGAATCAACTTTTTAGATGTTTGACCTGAGGAGAAAGTACATTTTATGTTGTGGCTAACCCTCCATAAGAACAATGAGAAGTTGAGAAAGTGTATGTTCCTTCTCCACCTCATAATCATGAGAATATAGATGAGGTTAGTGGTCTGAACAATTACCATGTGACTGGTGATTGGAAAGAGGTGTAGAGAACCTACCTCGACCCCTGCATTTGCTCCTGTTGCTACCCCTCAAGCTACATATGATCAAAGGAGTGACAAAAGAAGAAGCAAAAGGGTTTTGGAGTGTAATAGTTCACAAAGTAATAAGAGTGCAAGAACTAATTCCACTAAAAGGATAGGGTACTCGGGTAATGGTTTATACTAATTACATTGCTTCTATGGGCACTCAGGTAAATATTACTTGGTTGATAAAGGTTATCTGGAAAGAGAAGGATATCTGACACCTTATCCAAAGATAAGGCATCATCAATCGGAGTTTCATGGTGTAAATTCAAAAGGATCTCAAGATGTTTTTAATCAAGCTCATTCATCATTGAGAAGTTGTATTGAAAGGGTTTTGGGTATTTTTAAGGCTCGATGGAAGATATTGAAGAAAATGCTTAAGTATTCACTGATGGATCAAAATAGAATAATTTGTGTAACTTTTACGTTGCATAATTATATTAGAAGAAGTACAATTAGCGACTCTACTTTAAACATCATCGATCAATATTCTTAATTTATACCTTCAAATCTATTTCAAGATCTCGAAGTTAAACTCTACACAAGAAGGCGTTGAAGAATAAAGAACTCAGTAGATGACAACTATTCGTAATAATATTACTTTTAGTTTAATGGCAGTTAGACGTTGTTCTTAGAATATTATAAACATTTGCTTTAAATGATGGTGTTCATTTCTTTTGCTCTATTTGAATTGTGATGTTAAACTTCATTTGGATTGTTATATTTTGTGTTTGGATGAATCATGATGATGATTATTACTTTTATTGTTGTTGTTGTTGTTTTTGTTGTTGTTGTTATTATTATTATTATATGTTCTATGTTTTTTTATTAAAGTTATAAACTTAGTTTTTGTAAAATTAAATATCTAAATTTTTATGAGAATATTCAAAGAAATACTAAGATATAAAACTCTTGTTCTTATAATTTTTTTAAAATTCATGCTCTTATAAGTCATTTTATACATAAGCAATTAGTACTAAACAACTAATTTTACCTAACATCTTTAATAAACTGCTGATCTGCTGGTTAAATCAGCTGATATAATTCGCTATCAACTAATCGTTGATAGAATTAATTAACAGCTAATGCAATCCATTGATTGTCAAACAATGCTTTATTTGAAGCAGATTATTTGGTCAATTAAGACATAATCGTCAGATAACAATTAAATTAACCAAGCATTTTGTAACCAAACCTTATGTGTTTTGTAAACAGAAACGTGAGCCTAGAAGATAGGGAAGTTTATATGTTTTGAAGCAAGTAAAGCTTAAGGGTACAGGTTTCTTGCAAAAAAAGATTGAGAGGCAAAGCCTCTGGCTTTTGAACTAGGTAAAGATTAAGCTTCTGCATTTTGCATATTAGTTCGCAACAAAGAAGTGTAAGCAAAGAGAGGCAAGTCATTTTCCTAATTTTGTGAAACTCTTAGGGATTTAAGAATCATCTGAATTTATGATTTATCAAATTGGTTGTGTAATTTGATTTAACCTCTTAGGCATTTAGCTTAATAGTTCATTTGCTTCTTGAGAATCCTCTTAACTATTGTTGGAAAGAATAATGACACCTAATGCAAAATCTTGAAGCCAAATAGGTTTCTTTGTGGTTATTTGGCTTTTTCTAAGGATAACGTGTACTAATTTTTTGTTACCTTATGATGGGTTTGATTTTTTTATTTTATTTCATTGCTACCAATCTAGATAACCTATTAGTTTAAAGTAACTCTCCTTATACATAGTACACTTTGTTAATTCGAAGTAAAGGATTTTGGAGTAATAATTGACTTTTAACTTGCTCTATCCTTCATGAAGCCTTATCAAAAGCTACATAAGCTTATTCCTTCCTTTATATCATCCTCTTGCTTTACAGCATCATAGCTACATTGTGGAAGTGGAGCTTGTCCTAAAGCTACTTTGGCTCAGTGCAGTAAGTTGTTACACTAGCATTTATCCTCCTCTGCATTTGACCCCTTGAACATTTAACATGCGTGAGAGCTTCAATTGGATCCTTGGAAATAGAATTAAGAATCCATGAGATTACCATATAACTCAGCTCTCTAGCATTACACTGTACTACACCTAAGAGTTTACTTGCTTGGCTTGATATGACTACTTCAGTTGAGTCCTTACTTGAATTTTGTATCAAGTTTAACCTTTATTTATAACCAAGATGCTTTTATGTATCAAAAATTGTTTGGTTGTTTGAATGTGACAAATTGTTGATTTTCAACTTCTTTTCTACTGGTATTTGAAAGGATGTAGTGGGCATCAATGTATATATTTCAAGGAAGAGAAGAGAGGGAAAAAAAAAAAAAAGGTAGCTACGATATATGTTGACCCCAACGTGAAAAACGCTAAGCATTGCATGTTGTAGTGAACTTGTCACGGAAAAAGCTACAATATATGTTGCACATGGCATGAAAATAATATGAATATGTCTTTTGTTTAATATTAGAATAAATTGAAATGATATTGTTACTAATATGTCTTGTTGACATCTTTAATATCTTATTGAAATTCAATTTTTTGTCTTATTAAGATGTGAAATCCCATTGAAAATATAATTCATTTTCTATAATGAGAGAGATTGATAGGCAAAACTCACCTGAGTATGTCAGTGGTAACAAAATTTTAGTTGAAGGCATTGACTCGGACAAATTATATTAGTTTGGTATTGTGGGAACTACAAAGCACAATTGGTATGATAGAAAGTGTACTACCGGCACAAACATAAACACAAAGAAAGGGGATTGGTGGAGATTAAAGATGAAAACATAATTTAATCTCAATTATTTTAAAATATGGAAGAGTAGAGATTTATTTTGAGGGTGAATAGAATGTAGAGACTACAGTGTCAAAAGCAAACAATGTGGATAATGGTGAAGGTAATATCCATGATAGTGATAGTAATATGATCTCAAAAATAATAACAAAGAAAATAATAATTACATATAGAATTGTGATTGACTCTTAGTTCTTTTTGCAAGCAAGAAATGGAAACAATTAATAACCTGTTCTTCGAAAGCATATACACTTTAACATTTGGAATATTATGAACTTGTGCAATCAAGCTGCCCCTGTGAGAATCTGGCAATTACTCATTGATTGGTGCTGTACCAAACAGAGGAAGAATGAAGGGAATTGGATCATCTTTTAAGTTAGTTCTAAGCAAACATAGTGTATGGCATTTGGCTAGAAAAGAATAGACACAGTTTGCACCAATCATACACATAAGACGAGCTCTTCCACTGAAAATAGTCCAAGAACAAATTCTAGCCCATAAAATCAACTTATCGTGTTGCCCCTTATGATCTCCGATTAGAGGCTGGCTCATAAAACATAGACGAGCACAATAAGGATAATTCTCTTCAATGTTTTCTACTCAAGTACAGAAACAAGTGGAGTCTGTAGTGATGAAAGGAAGTTGCCTTGGCTTGATGTACTTAGACCCGGTACCCCGTGTCAGTTTCTCATTTTGGACTGCTTATTCATTGGTTGACATGTCGTAAGCGCAGTACTCTTATTAACGCAAACTTTTAAATTTCTCAAGAAAGTACTATATCAAGTCTCATGGCAAGTATATCTGTAGCTGGGGCCACTGGTCGAAATATGGTAATTGGTAAGGGACAATCCCCTCATCAGCGAGGCAGGAGGAAAATGAACAAAAGAAGCAGAAGACAGAAACTCAAACCATGCAGTGAACCGATCAAAGAATGACATAACAGGAATTCATCCTTCACTAAAGAAAACAACATTGTGCATTAATAAGTTCAGTTAACGGTTTGTGTCTCATCGTTGGTCAGTTTCATCTCTGCTTATATATATACACAACAACTTTGACATGTGACCATGCAATATGCCACTTCTAACTATGATTGACCTTCTTTTGCATCTTGCTCTTGAGTTGGATCTCCACTGGCTGCCAAGCCTCGTATCTTAACATCATAGTACACTTCTTCAACCCTTCGAAGGTCGTATTTCAATCCTGGGACAGGAGAAGACAGGGTAGCATTGAAGAGATGGAGTGTGGTTAAATAAACCCAATAGAACATAATAAAATAACAAATGAAAAGCAGAAATAAATTCCTACCATCAAACTTTTTGCGAAGAAAATCATTGCGGAGATTAAGCATTCGGAATGCTGCATGAAGATCTGTCAAGAACTTCAATACTTTTCTTGGACAATCATAGTCCCCAGCGGTCACTCGGTTAACAACGTATCTAGGCTGCAAAGATACAATTGATTAGGTAAGAAATTTGCTTCTCTCCTTATACAAGTTTCAACTCCAATCATGACAGTCCCTGAGACTTCTAATACTTTACCCAAAAATATTTCTTAATGAAGTTTATCCTGAGTCCACACGACCATAAAGTAGCATAAAGTCCAAGTTTAAAATAAATAAATCTTACCATTTCGTTAGACATGAAGCAAATACCTATTCAAGTAAAGAAAAACTGGTATCAGCTTAATCAGAAAAAGAAAAAGAAGGTATAGGTATGAAACCTTTTATTGTTACTTTCGTTTTCTAGTTGCAGTATAAACATCAATGTAAGATCAGAGTGAAGGAAGCAAAAGAGAAAATCTTTTGAAACTAGACTACATTTTACAATCATGTCATCCTAGAAACTCACATGAAAATCATAACCCAATAACAGTGTAACCCCAAAGGATACAATGCTCACAAAGCACTGTAATGATTGGTAAAAGTAACGCACTCAGAAAACATGCCAATAAGGAGTGTTAAACATATAAAAAACACTATAACAAATGAGAAAATTTCCAAGTTTGATATCCCACATCAAACACACTTGAAGCTCACCCACAGGCTTTCCAAATAATAAAAGGAGGAATCAAGCATTTGAATATAGGCAGGACCTTAGATTTCTAATCAGCCCTTTCAATTTCAGTTTAACGTTTTGAATGCAACATTTCCATCTCACAGTTCCATACCAGCATTCCTATCAATCTAGACTACGTGTTAACAGGTTGACACATTAGAAACAGGTAGAAGGATCAGCCTACAGTGAAGACGTCCACCTTTATCTTAATATCAAGTCATGTAATTTCTTGGATTGCCGTTTTCGGTTGTCTGCTTCCTTTCTGGAAGTTTATAAGATATACTATGCCCTAAACCAAAAAAAAAAAAGGTGCTTTCCAAGCATATGCCACTTCAAAAGTACTGCCAAGGGAATAGTACAAGAAACTAGGGTTCACTGACCAATAAGATAGTCCTCAATATCCAAATTGAAATCTGAATTGTTTACTGCACAGAAAATACAAACAACAAAGTTAGAT
>JANZLD010000005.1:74959074-74969367 GCA_026413575.1 Erythroxylum carthagenense | reverse complement strand
GGAAAGTCCCGGGAACAAAAATTTTTGTTTTCCGCTGCGTGTACATATGATGTACCTCCCGGGATTTTCCTACATGGACATGTTGCATAGCTTTTGGAATATAAGTGAAGTTCTGTTTAACTTGGTCATATTGTCTTGACAAATTAAAGATGTTAATGTATTAAAACTAACAAGTTCTAAGTGGTACAAGGGGAGTGGCAACTGGCTAGCTAGCCAAAGAAACCAAAGATTAATAAAGAAAGAAAACAAATTGAAAAAAATGAAGGAAAACTATCCCTAAGAGGAATATACCTACTATGAGTTGAGCTTCTCTAAAGTTGAAAATGCTCAAGTGGAGGACATAAATGGGACATCATATTCTGTATAAGCACATAGGAACAGTTTAATGGTGAACTTTATTTGGAGAATCACATGATCATGGCGATAAGGGGACCCATCCTATGCAATTGGTGACTTAGATCTTATAATTATAAAGAGAAGAAAAAGGAGGAATGGAGGTGGGGTCGAATGGGTATGTTGCCTTAGACATGATTGGTACATATCTACGTGTATGATTTGATATGATGTCCTCTCTACTCTTTATTATGACTTTCAGTATATGATATGATTTGATATGCTAGTTGTTACCATTATATGCTGTTTTTGTGGCACTTTGATGATTGCCGACTCCTAAATTTAGAAAAAGGAAATTAATGTTAAGGATATGAAATTCACGGTATTCAAACTAGGTTTGGTAGGATAGAAAGGAAAAGTTTTAAATGATAAATAGAATATGAAAATTCAACTTAGAATATACATATTTGATTGCAACAAATATATATATTTAAATCCAAATTTAATCAACACTTTTACTTTAAATTACTCTAAAAATAATATAAATAAATTATTGAATATGTACATAATATACATAAACTATGAATGTAGAAATTAATAAAATATGTTAAAGAAATGAAAGAATTATTAATTTATGACATAAAATTAGAAGAAATTATTTTTTGAAAAGTATAAGATTGATTTTCAATGTAAATCCTTTTTTAAAAAGTACATATAAATATTAAAATTTAGAGTTTTAGCTCATTCTAAAGACATTGTGAAAGACATAATAATTTCACATTAAAGAAATGATTTTACACACTTTTATTCTAACACATATCTGAAAGTTTTTGCATACAAGAACTTTCAAAAAAATTATAAGGTTACTCAAATGTAAAGTTAGAATTTCTCTAAAAATTTATGAAACTAAGTATTAAAACTTAGACAAAAATAACTAACCTTAAAGAAATAAAATACAAAGTAACTAATTTAAAAGTATAAAACGTATGTATGATTAAAATAAATAATATATATTTAAAATTAAAAATTGACCAATAATTTATTTTAAGTAAATTCAAGAATGATATATATTTCCTATTATTACATATGAGTATAAGATAACAAAAATGTGACATATGAATTTAAAAATATATTAAGGGGATAAAAATTAGGAAAAAATTACAATGTAATAATTTATTTCAGTAAATGTAATATAGATTTGTCTTAAATTCAGGAAACAAGTTATTTTAAATATCTATGACAATAATACAGACTGTTATAATTATTAATTATGAATTAAAAAGACTAAAAAGAATTGAGCTAGAATAATATGCCTTAAATTAAAAGGAAATATTTTTTAAAATATAAAAGTTGATTTTGATACAAACCTTTTAAAATAAAAATATATATTGTTTAGAATTTTAGTTTATTCTAAAAAGTGTAGATAGAGAAATAATTATTTCACAGTAAATAAGGAGTTCCACAACTTTTAGTTTTAAAACATATCTAAAAGCTTTTTAACTTAAGAAAATGTATTAAATTTAGCATTTCTACAACAAAACAATCCCGTAAAAATCTCAGTGATCATGGGATCTATAAAAGTCCTGTAGTATACAATCTTATTCTTAAATAGTAGAGACATTCTTTTTGATAAATTTGACATTTCTCTATAAGTTATTTTTGAAACTTAAATCTCAAATTTTTGTTATATTTACACTAGCCCGTTGTCTCCATCGCTATAAATTACAAGCTTCGAGAAGAACTAAAAAAACTAGTAAATATATTTTTTTTTGTCATATTGATTCATATATTTTTAAAATTTATCTCATAATTGTAGATAATTTGAAAAAATTGAAAAAAAACATAGTTGAAGCAATAACTTGATAACTTAATTCCCTTCTCTATAATAAGCAGATTCAATTTTAAGTCTTTTGAAGTTTGAAAAAGAGGAAGGCTACTCCTATTGTACAACAACCTAATTTATATAATGAGGAAAAACATTCCTTGGAGTTGATACAGGGAAGAAACTAAACAATGGAAATAAGAATAAACATAGAAGTAAAGATAATGGAGAGCCAAACTCTATACATGCAAGATAAAATATCTTGGATTATATTTTGGAAAGGGGGTCGAGTGTAACACTTCCTTAGGATCAATAGACAACAGAGAGTTAGGAAAATGCCAATGGCAAGGGCCTTTGAAAGTGTGAGTACAATCATATTACTCAACGAATATATCACATTAGAGTGAAGGTTTTGCATGTGGGGTTGTCCCCCATAAAGTGGCTTAGTCTAATCAAAACCTTTGTCACCTGTTTTGTACCTAATTCATAAGTCTTAGTGTCCTCAACACTTCACTTTACTTATTGCCTTTTGTTTTTGGTATTCGAGACATGACTCCCCATTTCCCGCACAGCTATTAGGATCATTTGGTTGGTTTTGATCTAACCACAAAGCCCCTTTGAACCTGTACTTGACATGAACTGGATAATCAAGATTTGTAGCATAACTTTAAAGGAAAACTTGCATGCATGCAATTAGCTAAACGCGTCACAAAAGAGAAGTAAAACTTTAGGACTTAAATTAAATGTTAGCTTTTGGAATCCGCACCATATATAGATAAGGGAAATTACTTTACAAGGAGAATTACTAGATTTGAGCACGAGTTAGGAGTAGTCAAAGAGGAAGGACGACGTGTGTCAGTGCTAGTTGGCATGAGCATGTACTCTCAACCAAAACGTTGAATGGCTTTGCAGTTTGTCTAGTTCAATTGCTTGCCAATTCATGCCCAACTTGCCATTCTTTTCCACAAGTGAATGTGGGGATTAATACATGAATGAATGACAATGTGTGTGAATGCAGTTGCAGACCTTTCTTCTAGAAGAGAGCATATTGGTTTTGAGGAGCCAAATATCAGAAGTAGCAGAAAGAAAAGAATCTGCAGCAATCCCTATGAAACGGCTGAGCTGAGTCAGGTCCTTTTGCGAATGAATGAATAATTGATCCTCTACAATGCCTGACGCAACAATCTCATCGACTGGACTGGAGCTGGGACACGGCAAAACTAAAAATGTATCCCCGACCCCGATCCGAATTTTTAATTGCATTCACAAAAATGGATCTCATCTACGGGTATGTATCGTATTAGCCTATCTCTTTTTTAACCCATTTCATCTCTTTATACCACCAAGTACTGCCAGCAAATTCACGAACTTTCCACCACTCAAACCGTACTTTACTTGCTGTGTCTGGTTTTATTATGATGCGGTCAGCATGCTCGAGGACAGTCGGCCACCTATCTTGAGTAAAACGAACCAAGCAGGTGAAAACCTGGAGGCAACTTACTGACGCCAAATCTATGCAAGCTCCTCAATGAACCCTTACAATGTCCAGAGTTCCTACCAAAAGGGAAACTGTACTAATGGAAAATTTCAATACCCCCCTTGTTTTAGAAACCCACTAAACAGTCCTATAGTGAATCAGGTAACATGGACATAAGAATTTAACAAATTCAATTTGAAAAAATGGTCTGGCTATGGATCATAATCCCAAATGGATCAAGTTCAAGGTTATGGTGGAGTTTTAAGATAATCCATCATGACTCTGGCCTAAGCCAGCTGTGTTTCAATAAATAATCTGAAAGCAGTTTTCCGGAAAACAAAAATAAAAACCCAAATATATTACAAGTAAAGGCCAAGAAAAAGAAACACAAGGCACCGCACAACTTCTCTTGTGCTGGTTTGATCTCTGCCACTTCATCATCTCTTCTACCATTGCATCAGTGTTCTCGCTCCGTCCCTCCTTCTCAATATCCTGCCAGACAAGCACATGGTCCCTAACAAGGATGCTATAACATGAATAACAACGAATAACCATATGTTCAAGCGGAAGCACACCTTCTCTATGTTTTCTCTTATTGCATATTTGCAAGCCCGCTGGCATATTTCTCTGACTTCAGACCACTGAAGCCCCGAGTATATTTGGAAATGGCTCCGATGTCTACATCCTTAGGCAATGATTTCCTCAAGTAAGCCTCGAAGATTTGGTGGCAAGATTCCTCATCAGGAAGAGGAATATAAATCAGTTGATCAAGAAGGCAAGGTTGCAGAAGTGCTTGGTCTATGATATCAGGTTGTTGCTAGCACAGTAGACATCCTATCCATCTCTGTCAGAAGGTGGTTCAGAACTACGTCAGCAGTACACCCAGGATCTCCAACACTACTTCCTCTCTACAAATATAGTGCATTGAAAAGCATAAGCAAGAAGAAACCAGCAATAC
This sequence comes from Erythroxylum carthagenense, assembly GCA_026413575.1. Classification (NCBI taxonomy): domain Eukaryota; kingdom Viridiplantae; phylum Streptophyta; class Magnoliopsida; order Malpighiales; family Erythroxylaceae; genus Erythroxylum; species Erythroxylum carthagenense. Next base: position 74,964,777 of record JANZLD010000005.1, on the reverse strand, counting down.
AAAACAACCCAAACGGATTCGTTTCTCAATAACGAAATTCCATATAATCAAAATGATTGTGATGGACATAAAACAGAGGCCCTGAAAATTAAATAAACCTGAATTGGAATTGAGTCTGATTCGTTGAAAAATAGAACACAAGAATTAGATTGGTGTCCTTGTAAAAAATACTCTCTAACATTGGCCTCACTTTTGCCAACGACATTGTAAGCATTCAGGGCCCTTGACACTGATGAAGTTTGCTTGGCAGTAGTTAGTGATAGCTCTAGCAAGACGTGTTTTACCACATCCAGGAGGCCCACAGAGAAGAATTCCTATAAAGGGCACTTCATGGGGTATTGAACTGTCTGAAACACAATAGTCAGACCTGTTATACAAGGGACACAGAGGCACATATCAAAACAACTAGTGTAACACATCTAGCGCATTCTGCAACAGCAGGCACCTTCTGAAGCTCATTCTTAACATTCTCCAGACCTCAAGTATCCTCCCAGGTAACGATAGGTACTTCAACAACCTGATCCAAAATTTCTTCAGTTTTGCATTCGAAAGACAAAAGGCCAAGTGAATCTATAAAAAGTATGCAACAACCCAAAGTAAGTAAATTTATCAAAAATAACAATTCATAGTAACCATCTCACGCAAAGCAGATGGGTTGCTTGTTCCAAAAGCAATCTTTAAATGTTCAATAGTCACCAACATTGAGTCAAGCACTTCAGCATCTACGGACATCCATCTTTCCTCCGATACATTGAAGTGCAGCCTCAGTGCAAAGGGCAGCTAAGTCAGCAGCAACATAACCATGTGTGTCCTTATAAATCCTTTCAAATTAACCTGCAGAAATCAAATAAGAATTCAACATGTTAGTTCACATAGAAGGTTAACTACATAAGATTAGACAATTACACTAACCCCTCCCCTCCACTTGCAACTGACAGGGCAAAAAGACAAAGAAAGAACAATTTCTCACTTCTTCAGCGAGCTTCATATTCTTCATATAGACACGAAGAATCTCGAGATGCCCAACCTCATGTGGAACCCTAATATCAATTTCTCAGTCTAACCTTCCAAACCTTCTTAGAGCTAGGTCAATGGTGTTAGGAAGATTAGTGGCTCCAATGAAAATAACATGTTCACAAATAAGTCTATTCATTAGGATTAAAAGTTGGGAGACAATTCTCCTCTCAACTCCAAGGCAATCACCACCAATAAAGATGATAGCTGGTGCATTCTTCTCTGCTTCCTCAAATGCTTTTCTAATATTGCTTTCACTCTCTCCGGCCAATTTGACATGATCTCTGGTCCATTTAAACAGAAGGAGAAAGCACTGGTTTCATTAGCAACTGCACAGGCAACAAAAGTCTTCCCAAAACTAGGAGGTCCATAAAGCAGAATTCCTTTAGGTGGCTTCACTCCAATTGATTTGAATAGCTGAGGATCCCTCAAGGGAAGCTCTACCAACTCTTTCTAACACCAACAACATCATCATAACAGACTTCATACAATCTACTTTCGTCCTCCCTCCCCACCAAGTCTCCATCACAGAAAATCTGTGTCCAGTGCAGCTACACAGAAATCTGGTGGGTACACTCCCCATCCACCTCTCACAAGAAAAAGATCACCCTCCCAAACTTGGGCAATAGTCTTCCACGACATAAGCTGAAAATTGCAACTATTAATGAGCTAAGATTAAAAAAAGAAAAGGATGAAGGAGGGGCGAAGTAGGACATATATTAAGTAAGGCTATTGACAGTACTAAATTTCTACCACAACTTTCTAAACAAAACTAATTTTCTTTAACTTACTGTGCAAGATCACTCTAGGAGCTCCAAATGGTAGCAAAATCCATATCATGACCATTACTATTAATTACTTCCATGGCTATACTTTTACAATCAAATTATAAACAATTCTTGCTAAAATAGCTGCAATAATGTGAAGAATCAATCACCCAGAGTATAAGTAAATTCAGATAAATCAGCAAATTTATTAACATTCTCATGCCTCTGCAAACTCGATATTTATAGCTCCATGTGTCTGTTTTTGACACACAGTTCAAGATAATGACACAAAGAGCTTGATGTTTCCAGTATAGAATCCATATCAAACATAAATATATAATTCAAAAACCCAAGTCACAGAGGGACTTCTTGAGAAAAAGAAAAAGAGGCTGAAATGGACCTCCCATGTTTAAATCACCAACTTCATTATTTAACTGGTTATGAAAGTAACAAATGCTAGATATAAGTTTAGAAAGGAATACATATAATTCCAAAAAAATAAGGAAATTACAAGCACGACAAGTCAATTCCGAATATTAAAACTAAAAAGATTCAGTTCTGAGTTCAGAACTACAAAACAGAAAAACACAACTCATACAAATATGTACTTCAATTTATATAGAGTGGAAAAATATAAAACATATTAATCTCCAATACAGTAAAGATCGATAATAAACTCGTGTTTTTTAAGTATGCATCAAATAGATTTCCAGTAATTCCCTCAATTGTGTCATCTATAGGCAGCATCTAAACATGTTTTTCCATATTTGACATCAGGACATTGGTGCATGGAAACAATGTCCCCAAGCCTAACCCTGAGATTCCTCGTGACAATCTTATTCATCCTGCTTTTCGGTTCGTCACATTTCTCATCAGCAAGAGCAATGCAAACTGTATCTTTCCTTTTCTTTCCCTAAACCCCACAAACATGACAATAGTACAAAGGAATTACTGCTTTGGTATCTTTATAGTATAATTGAACAATAGACAATAGAGAAAGCGAGAAAAACAACAGAAAGTTATTGAAAGGCACTTCGATTACTCATCACCGAACGATCGAGTATAATAAAATAAGTGCCCACCTAACTAGTTCACCAACGCATATACGACCTCCATTCAAATTCACCCAATCAATAATACAAATGCAAAATAGATACACAAACTTTCAGAAGTGCACACGGGCAATAGATTTCCACAATCAACAACCGATGATGTAAACCGCCCAAACCTAGATACAACATTAATCAGCTAATCAAAAACTCTTATGCCGAGAAACCATATTATTCACAGAATTACGGAATTCCCAATCAAGCAATCAAGAACCATAAACCCAACACTCCAAAAATCAAAGACTGTTAACAGGGAAAACCTTATCAAGATGGTGTCGTTGAGGAAAAATTGAAGCTTCTCCGTGGTGAAGGAATGAAGATGAATGACGGCGTTGTCATCTTTAACAGCCTCATCAAGCACGTGCCAACTGGGAGCGTTCTTGCGCCCCAACATTATGGTATAAAGTCCTTCCTAGTATCCCTACTGTAGACAAAGTAAAGCAATTAGTAGCTAAACAAAATCGAAATCGAAGACGCAGAGAAGAGAGTGTTAAATCTATTAACACTTACGAGTCAGAGGATTCAGCTTAGTCAAACATTGATAAGCCAGAGAGAGTTGCAAGGAGACCTCAAGAGATTTTGGAAACTACTGAACCAGCGACCTGACCACAATCACACACAATAAGCAGAGACCAATTTTAAATGTAACATATTGCAGCTTAACCACGTGTCCTTGTATCCTCGGGTGATGAACAATTCTTACATCAAGCACCTCTCTCTCACTCTACTGACATCTTCACATGAGGGATTAGATGCCTCTTAGCCAAGAACAGTTACCTTGGAAGTCCTTTAGGAGATCCAGAGTTGTAAGAATTAATAATGCTAACCGAATACGGATACGGGAACGAATAGTCGTTAGAAGAATCAAGTCAGAAGAAGGAAGAGAGAGAAAAGGAGGAATCCATTGATAGAGAGGGGAAGATTACAACAATCATACACACGATACATGCCGTACGAATCGCACATGATCGGTTTAAATTTGTAGTTAATCCGTTACTCTACATGCCTCCCTATTCTATTTCTCTACTCTTATTATTTAGTTAAACGTTGCGCTTCACTCTCCGTCTCTTCACATAACGCCTGGCTCGTCTTCCTTCTGTTCCATCTAATCTAGATTATCTGCTAACAATTCCCTTCCCCTTAAGATCTTTGTCCACAAGTTAATCTTCGGGTAACGTTTCTGAAGATCGAATAGATATTCCCAAGTTGCTTCTGCTTCTCCCCCATCCGACCATTGTACCAACATTTGTGTCACTGCCCTGTTGTTCTTCTTAGTAATGCGTCTGTCCAAAATCGCTACTGGGACTCGCTCCACCAACGTGATGAACTCCGGCAGCCTTGATGAAACTCTGCTCTGGTCTCTCCTGACCTTCTTCAATTGTGATACATGGAACACCGGATGAATCAAGGAAGTAGTAGGCAATTCGAGCTTATACGCCACTTGCCTTATCTTCTGTATAATTTTATACGGCCCGTAGTACAGAGGAGACAATTTCTGATTACTTCTTCGTTGTAACGAGTTCTGCCTGTAGGGTTGTAATTTCAGTAACACCATTTCCCCAATTACAAATTCACGTTCTGAGCGCTGGGAATCTGCATACTGCTTCATCCGATTCTATGCTCTTTTTAAATGGAACCTCGTCACATCAATAATGGCTTCCCTATTTTTGAGCACTCTGTCCACCTCTGTTACCTTCGCATCACCAGCGATATAAGGGGTGTAGATCGGCGGTGGGTACCCGTACAAAGCTTCAAAGGGTGTTCCCCCGATTGACGGCCGGTAAGTGGTGTTATACCACCACTCGGCTATGGACAACCATTCACTCCATTTCTGGGGGGTCTCCCCACAATAACACAGTAAGTATGTTTCCAGGATTTTGTTGACTGCCTCTGTGAGACCGTCGGTTTGGGGATGATACGCCGTTGAACTTTTGAGTTGAACCCCTTGTAATTTAAGAAGTTCCTGCCAAAATCTGCTTATAAAAATTGGATCCCGATCACTTATTATGGACTCTGGCATACCTTGTAACTTGAATACATATGTGAGGAATAACTCTGCTATGTCATTTGCAGAATACGGGTGTTTCACAGTGATGAAGTGAGCATATTTCGTGAATCGGTCGACTACCACTAGAATTACTGATCTTCCTTTTGACGCCGGTAAACCTTCAATAAAATCCAAACTGACCTCCCTCCAACTTCCCTCCGGAATAGCAATTGGTTGTAAAAGGCTAGGATATGCCGCATTGTCATGCTTATTCCGCTGACAGCTCATACAACCTTGAACATACCGCCGCACGTCCCTCGCTAGACCCTTCCAGAAAAACATGCTCTGTATCTTCTTGGTGGTCGCTGCGACTCCCGTATGACCCCCGACTGCATCATCGTGACTAATTCCGATTATTTGCTTCCTCAACTCTCCACTGTTTCCAATAACTATCCACCCTTTCCATCAAAGCAACTCGTCCTTCCACTCATAAGCACTTGATTTCCTTCCCCCTTCCTGTAATTTCTCGATTAAACGTTGTACCGAAGGATCTTGTTCCCAACTTTTCCGAATTTCTTCCATTAATTGCCCGTATAATTGCAACACCGATAATGTCATCAGTTCCACACTTGTGACTCGGGACAAGGCATCAACAGCATCATTTTCTTTACCACTCCGATATTGAACTTCGAAATCATAGCCCAACAGTTTTGGCAGCCATGTTTGCTGGAACGGTGTCGTCAACCTCTGTTTACAACTCAAGTAATGATGCCAATGTTTAATTGCTCTGATAACGGCTAAAAATTCTTTCTCGTACGTCGATAAG
>JANZLD010000005.1:74932474-74944781 GCA_026413575.1 Erythroxylum carthagenense | reverse complement strand
CATTAAATGTTATTAACTACTACCTAACTCATTAATGCCATTACATGTTAATTAATGTCATATGCTATTTAATGCTAGCTTAACTTACTTAATTAAGCTAATCATTCTTAATTAAAAAAAATATTTTGGGGCTAACAAAGTGCAACTCGTGTCTTGGAAGAGGTTTGCAGCTCTTCAATTTTAGATTTCTCTTATTCCACTAGGTTATCACTTGTCGTATCATTATGAATATATAAACCACATTTCCTTACTTGTCAAAAGGAACTGGTATATGAGATTCTTCAACCTCATCAACCCTAATGGATGATGGCTACAATTTGTCAATATTAGTTTTGTCTCCAATGTATTGATTATTGACAACATAATTCAAATGCTTTATATTTTCTTCACTATTCACATTATTCTCCACCTGATGGTTTGATCTTATGAGCTCGGTACTTTCCTCATAAGAGCCAGTCTTAAACTTCTTTCTCATGGGCTGCCACCTCTTAAGAGTTTCAACCTTATTAGGTTTCCAAGCATAGGTCACTTTCATTTAATCCTCGGCTAAATCAAAATCTTTATTAAGTTTGATGATAGGAATGTTATCAAGTAAAGGTGACATAGCACTTACTATAATACAAAGTCTGGAAAAATTAATCCTTGAGATCTCAACAGTAGGTTGGTCTATGCAAATTGGTCTCCCATTGAAGTTTTCCATATAGCTCAACCTTATAGTGGTCCAATACTCAAAAGGAACATCATGGATACATATCTAGATAGGGATGTTGTCTTATTTTATTTCGCTCATATTTAAAGCTAGCCTCAATAATTGTAGTAGCAAAGGTTTGTTATAAACATGCCATAATCCTGTCTCTAGGATCCTTTTTATATCTTCTTGGTTTGAGAACCTAAAAAGGAATGTATAATCACTATTCGAATACATATCAACAAGAACAAATTATTTCCAATTTGAATAAATGAAGTCCTTTATCACATGGTAGGATACCTTTCTATCCAAAAAGTATCTTACTCTAAGCATTAGCTTTAAACACCTCCAATGGAGGGGATTCCATAAAGGAATCTGTAGATATATTAAGGGGCAATAAGATAGCTTTGTATCTGCTTTACGATTACCAACAACTTGTATCCATGTTTTTTGAACTTAAGGTTCATATTTTCCAAATGGAGTTTATTGCAAGCTATTAACAAAGGGGTGACAAGAGGATTGGAGCTAAAAGATTACAAAATAATTGGTTTAGAAGAAATAAAGGAAGATGCACTAACTCTACCAATAGGTCAATAGCGGGTTTTTTCATTACTAACCACTGGATAGTATAAATACACAGTGGTTAAAAAGTGTAGTTAAGTAGATTTAGGAAGCAAGGGTCACTAGAATATAGCCGTGATGGAGAGGAAAGTGATTATGAGAAGAGGGCTCAAACATTCAAGGACCGTTTGGTTCTATTTATGCTTTTTTGTTATGGTTATTAGTTTTTGTTTGATGTTTGATGTTTTTAATTTATGTTTTTTAATTATTTTTATTATAAATTTCAACCAAACAGATTTTTGTTTTCAATTTTTATAATAAAAATCTCAACCAAATGAATTTTTGTTTTTTAAATAAAAATTCAAAAACATGTTTGATTTTATCATATTGTTTTTATTTTTAACTATACTCTTATGTTAATTATTTTAAATATATTATATTATGCCTTTCTCATTATGGTTATAAATAAATTATATGCTTATTTATATAATTAAGAAATTCACATATTGATTGTATATAATAAAATTTTATAAATTAAAAATTACATTAAATCATTATAATCGATAAAAGACATTCATCATATTATAATTCTTCAAAACATAATAGTATTATCATTTACAAAAAGAAGCATAAATCAATTAAAGCTAATCATTCTATATTTGTCTAGCAATTTCATCTTGCTTCCAAAACACACTTCAAAATTGTGCTGGAGTGATATTATACTTCACTTAAAAGCTTGTACCTTCATTTTCACTTTCCCTAATTTGTTCTTCATTTACAATTCCCAAATTTCCTTCAATTTATTTAATTATGTTATGTTATTTCTTACCTATTATTTTTCCAAGATACTTATATTTTGTTTTGAAATTTTTGAAAAATCTCTGCTCTAACATTGTAAGATCATATTTCCTAAAGAATGTTTATGTGCTAATAAAAACTGTTTATATAGTTGTAGAATTGAAAGTAGAAAGAAAGAGGAGAATATTTCACAAAAATACACTAAAAGTTTTAAACACAAGGTCACTTAGAGCTGCATCTTTATTACTAGACATGTGTGTATCATACATAGTAGAAAGTCCATCTACTGGTAATAATAATAGTAATCCTGCATAGATATATGCAATATTTCATTAAAAAAGAAGCAAGTAATATTTGGATAATCAAACATAGAATGTGTGAGATTTTCAATATTAGAAATTAAGTTAGAAAAGGTAGATGTTCTGATTGAGCATCAAAATTAGAAAACAAAGTTGATGTAGACATCATTACAAGTAGACAGGAGACAACATAAAAGTGAAGTTCTAAAATTTACATACATTAAGATACGATACCTTCAACCATTAACAAAATAGGATATATAAATCACAAGCATTAACATATATGTTGCAAGCCTTCTGTAAGTTCCACGGAGAAAGCAAATTTGATCGATGAAATTTGATTTGAAACTTTCTTGCTCTTGCCCTACAGCACCTTAAAGTCTATAAAGACTAAGTTGAGTTCTTAACGACTTTCGACACTCAAAATGAGTCACGTAAGGATATCCTAAAAAGCCAAAGTCTCAAATGAAAGATGACAATGATATCACCTCACCTAGGAGCCCTCTCTAATGCTACTTAACCAAATTTCCCTTTTCAAAATTAACCAAATTTCCCTTTTCAAAATTCAAAAAAGATGCGACAAAGTTGCTTGATGACTATCCCTTATGAATAATCGAACTGCAAGCTTATAGATGAATTTGCATTCAGGAAATTACGACCAACTCAAAATAGGAATGCTATGAGATGAAATGGTCAACCTCATAGATCCCAACAAAAGATTTAGAAATTCCAAGTCGCATTTCTTGAGGATACTGGGATAGAATTTAAGATCATATTGAACAAAAAATCAAAAGTTCAAAGGTTCGATTAGGATGAAGGTAAAGGAGGTTGAGAGGAAAATGTGAGGAGACAGATTTCGCTTTTCCTATCCTATAACCAAGCATGAATTTTATGAATTTTTTGATCAAGCTTCCACAAACATTTTAGTATATTAACTCATTCCTATGAAGAACAAAAGATATTATAAGTAAAGAAATACGTAATGGAAAAATAAAATAGGACAAACATTGCACTATAGTGGCCATCCTCATCAATCTTGTACAGACTCTGAAGATCTTTTGCACCTGATAAGAAATAAATTCCATATTTTATTCAACTAATCATTATTAATGATCTCCAAAATGATGAATATGCATACCCATTGTTGGAAGTCTATTTAGAATATGTATAAGAATTGGAGCACATCAATGACATTATAACTTCTTTCTCGATTTTATCACAAATAGCCAGTTATCTAGCAGAGGTTTGTTCCTTGTACGAGTCAAAGTATTCCAAGGGAGTCTAGCAACTCAAAATCTTTCTTTCAAAAATCAAGAAAATAATAAGCTAGAAACACACCAAAAAAACACTTAGAAAATGTGAAAACTAGAAACCTATAAATGTAGAAATGCATAAGCCAGAAGTACGTAAATGCAAAAAAAATAAAAAATAAAACATAAAAAACCAAAAATTCAGAAAAGCACATAAAAACAATAAACTAGAAATGTTAAAAAAATGATAAATTAGGAAAATGGAAAAGCCAAAAAACCAGACATCGATGGAAAATGATAAACCAGGAAAAAAACTAGAAAAATAACACAATCCATTGAAAACAACTTTCAATATAATCATAAAAATATCAAAACAGTTTTGATAACTCACTTGGTGAAAACCTCAAGCTTAATTTTGCTTTATGCACGAATATAAAAGGAGAAAGTTAGCAAATTTTTTAATTTTGGAGAAGAATAACAAACCTAGAAAAAATTCTTACATTATGCAACAAAATTTGAAAGAACAACAAAGTAGGAGAGAGAGAAGATGTGAGTTAGGGACATAAAAGAGAAAAGAACAAAGAAGCAGGAGAGAGAGAACAGATGATTTAAGGACCTAAGAGAGAAGAGATGAGAGTTTCTACATTGAAGAAAGTTTATAAGAGGAGGAAGTATAAACAAAAACCTGTTGTGAAATATTAGAAAAATGTCTCATTTTTATTTTTGGGAAACTGAAGTAGTTTTTTATTTTAGAATCAACAGATTGCAACAATAATAACCAAACATGTTTTAACATATTTCCCTTTTTTTATAAAAATCACAGCAAGAAACAAAAAAAAAAAAAAAGAGAAACAAATGAGCCCTTAGGTTACCATGCAATCCATACATCCATGAGGGAGAAGAGGAGACTACATCGTGTAGTGATGATAGATTGAGGAAGGCAAGCTGCTTGAAAGTTAGCAAAACTATAGTTATTTCAAAAAAATTTTCACAAAAAATATCAACTACTTAATTTAATTTTTGATAAATAATTAAGAAATTTTATTGAATCAATTTAATATTATATTTAAATGATGAGAAGTAACTCTTAATTTAAATTTTGATGTTTTTATCCAAAATTACGTATTTATATTTGATAGACAAACTTAAAAAATCATTTTCCTAATAACATAATATTTAATAATAATTTTTTTAATTATATCATTTTGTTTCTTTATATTTTTAGTAAGGTATGTCGTGTATAAAGATTTAATAAGTAAAAATAATGTATTTGTAAGAATGTGATTTCACAAGTTCAAAGTGAATCAAATTTTAAGTTAGAAAAATATTAAAGAGTTAATTGTAAAAAAAATCAAACTTTCCTCAATTTTGTAATATTAGTCAAAACTTTAAAAAGTAACGCTAAAGTGCTCCAACTTTAATCTTTTACAAAGGTGGTCTACCTTTAAACCCTTTATTAATTGTGATGACATGATGAGCTACGTTAGATACATCTTTTTGCCATGTAGGTGACACATATATTAAATTTATCACGTATGAAACTAATAATTTAATTAGTTACAAATAAAAAAATTTTAATTCCCTAAAACTATCTAACCAAAACTTGGAAGAACACCGTTATTATTTTACCTCCATAGTCGATTTTATTTAGTAACCTCACCTTATTCCATTATGGTTTTATTCAGTAACCTCTCCCTACTTTGTCGTGGTTCTGTTTCTTCTTTCAATTGTAGGGATTAGTTTGAGTGATTATTGATTGTGATATTAACTTCGGTTTCAATCCTAAAACTTTGTAAGACAACTTATTATCGTTTGTGGGTGGGGTTTAGTTCAACTTTTTCTTATGTCCTTACTAAGTTTAATGGATTTATTTTTCAATTTGCCCTGTAGTTTTTCCTTCTATATTGGAGAATTTTTCACTTTAAATCTTGATGTTTATTTCATCATTTAATTATTTTTCTCATATATTTATACTACTGCAACTTGAAGAGTTCTTTCTTGTTGTTAATATTTAGTAAATTAATCTCCCATTAGCATTAACTTGCACTTTGGTTATGAAACTATTACTATATTATCCCATCACAGGCTCCATAGCCATATCTCTACCAAACACTATAAAGACTCAAATTTCACGCATCTGTAGAAAAAAAATTATACAAATGAGTGTCTTATATAAGGTGCTAGCTCTAGACATGGAATATATTATTTAGACTATACTTGAAATAAAATAAAGTGAAAGAGAGAAGGAAATTCAAACAAAAGAAAAAGGTAAAGTTTTAAGAACATTAAAGAATAGTCTACAGATAAACGGCAAATGCAAAAAGATGGAATTTTAGTTAAATTGATGTCCTGGTGGACCCAGACCAATGGAATATGAGGGTTCTTAGTGAGCCATATACTCGAGCTGCTAAGAAAAAGGCATAAAAAGGCTTTCGCTTAAGGAGGAGACCAAGCCCAATGTGGAAGTTAACATTGGAGGGAGAGATTATTGAGATTTCAAGTGTGAGTGGGAATCCCACATTGGAAAGAGATGAAATTAGTGAGGAGCATATAAGTGAAAATGACCCATAAACTTAATGTCTTAAGGTTTTAGGTTAGAGTGTGATGTCAAGGCCTACGAGTATGTTCCCCACTAGACTCTTTCATATTAGATTATTGAGAGTTTTTTAAATTATTTTTCTTCCATATTTACATCAAAAAAAAGTGAACGTATAAACGTCAAAAGTATCGCCGATTTTTTAATTTGATAAATTTCCATTAACAGTGGTGTTAATGGTGATGTTGTTGATGGATGAAAAAGAAGTGAGGAACACAGGATAAATTATTATGCATCTTTTGTTCATCTATTTAATGTTTTGTGCGTGGTCAAACTTTTTTTAAAAAAAGGAAATCACTGAAACAGATGACGATTAGTTGTTTTCAAAAGCCCTTAATCTTTATCCAATGCCCAAAGCTTTTGTTAAAACATAAAGCAATGTTATTTGGTTTATACTTTAACGATTGGTTAAAAACAAGAAACTAATGTAATTGGTTTGTGCTTTAACTATTAAATAAAAACTAGAAACAATTAGAGTTTTATAAATAAGATAAACTATATAAAGAATTAGGGTTGTGGTCCCCAAGCTAGATATGTGATTATCTTTTCTGATATCCCATCAATTAGAAAAGTGACAGTTCTTGAGAGAAAACATATGTACATATTGACTTGGAAGACGAATAATCACAAAGATTCAAGAATCATGTTGTTCTAATAGATTCATATATGTTTCTGCAATAAATATAAGTATTCTTGATGGTTTGACATGGTTGTTTATATAATTGGTGATGGTTTCACCATAAGGAATTAAATGTTAACAAACGGTATCAGAGCCAATAGTTAGATAAAGGGCGAGTATAGAGACAGTAGTCAAATCCCGTAGTTGCCATCCCCACATGGAAGAGCAAGGAGACTCCTTGTGGGCCCAGACTAGTGGAGTAGAAAGCCTATTGCTGACACCATATACTCAAGTTGCTAAAAAAAAGACAAAAAAATTCCCTCAAAGGGGAGCATAAGCCAAAGCCCAAGCCTAGAAATAAGTTCACACTTGAGAGAGAGATAGTTAAGATTTTAAGTGTAAGTAGGAATCATACATTAGAAAGAGATGAAATTAATAAGGGGCATATAAGTAGAAAGGACCCATATATCTAATGTCTTAAGGTTTTGGATTGGAGTGTGATGTCAAGACCTACGAGTATGTTCATTCATTAGACTTATGATAAAGATCTCCAAAGAAAGTGGGCTCCTAATAATTTTTAATTACAATACAATGCTTTTAAATTTTTTATGTTTATTAAATCATATATTGTAATTAGTTATTCTTATATGTCTTTCTTTACATCTATGTTAACTAATTATGATATGTAGTATTTATAGATGTAAAGAAAGACAGATAAGAATAATATAAGGTAATTAATTACAATATGTAGTATTTATAGATGTAAAGAAAGACGTACAAGAATAATATGGGGTAACTAATAACGATATGTAGTTTCTTTTTGTATGTGTAAAAGAGTGAAAAGTTAATTTATTGCTATAATCAAATGATATATACTGTTATATAATTATTATTAGTTTTATATTTTCATCAATAAAATAACATAAAAATTCATTGATATTATTTCAATTTCTTATAATTTTTTTAGGAGTGATACGAAACAAATTGATAAAAGTTTAAATTAGCATGACATTGAATATGTGAAGAGGTAAATATTTTAATTAAAATTTTTATTTTTACTTGAACATAAAATTAATATCCAAATATAAATATATAAATCACTATATTGCTTAATATTGATTATAATTTTTATAATAAATTTTGTTGCAATAAATTATATTAATTTAAATAAAATATAAAATATTTGAATGAAATTGGAAAAAAAAAGGGTGGGGAGATCCGAGTTAATTAGATATAGTGTAACTATTGTGTTCCTTGTTACCAAATAAAAGTTACGGTCTTTAACAGTTCAGTTTATAGTTGGACTTCTTTTTTAATGCAGTGTATACATAATCGGCAATTAGCAAAATTTAAGAACAAAAAAGGAAAATAATGAATATCAAAACACATATACTCATCACTGCGTTGTTTACACAGAATCAAAATGCGATCAATCTCATTTTTCAGACAAATATAAAGTGTAATACGTAGTATAGACCTTATTACATACTCAGGATCATACATGAAATGATTAAAAACGAAGGTAATGTGAAATACCTAATTTTAGTTTTATTTCTAATTCCGATATCATTTTCAAGATCCAAACGATCACAAATCTCCTAGGATCTTTATAGAAAGTATTTCCCGACACGAAGTTTAGGTCTTTCTATAATTTTCTCAATACATAAGCTCTCTTAATAGGTCAGAGAATCCCTATGCTTATGATTAATATGAGTAACTGCAGAAGATCTTAATCTTTATATGGCTTCCATATCATGCTTCCTTATCCCAAGGTCAATATGGGTCCTATCCACACTAATTGGGATCCATTTTTTACCCGAACTTTGATCTATTGATTTAGATCATTTATTGAGTCACTTTATTATCTTTATCTGGATCAAATTACATAACTTAACCAATAATTTATTGAAAAACTGAAAAATGCAATTAATAGTTGTCCAACTTTATGGGAAAGGAAAAAATTGTCTAACATTCTCCCATTTAGACAAGAATTAAATGTAATTTTGACTCTAGTTTAAAAACAAGTTAAAACTCGATTAAGCCACGCTACTTAATTAGTTGATCAAGTTTAGAAACAAAAAATTTGATCCAAAGATAACGAAAGTTCATCATTCTGTCCTGCAAGGCTTTCGATACCAAAAAATATCAAATGCATATGTCATGTGTGACACAGATCCAATACAATCACGTATACCTAATACCTCACTAACATAAATGGAAAAATAGAGTGTGGAACAATAGGATGATTCCTTTGTAATCTAAATTATATCATCTTCGTTTGTAGGTCTTGATTTCTCGAACCTTATGATAAACCACATATGCTAAACTACATTAGAGAAATCCTGTTTTCTCTCACCGAATACTAAACAGTATTAGAGAAAACTTGTTTCCTTCCACCAAATGTTAAACCGCATTAGAGAAAACCTTTACGTTCTCCAACTGAATGCTAAACTGCATTAAAGAACACCTTTATGGGATTAAAAACTTATCCCCCTACCCCATGTCATGTCAAATTCATAGATACTCGTACTAAAATTGTATGCGTCTAAGTGACATAGGTACAAAGTCAATTTGTATATATGTCCAATGACTTTTAAATGCTTAAGATCGACACAAATCTTAAGATTTCTATACGTATTATAAAAATGTATGATAAATCATATTATTAAGGATAAATGATGACCATCTTTATTGATCAACCATCACACTATCGTAATACATCAAAATGTACAAATGTACATGGAGCAAACATAATGATCCGCTAATTAACAGTGTCTAAGGACATCAAAACACCTATACTGTATACTTGTGTCATAAACACAAGTGGACGAAGTCCTTTAGTTAAAGGATTAACTTATAGTTCCTCAGTCTTTAAATGCTTCAAACCTTAATGTCACCTTTTCATATCAACACCTTTATGACCAAATAATTGACCTTTAAATGCTAAAACCCTGTGATATTCTTTGTTGTCATTAAACAACCCAGTAAGAAAATTATCACAGTACAACTAAATAGGTTTAGCTACTGAATCAACCATAGACAACTCAAAAATCAAGTTTCTGAGCTAAACCGTCTATGAAATAACCCCATGCACTTTGCAAGCATAGTTGAGGAAGTTACTTGTGTCTTCTTAACATACTTCCATGACATTTTACCATCTGCAAACTTAAAACTGTAACCTTAAGTGGACTTTTGATCATCCAGACATATAGCTAAAATTTGCATCTGAATTCCCTACTAGGTTTAGTCTGTTGACTTTTCTTTATGTCAACATATAATCTTTAATTCATGACCGCGCGTTGTTATGCTAGTCAAAATAAAATAACTAGACTATTACTATAGCAGTGGTGAGTCTAGGTCGATCCCATAGAGAGTTTGTGTAAAGTTTATGAAATGAAATTAACCAGTGTTTACACTTAACGAGGGGTTTTGGATTTTAAAAAAAGAAAAATAAAATAAAACTAACTAATAAAAACAAATTGAAGAAAACATGCAAAAAAATGATAAAAGTGGAGAATTCGGTAGGAACCTGGTTCTTTGGTTCAATCTCGGCCTACACCCTAATTAAGTATATTTTATTAATTTGTTGTTCTTTAACCTCTCCTAGCAACTATTAATCGTTGATTAAAAATTAACCTGAGTTTTTCCTTAGGTTTTGTTTAATAAAGATACGATCGTTAACTAAACCTAATCACCGAATAACCTAGGATACGATTTTTAAATTTAATTAGGCAGTAGCATTACGAATTAGAAAAACTGATTAATCAAGGCAACAACCATATACGATGCGTCATTTAACCTAGGTCATGCTATCTCTAATGATTACATGAATTTCAACATAACAATTACGGATTATATCGAATTCTAGCAATGGGTTTGAAATTAACGATTCAATGAACGCATTAAAATCATAAAATCACAATACCCAATGGGTTCATACACAAATAATCGAATAATAACAAAAATCTAATTATCCATACACAAAACTCAAATCAATTAACATCGGATAACGTAATCAATTCCTAATGAGAGAAAGAAACAACAAAATAATTAAAAAAAATACTTAACCTAGGTCGTCAGCTTTGATGTCAGCTCCGCACTGGCATCGGAATGTTTAGCTCTTCACAGGTATTTTTTGAAAATTGCTTTAGCCCTCATTTTAAACCCTAGCCAAAAATCCCCTAATTTCTCACTGCTCACTGTAATGTTCCTCTGCTGTGTTTTGTTGTTGTTGCACTGTGTATGTTGATTCCCTAAGCCGGAAGCCACAAGCCACAAGCCTTAAGTTGCAGCCGCAGCTCTCCACTGCTTGACGCCTCTGCTGGTGCCTAGAGCTTCTCTCTACTGTTGCATATTGATGGGACAATTAAGTTTGGTGTGCCATTTAAAACCTCCCCGCTGCTGCGTTTCTGCTCCTGGGACACAGCGTTTCACGTTGTGCTGCACAACGTGAAACGCAGCGTGCGCACACTGTGGGATGCCAACGTTTAACACTTGCGTATTGTATAAAACGCACAGCAACAACGCAAAACCTTTTCTTGCTTTGCTTTTTTTCTTTTTTTTCAGCTACTTGCATTTAAATTTTTCTTCTTCTTTGTCTTCCATTTTTCGTCTTTTAATTTTCTTTGTCCACTCTATGAAGACAAACGAGTATTGATCTTCAGAAAATGTCCCAAATGGGATTTTTTGACTCACTTTAATTTCTTTGTTTCCAAATTGTACCTAAAATCACATATAAATTAAAGTGAGTATCTTAAGTATTTTTGTATCATTAATCGCTAAGTGTAAATAATTAAATATATCAATAATTAAACACATATCAATTTCCCCCACACTTAACTTTTGTCTGTCCTCTGGAAAACATCCAAATTAAGCTTAAAGACCCGAAACATTTACTCAATTTCCATATTTTTCCAAGACTATATAATCATAACTAAAGATGAGTGATTTTTAAAAATCATAGCAAGAAATCAACATTCCAAGCTTCTACTCATGATCAATCAATATTCAATATCTTCAAAAACTAAGCAATCTAATGGTAGACGCGAAAAATGTGTTTAACTGAAATATGTCAATGGGTACACTCAACACCATTCATGATCATGACAACCCATAACTTTACATATCATTTCATTTCTCCACCACTAATGTTCACATGCAAAATCATGAATCAAAGGACTTTTTAGGTTGTAATGTGGGCAAAGGTAAGGTGAGATATATTTGGGTTAAGTAGCATGAAAGCCATCAAAGATAATGAAACAAAAGTAACACTTAATCAAAAACTAGGTACCGTCAATTATGACAAATGCAACGTTTACATTTCGCAATCTTATTCAACTCTCATACACAAACCACATGAAGCATATACCAATCCGAACGAATCATTCATACAATTTAAGCCAATGAAATCACAAGAGTAAACCTTCCAAGCCAACCTCTACCTCATATTCAACATACTCAAATAACACATCCATTACAACTCTAGGAAGATGCATA
>JANZLD010000005.1:74900314-74922178 GCA_026413575.1 Erythroxylum carthagenense | reverse complement strand
TATTATATTTATTAAAGTTGAATATTTGTTGAAAGTAATAAAGCAACATCACAAGTAGAGGAATTCATAACTAACCATACTGACCAACAAATATACTCATCAAAAGCATCAACCAACGTGGAGGACTTCATAACCCTTCTTCTTCAACTTTTCAAATTATCTATTCTTTTGTGTTTCATGCATTAGTTTAACTATAAAGGTCATCTTCATCAGCCCCGCCAGCTGAAGCAGTAAAGGCATCAGAACCAGTAGCTCCACCACTAGCATTAGGAAATCTGAACTCGGATCCAAACCCTCTTGATTGCTGCAAAGTCTGAGCAAATGTCTGGTATTTGCGAATATCAGCATCGCTCACACTTCTACGAGCATACTTCATTGACTCTTCAAAATGTGCTGGCTTGATCTCTGCCACATCATCATCAACATCTTCTTCCATGGCCTCAGGGTTCTCACTCCTTCGTCTCTCGCTCTCAATATCCTGCAAGACAAGCACATAATTCCACAATTACATCATGGACAACTAAACTATATCAATTAAGTTCAACTGGAAACAAACCTTCTCGATGTTCTCTCTTATGGCATATTTGCATGCCCGTTGGCATATTTCTGTGATATCTGCACCACTGAACCCCTGGGTGTATTTTGCAAGTGCTCTGAGGTCTATATCCTTGGATAAGGGTGATTTCCTCAAGCAAGCCTTGAAAATTTGGTGGCGAGAATCCTCATCAGGAAGAGGAATATAAATCAGTTGATCCAGACGGCCAGGTCGCAGAAGTGCAGGGTCTATGATATCAGGTCGGTTAGTAGCCCCAATGATGAAAACTGTCTTCTTAGCAGACATCCCATCCATCTCTGTCAGAAGTTGGTTGAGAACTCTGTCAGCAGCACCCCCAGCATCTCCAACACTGCTTCCTCTCTACAAATAAGAGCATTGAAAAGCATAAGCAGAAGAAAACAGCAATAAACATTTCTCAAACAGAATCGCTAAAAAAATTCCAATAATCAAAGATGATTTTGATGTATATAAAACAGATGCCTGAAAACTAAATAAACCTGAGTGGCAATTGAATCCAACTCATCGAAGAATAGAACACAAGGAGCAGACTGGCGAGCCTTGTCAAAAATTTCTCTAACATTGGCCTCACTTTCACCAAACCACATTGTAAGCAATTCAGGGCCCTTGACACTGATGAAGTTTGCTTGGCACTCGTTGGCGATAGCTTTAGCAAGAAGTGTTTTCCCACATCCAGGAGGTCCATAGAATAAAACTCCTTTAGAGGGTGACATACCAAACTTCTCAAATTTCTCAGGGTGCTCCACTGGGTATTGGACCGTCTGTACCACAAAAATAATCAGACAAGTCAAATAAAGGACACAAGGCCTCACATATAAATCCAAGTTATGTACACATCTAGCACAATATTGCAACAATAATTACCTCCTGAAGTTCCCTCTTAACGTTCTCAAGACCACCGATATCCTCCCAGCTAACATTAGGCACTTCAACAACCTGATCCATAACTTTTTAGTTACAGTCCAGAAGACAACAAGCTAAATACCTTAATTTGTCACCAATAACTATCCACACTAACCGTCTCACGCAAAGCAGATGGGTTGCTTGATACAAGAGCAGTCTTGAAGTGTTCGTTATTCACTGCCATTGAATTAAGCACTTCAGCGTCTATTGACTCATCTTCCAAGTCAATGACATCCATCTTTTCTCTGATGCATTGAAGAGCAGCCTCAGTGCAAAGGGCAGCTAAGTCAGCACCAACATAGCCATGTGTGTCCTTAGCAATCCTTTCCAAATCAACCTACAGATATTATACAGTAATTCAAGGATAAGTTTTTATGGAAGGTAACCTACCAAAGATCAGGGAGTTGTACTACCCCCATAACCCAACACATCAACGCGCACAGTTAGAAACAGGGAATAATTTTGCTACTTACATCTTCGGCAAGTTTCATATTCTTTGTATGGATGCGAAGAACCTCAAGACGTCCAACCTCGTCTGGAACCCCAATATCAATTTCCCTATCAAACCTTCCAAACCTTCTTAAAGCTGGGTCAATGCTGTTGGGACGATTTGTAGCTCCAATAACAATAACATGTGCACGAGATTTAAGTCCATCCATCAAGGTTAAGAGTTGGGAGACAATTCTCCTCTCAACTTCTCCATGTGTCTTCTCTCGCTTCGGGGCAATTGAATCAATCTCATCAATAAAGATGATAGATGGTGCATTCTTCTCTGCTTCCTCAAATGCTTTTCTGAGATTGCTTTCGCTCTCGCCAGCCAATTTTGACATGATCTCCGGTCCATTGATACAGAAGAAGAAAGCACCAGTCTCATTAGCAACAGCCCGGGCAATAAGAGTCTTTCCAGAACCGGGAGGCCCATAAAGCAGAATTCCTTTAGGTGGCTTCACTCCAATTGATTTGAAAAGCTGCGGATGTCTTAAGGGAAGCTCCACTAACTCACGAATTTGAGCCATCTGTTTTCTAACCCCGCCAACATCATCATAACCAACTTCATCCAATCTATTTTCATCCTCCCTTCTTACCGGTTCTCCCTCGCAGAAAATCTCTGTGTCTGGTGCAACTACACAATACTCTGGTGGGTCAGTCTCAATAACCTTGAACTCAACACTTCTCATTCCACCTCTCACAAGAAAGAGATCACCCTTCCTAACTGGGCGATATGCTTCCACAAAATAAGCTGAAAATAGCAATCAGTAGAACAATTAATCACAAGAGATATAAGTGAGGGTCTCTAAATCTTGAAAGTTTCTACCAAAAATTGCCTAATTACTTTGAGTTTGCTAAATGTTGAGGCCAAAAGTGGAAGTCAGCACAAGACAAGAAACTAAGAATGTTCTCCACACAATTGCTTTAAGTAGCTCAAAAACAAAGGAAAACCAATAACCTTACATTTTAGGGTTAATTATGTCCACTCATAATAAATAAAATATCTCACTAATTACAGCAACGTTGAATATAATATTCTCGAAAAAGTAGGCTTTGTCAACAAATTCTTGTAAATCAAGAGGTATAATTCCAGACACAGAAAAAACACAAGCAACATAACGCAAATCCAAATTGATTCAAAGCCCAGTCTTAAATACAATTGTTATTTAATTCAACTCACGTTTCAAGTATGCATCACAAAGATTCCCTGTTACTCCCTCAATTGTGTCATCTATAGGCAGT
This sequence comes from Erythroxylum carthagenense, assembly GCA_026413575.1. Taxonomy (NCBI): domain Eukaryota; kingdom Viridiplantae; phylum Streptophyta; class Magnoliopsida; order Malpighiales; family Erythroxylaceae; genus Erythroxylum; species Erythroxylum carthagenense. Next base: position 74,918,970 of record JANZLD010000005.1, on the reverse strand, counting down.
ATGTGAACACGCTTTCCATATTTGACATCAGGACATTGGTGCACGGAAACAACGTCTCCAAGCCTAACCCTGAGGTTCGACCTCACAACCTTATTCATCCTGATTTTTGGTTCATCACATGTATCATCAGCAAGTGCAATACAGATAGTATCCTTCCTTTTCTTTCCCTAAACATCACAAAGAAAGCACACAGAAAAGATCAAGTTACATATGGGCTATATCTTTACAAGGCAGTTAACCACTAGAACAACGACATCAAGTATAAGAAAATGAGATATACTCCCTCTTACCACGAATCTGTTAATTCCTCAATTCAAGGAAAACACCTTCGACTACCAAATGAAAACATAAAAACCCACTTCCAAAGATCTCTCCCAACACCGAATACCAACCCTAAATTACCCTAAACTTCAAATTCAGGCACACAAACTACCTCGTAGACAAAACAACAAGTCCAGAAACCAAACCTTAATCAAGATGGTGTCGCCACGGAAAAGCTGGAGCTTTTCCATAGTTTCGGGGTGGAGAGAAACAACGGAGTTATCATCGTTGATAGCCTCATCAACAACGAGCCGATTCGGCGACTTCTTGCGCTCCAAGATCGCGGTACTGAAGTCCCTCTTGGCACCCTTACTGAAAAAAGTACCGAATACGCATTAATCCATGGAATCAAACAAGACTGGAATGCTAGATCTATAGGGAAAGCAGGTAAAGTACTTACGAGTCAGATGATTCAGCTTGGCTAGACATGGTCGAGAGAGAGAAAGTATCAGATATGCGTATGCCAAAGCTAAATTGGAAACTTAATTGGAGGGAGTAGGTCTGGAGGATATTTATAAGATTGAAAAGCTCTTTCTTGTTTCCAAAGAAAACGTAAGTTTGCCTAGACCAGCAAGGAATTTGTTTTTTTTTTTTTTGGGGTAAAATAAGAGCTCTGATGTTTAATTTTATTAAACTAATTAGTTAGAGACGGATTAGATTGAAAATTTTGAAATATATTTATTTTTATTTATTAAATTATTTAAATTTTAATTTTAAAAATATTAAATAAAAATTATTAATTTATTAAAAAATATCGATTAATTAATAAATAATTATTTTTAACAATAAAAATTATTAAAATAAATTAAACCAAAATTTAAAAACTGAATCAAAAAATTAGTCGTTTTAAGAATTTTATCAAATGGATTGAGTTTTTTTAATAATTGAGCATATAAATAGTTAAATTTTGATAAAACAATTATTTAGTCTCTTAATATAAAATATATCCATATGATAAAATTAGGAAATTTCATGTATTTAAAATTGAGAAATGTTAGCTAATAATTCAAAGATTAAAAAAAAATGAGTTTGGAATAAAAGGGGTAGATAGAGACTTGAAAGTTAAAAGTTTTGGTGACACCTACAATTCCAAAAGTTGGTCCACCTCTCCATATCCCTTCCTTACACGACTGATTCTGCTGCACTCGATATTGAAATTTGAACCTCCATAAATGTATTTTTTTTTCTTGATTATTTTGAACATTTTATATCAAGAATTCTGACCCAATTGGGTGTGAAACGGTCAATTATGTTATTTTGGTATATTATTTGATATTATCTCTTCTATTTAAAATTTTTTGATATTTAAATATAAAATTAATGTTTGTTTTATTTTAAAATATAAAAAGTGAATTTTGGATAAAGTGAAATAACTAGAAGATAAAGTCAAATACCATATTTACTTGAAGACTTAAATATTAAGTAGGTCCTTATATTCCTATCATTAAAAGATTAGAATTTGTTTTAAATAAACATCGTTGCAAGATATGATAAGATTAGATTTAGAGTATTCTATTTTTAGTATTGGAGCAAAAGTTTTATTCTAAACTTTTATTTATGTTTTGATTCAAGTATTTATTGTTTTAAATTCTTATGTTTGATGAAATCTGATAATTTAAATTAATGTCAGTTATTCAATAGTTATTCAGAAATTCAATGATTTGTAATTGTCATGAATGATTGATACAAGTAACAAATAGATTGTTTATGAAATTGCATATTTAACTTATGAAAAACAAGAAAATTAAGTTGAATAGATGCAGTTATCTCAATTATTTAATTTAGGGTAAAGTTTTTTTTCTCTAAGCTTATTGCTATCATTTATTTCATATGGAAGGTTATCATATCCAATTAATAGACAATAAGTTTTGGCTTGAACCAATTAATTTAAGAAAATTTTAGACTTATTATGAATATCCTAATATGTTTCGAACTAACTGTTTCAATTGCGACACTTATTCTTTTTAGACTAATGATCAATATTATAATTAGATAAGATACCTTATTTGAATCAGAGTTCAGCTCAATTGATTTGCTTTGATATCTTGTTAATTTTAGTTAATTGATTAATTAATCTAAAACTCCTAATTTATTTTATTATTTAAAATTAAGAAATTAGCATTTAATTCTTTTAAAAGTCGACCTAATTCTATGACTATTATAAGAAATTTAAAAAATTAAAATTATTTTGAGGTTTTGACAATCTGATATGGTCAAACATTAGTTTTTCCAAAACGAATGGAAACCCAAAACAGGCTTGAGGGTCATGGAGCATGATGAGAGGTACGAGCGATGAGCGATTGCAGAGATTTCTCCATAACTTCTTAGATCACCAGTGGGTACGCTCTTTATCAATCTACTTCTCCCCCTCGACTACCCTTAATTTCACTTTCTACTTCCTCTCCTAGACCTCATCCCCCACCGAACATCTCACCATCGCCTTTGGTTCAAAACCCTAAATCTTGAGACCAAAACTCAAATCCTAATATTCCTCCCCCTTCCCTTACCAAACTAGTAACTCATTCGGATCTACAACCTGACAAAAACCCCCCTCGTACTAAACCTAGACCCTTGGAGATCAGTAGAGGCGGATCCTTCGATGGCGAAGACATACTGTCTTATTACCCTTCGAAGATTCAAGATGACCAAACCAGAGGCATTCCACCACCTGAATTAGCAAAGAAAGGGGCAGTTCAATTTCACCCACTGATTGGGTTTTTCTTAGGAAAATGTCCTGCATATCCAGTAGTCCAACGTGCATTGGCCAAATCCTGGTTGGCTTTCGGTTTGTCTGAAACTCTGATTACAAGTGCGAATAACTTCTTATTTGAATTCGACTCGGAGGATGGGATGAATTTGGTCCTAGAGAAAGGATCGTGGTAGATTTAAAGTAAACCTCTCTTCTTACAGAGATGGAGCTTGAATATAAGGGAGCATGATGATGCCAAAGTTGCGCTAGTTTGGATTAAATTCCATAATATTCTAGTGGAATACTGGAATACGGAGGGACTTAAAAGAATTGCTAGCTCAGTGGGTAATCCCCTCTTAGTGGACACTCCAATCACAAAGATGTCCAGAATAATCTATGCCTGAATGTGTGTGGAGTTGGAATTGGGAAAGAGTTGGCCCTCATCCTTTCAATTAGCTACTTATAATGAAGAAGGAAAGATAACATTCAAGGAAATAGAGGTTAAATATGAATGGAGGCCGGAAAATCAGTTACAGAAGAAAGAATAGGCAGCTACAAGGAGAGTATTTGAGACTAGATTATAGCAAGAATTGGCAAAGGGAAAGGAACCTGTACAAACAAGTGTACAATTGCAGCAGAAGGATGGTCAGATAGTAGTCTCTGGGGACCTACAACGAAGTCATAAGGAGAGTCTAGAATTGGGGCTTCCAACTGTACCGAGTGAGGAAATAGGAACACCTCAAAATAGTCAACTGAATGAAAAGGCAATGTAGAGTGATAAGGGCAGTAGCTCTTCGGGAAGTTTAATGGCTCCAAGTAAGGATCAACAGAAGGAAGGTGAACCAAACGAAACCCTTGAGGATGCTAAATTTGTAACATTAAAATAAGTAGGTAATGCTCTTTCCCCTTCTAAGTCCAAACTGGTTCCTGAACTAGAAAATTATAGTCCGGGAAGTATGGAAGGGGCAGACGGGGATTTTACAGTCCGAAAAAGTAGGAAACCTAGGAGAAAACAAAAGTAAGTGTTCTGCTGTGGATTTTGGTAGCATGGATTTAGTTTTTTGAAATGTTAGGGGTCTTAATAACTCTAAAAAGCAATTAGCTATGAATGTTGTGATTAAGAGAATGTCTGTGTCCGTAGTGTGTTTGATTGAGTCCCAGAATAAGTATCCCCACTTATTAAATAATGTTCGCTCTTCTCTGTTTCCTAGTTGGCTTTTTTATAGTAACTTAGAGGAAAGTTCAAATGCTAGGATAGTGGTAGCTTGGAAGACGGACATATTTTTATGTATTCCTAAATTCCCAGTGATCAATTGATTCACTTAGAGGTAACTCCTACTAATAACTCTTCAACCTTTTTTGTCACTTGTGTGTATGGGTCAAACAACTTTAATTATAGGAACAATCTCTGATCAGCTCTTTCCAATATTAAAAACTTAGTGGGAAATCATCCTTGGATTATAGTGGGGGACTTTAATGTGGTTTTATTTTCTCATAAGGCATAACCTATAAGTCCTTTGACTCTTAATGGCATGTATGATTTTAGGCAACGTGTAGAGGACTATGAATTTTGTGAGCTTAATTATAGTGGTCCTAGGTTCATTTGGACTAATAAACAATATGGAGAGCTCTTTATTGCTAGGAAGTTAGATCGAGCTTTTGTAAATTCTGCTTGGACTTCTAGGTTTCCTATATCATATGGGATGATTCGAAATCCCAACATTTCTGATCATTCCCTAATTTTGATTAGGGTCTTAACAGACAAGCCAAATAGACCTTCCCCATTTAGGTTTGTAAACTTCTTAGTTTCACATCCTAATTTCCTCTAGATAGTGGAAGAGAAGTGGAACACTCTGATCCAAGGAACCCCTATGTTTTGTGTAATTTCTAAACTTAAACTGGTGAGGAAAGCCCTCAAATCTCTTAATTCTGGTCAAGTAGGAGATGTCCATACTAGAATAGAGAATTGTCAAATTTCTCTCAACATTATTCAAGAACAAAAGAGAAATTTTTCCAATAGCTCAGATCTGGTCGAACAAGAAACCGAGGCCATCAATAACTTGTTAAGAGCCTTAGATGATCAAGAATCCTTTCTCAAACAATCTTCCCGTATCAAGTGGCTCCAAGAGGGGGATCGAAATACCAAGTTTTTCTACAATTCCATTCTGTCAAATAGGAATAGAAATAACATTCACTCGATTATAGGGGAAAATGGTATTAGAATTATGGATGTAAATGAGATTTAAAATCAGTTCCTAAGTTGCTTTCAATGGACTATTGGGACCAGGAAGGACCTTCCTCCTTCTAAAGAGTATGTGGATAATTTATTCCCTCATCGGATTACTAACACTCTTACCAATATTCTCATTGCTGAAGTCACTATTCAAGAGATTAGGGAAGTTCTCAAGTATTTTAATCCAAACAAGTCTCCTGGGCCAGATGGTTTAATGGGGTATTCTTTAACCATACATGGCCTATTATTGGGGAGTATATTACTAGGGCTATTAAAGATTTTTTTTCTTCATAGGAGACTTCTCAAAGAAATCAACTCTACTTTCATCACTTTGGTGCCCAAAAAAACCAATCCTTCCACAGTAGATGATTATAGGCCTATATTTTGCTATAACTTTATTTATAAGGTGATAGCAAAATTCTTGGCTAATAGACTTAGAGAGTTAATCCCTTTCATTATTAGCCCAAACCAAAGTGCATTCATTAAAAATCGTCGAATAAGGGATAATATCTTGTTTGCCCATGAGATTTTCAAGAATTACCATCTAGCCAATAATCATAAGAGATGTGCTTTTAAGGTGGATTTACAAAAAGCATATGATTCGATCCATTGAGATTTCCTCCTGAATGTGTTAGAAGCTATAGGTTGTCCTCCCAAGTTCATTCATTGGATAAGAGAGTGTATTACCTCTCCTACCTATGCAATTTTAATTAACGGATCCCCCACAAAATTCTTTCCAGGAAAGTCAGGATTAAGACAAGGTGACCCTCTATCCCCTCTTCTCTTTATCATTTGTATAGAGGTTTTCACTAGGGGCCTAAATGCATGCATAGTAGGTAGTAATACCTTTAAGTATCACTGGAGATGTAAAGCTCTTAAACTTACCAATCTCTTATTTGCAGATGATCTCTTAATGTTTTGTCATGGAGATTTGGTCTCGGTGCAAACCTTACTAGATTGTTTAAGATCCTTTTCTCAATTCTCTGGTATGGTAATGAACCTGGATAAGAGTCATCTCTTTGTCTCTCCAGATTTGGACCAATTGGCCCATCAAATTGAAAGCTTGTTTGGTCTTAAACAAGGACACCTTCCCATTCGATATCTGGGACTTCCTCTTATAACTAGTCTTTTGTCTAGGAGGGCTTGTCTTTCTTTGTTGGAAAAAATTGATTGTAGAGTTAACAAATGGACCCATAAAAATCTTTCTTATGTTGGTAGAGTCCAATTAGTTATTTTGGTCTTGTCCACCTTTTAGGTTTATTGGTTTAGTATCTTCATTCTCCCTTCTTCCATTATTAAGGAAATAGACAAAAAAAACTTAGGAATTTTTTATGGTCGGGGAAGGTGGAGACAAAAACTCAAGCAAAGGTTAAGTGGAATGATTTTTGTAGATCAAAGAAAGAGGGAGGTCTAGGTTTTAAACATTTGTCTACTCAGAATAAAGTGTTGATTGGGAAAAGAATTTGAGTTCTTTTTAATGATAGGGAAGCTTTGTGAGTTAAGTAGGTGCACACTATTATTCTGAGAAGGAAAATTTTATGGATTATATTACTTGTCAATGGAAGTTCGTGGAGTTAAAGAAAGATATTGTCTATTAAAGACCAAATTAGGAACCAATTTAAATTTTGAATAAGAAATGATAACTCTACTTTTTTATGGCAAAATCCTTGGCATCTGAGAGGAATCTTGATGGCTTACTCTACTCATTGATTGATCAATGGGTCAGATCTTCCTATGAATGCCAGAGTATCGAAAGTAATTTGGAACAATGAATGGTGCTAGCAAGATACAATTGTGGGGACTATTAGCAACTTAGAACCTCTACATTATAACCCAAATTCTTCAAGAAATGATAGTTTAGAATGGCTAGCAAGCCCTTCTAAGCAGTATACCAATGCTTCAGCATACACTCTCTTAAGACTAACAACTCAGACGGTTCCTTGGTATCCATTAGTATGGCATAAGGGGAATAGTCCTAGGTGTTCCTTCATCCTATGGTTGGCCTTTCTGAACAAATTGTAGACTAGGGATAAATTAATGTACCTACATACCCCAAACTGATGCTCCTTGTGTGTTTTGGACTCAGAGACTATCGGACATTTATTTTTTGATTGCTCTTTCTCAAGAATAGTATGGGTAAACACTCTAAACCATTTCCAAATTATCCATCCTCAACTCACCGATCTCTAATCCGTGCTACTATGGGCTACCCAATCCCCACCCTCCAGACACTGTGACATAAATACCTTCAACATCATCCTATTCGTAGTTGTGTATAACCTGTGGCATGAACGAAACCTTCGAACCTTCAAAGATGAAGCCTTGGATATAGGGAGTCTTAACTCGCAAGTAATCTTTCAAGTTATGGGGCACCTCCTCTCAAACACTGAGAGAAGGTAAAATGTGTTTGTTTTTTATTTTGATTGACATTTTTGCAAGTTTTATTCTAGATACAGTTGTGGGTAAAGAGAAGGAAGTTAACTCTTTCCTTGACAACTATAAAAGGAAGATCAAAAGCTGAAGAGATAGCCTCATTCTCTACTGAACATTGAAGAAAGAGTAGTGAAATCAAGGGGACTCAAGCTACAAGGTGACCTCCATCGGTTCTACTAATAGGAGTCTAATTTTGTACATAAGAGTCTGACTAAGGTAAGGACTCGTGGGGGGCTGAATTGGTATATTTGCTTATTGAGGTTGGGTATGGCTTTATATTACCAAAAGTTGGTTCTGTCTTGGCTAGTGAGATTGCTATCATGGTTTGGTCTGTTATTGTGTTGTTTTGATTGAGGAACATTTATAGATTTCTTGTTGCTCTTTTGTAAGCTAGAACTCTGATTTCGACAAGAGATTGCAATATGGACATTCTAAAGCTGTACATAACTTCTAATTATTTATATACCTTCCGAATTACCAAAAGAAAAAAAAGGCATGAGACAATATTAGATATGAAAAGAGAGTTCTTTTTTATGTATTAAGGTCGTGACTGTTCATTTACAATAACTCTGAACAGTTTACATAAAAAGTGCATGTTAAAGGAGAATTGTGTTAAAACATTTAGCATCTATTTTTGTACATATCCTGGAGATTCAAACCAGTTAACATTAACAACATACAACAGCCAGAAATTTCTTTCGGTTGCACTGGTCCCTTTAACACACTCAAGTCAGATAATGTGATCCATATACTTTCTGAAAACCCTCTTCATGCTTTGCCAAGCATGGCTTCATCTCTTAAAACCCATTAGGGTACAAGTTTCTTCAAACCCCACTACCAACCTTGAAATCTGAGAAAGAAACGGCTTCTCAAGCTTCTACTTTAGATGATGGATCTTTCTTATCCAACCCAAAAAAGGAGCAATTTTGAAATGCGTCCAGGCTATTTACAATCAAACGGTTCAAACCACTAAGGCTATCACTAAGAATAACATCTTCACTGTGATATTTAGATGATGTCATATCTAAATCAAATGGTCCTAGCGAGTCAGGCCGCACAAAGGAAAAGCAAAATTTGATGAGAAAAAAACGATTTGGCTTAAATAAAGCAAGAAATGTCTTTAACTGCAAAAATATGATGTTAAATATCGCCTAGGTGACAAGTTACTAATGATAAAACTATCTCGCTTCAGCAAATTGAAGGGAATAATCTTCAGCACACTGACTAATTCATGCTTTAATAAAAGACAAGTGCATATAAATAACACCAAATTGGGATGAGCATACCCAATAGATATCCGCTAGCCTAGTCAAATCCCTTCTTGAGTTTTCAACATCCAACACGTCATACTAACATTCATTTATAAGGTCTCATCAAAAGCATTCTCAACAAAGCCCTTGGCATTTGCTACTTCTTGCCAGAAGGGGGTACACAATAATGCCATGAACAGTGCCTTGCCGCTAGCAAATAAATAAACAAAAATTATGGAGAATTATACCTCCAAAAGGGCATATTTTCAGGTAAATTCATATATTTAATTACTATTTTAATTATATCCTTATAATTAAAAATTATTTTAATATATTTTTTAATTTTTATGATTGTATAAGAACAATAGATGGTACGCATATTGATGCACATGCTCCGACCGATGAATAAATACCATACAGGGGCAAAAGAATTAATCCAACCCAAAATATTTTATGTTGTTGCTCATTTGACATGCGTTTTACATATGTAATGGCTGGATGGGAAGGTATTGCAAATGACTCTCAAGTTCTTTTGAAAACAGTGATAAAACCAGCGAATCAATTTCCTATACCTCCACAAGGTATTATATTATTTTAAATAAACATAGTAATTATGATTCATTTTTAATATCTTTTTGTTAATATTATGTTCTTTATATGTTAGGTAAGTACTATTTGGTTAACTCGGGTTACACTAATATGCCTGGGTTTCTTTCACCATATCGAGGTGAAAGATATCATTTGCGAGATTATAGAGGTAGAAAAAAACCTCAAAGTTCACAGGAATTGTTTAACTACAGACATTCTTAATTAAGAAATGTTATTGAAAGATGCTTTGGCGTTCTAAAAGCAAGATTCCCTATACTTAAAAACATGTCGAGTTATGATATGAAGAAACAAAAATACATCGTTATTGCTTGTTGTGTTATACACAACTATATTAAAATGTATGGACAAAGCGATGAATTATTTGAAAGTGGTGCTAAATCAACTCAACTCAACAAACTTTAAATAGGTAATTTGATAATTATTATCTCACAAATAATAATTATTGTATACAACATAATATGGATAACCCGTAAGTGAGCAAAAACATACGACTGTAATTGAATTCACAAGTGTTATAACAATTCGAGCAAGAATATGTATATATACATGTCTGAATACTATGCTAACAAAGACTTATCTATAAAGCCCATCCGTTTAATATGATCAATAAATACTTTGGGCGGTAAGCCTTTCATTAACGGATCTGCTATCATGAGATCGATACCAATATGCTCAATTAACACTTTATGATTTTGCACTTCTTCTTTCACAGACAAATACTTAAAATCTATGTGTTTCGCACCCTTTGAATATTTGTCATTCTTCGGGAAGAAAACAGCTATGAAATTATCACAATAAATTCTTAGCGGTCTAGTAATACTATCGATAAGACTAAGATCTAAGAAAAATTTTCGTAACTACAATCCATGAACCGTGGCCTAGCATACCACAAATTCAGCCTTCATAATGGAGGTAGCAATGATAGACTGCTTTCTACTTTTCTACGAAACTGCTCCTCCAACTAATAGAAACATGTAACCGAATGTAGATTTTCGTGAGTTTACACAATCGACATAGTCTGAATCCGAGTAACTTATCACTTCGAGATGGGTTGATTTTCTATATGTAAGCATATAGTCCTTGGTGCCTTATAAGTATCTAAGGACTTTTTTTGCAGCTTTCCAATGGTCCATTCCAGGATTGCTTTGATATCGACCTAGCATTCCAACAGCAAACCTGATATCTAGCCTAGTGCATGTTTGAGCATACATTAAGCTCTCAACAACTAACGTATAAGGAATAGACTCCATGTCCTTACGTTCCAAATCTTTTCTTGGACATTGCATTAGACTAAATTTGTTCCCTTTCTAAATTGAAACTATCCCTACAGAGCATTTTTCTATTTGAAATCTTTCTAATACTTTCTCGATATAACCTTTCTGAGACAATCCTAACAATCCTTGTGATCTATCTCGGAATATTTCTATTCTTATCACATAGGATGCCTCACCTATGTCTTTCATTGCGAAATTATTAAAAAGAAAATTCTTGACATCATGTAACAAAACAATATTATTCACAGCAAGAAGAATATCATCAACGTATAGGACTAATATAATGAACTTGCTCCCACTAATCTTTAAATAGATACATTGAACAATAGTGTTCTCTACAAAACTGTAAAATGTAAAAATGTCATTAAACTTAAGATATCATTGTCTAGAAGCTTATTTCAGTCCATATATTGACTTCTTTAATTTACACACTAATCGTTCCTTTCCTGTGGTTTTAAAACCTTCTAGTTGATTCATATATACTTCTTCTTCCAAGTCACCATTTAGAAAGGCGGTCTTTATGTTCATTTGGTGAAGCTCTAAATCATAATGAGCCATCAGTGCCATAACAATTCTTAAAGAATCCTTCTTTGAAACTGGAGAGAAGGTCTCTTTATAGTCGATACCATCCTTTTGAGTGTAACCTTTAGCAACAAGTCTCGCTTTATACCTCTCAATGTTGCCTTATAAGTCACGTTTGGTCTTAAAGACTCATTTACAACCCACTTGCTTTACACCTTCCGGCATCTTAACTAATTCCTAAACATTGTTATCATCCATTGATTTCAACTTTTCTTTCATAGCATTGAATTATTTTTCAGAATTGTTACATTTCATGGCTTGTTTGAACGAGCCTGGATCTTTATTGATACTCAAGTAACATTCATGTTCAAGTGAGTAAATTTCATAGTTACTTGAAATAACTGATCTTTTCTGCCTTACAGATCTACGTAATGCTACTTCTTGTGGCCTCACTTAATCATTTGTAACTTGAACATCATTAGCTAGTTCATCACTAATATGTTCAAGTTGTGGAATTGGATTATTAATTTGTTGTTCCAGTATGTTACGTATCTGTGATGCAACAAGAGAAATAACAATCGGTGGGATCACGTCTGATGTCGTAGTGTCTACTCGACTTGGAGTAGTTTCTACTTGATTCTCGCGAATATTCACTTTTTGTGGTTCTCCACTCCTATTGATTTGATCATTTTCAATGAACTGAGCTTTACTAGACTCAACTATTCTCATACTATGGTTAGGACAATAAAATCTGTACCCCTTTAATTTTTCAGGATAGCCAAAGAAAAAACTACTAATAGTTATTGCATCAATCTTCTTTTCATGTGGATTATACAGCCTTACTTTTGTCGGACAACCCCAAATATGAAGGTGTTGTAAACTAGGTTTCCTTCCTGTCCACAGTTCATAAGATGTCTTAGGAACTACCTTACTAGGAATCCTATTAAGTAGTTACGCAGCGGTCTTTAATGCATGCATCCACAATGATAACGGTACAGAACTATAACTTAACATACTTCTAACTATATCCATAAGAGTACGATTTCGCCTTTCGGCTACACCATTTTGTTGTGGTGTACCAGGCATTGTGTATTGTGCATATATGCCTCGACTTGCAAGAAACTTTGCAAATAGACCTAGACATTGTCCACTTTCATCAAATTGTTCATAATATTCACCACCTCTATCAGACCTCACTATCTTTACTTTTCTATCTAACTGCCTTTCTATCTCATTAATGAGCACCTCTAAGATATCCACAGACTGAGACTTCGCATGTAGCAAATAAATATAACCATATCGTGAGAAGTCATCAATAAAGGTAATGAAATATCTTTTGCCGCCCCAAGAAGGAACGTCGAAAGGACCACAGTTATAAGTGTACATTAATTCAAGTAATGTGTTACTTTTTATGGCTGGATGCTTTGATAAATGTTTGGTTTGCTTGCCTTTAATGCAATCCACACATATATCCCAGTCAACAAAATCCAATGGAGGTAAGATTTTATTTTTTACTAACCTCTGTACCCTTTTTTTGGATATATGACCTAATATTTTATGCCATAAAAAAGCATAACATTCATTATGTACGCTACGTTTATTTCCTATAATATGGTCAACATGAAACAGAGATGCGGGAAAATCAACATCAAGATTGAAACGATATAAACAATCAATTAATGTACTAGAATCACAATAGTACTTATATTTATATAATGAAAAAACACCATTTCCAATCTTAAATTGAAATCCTACATCATCCAATTTTGCAACAGAAACTAAATTTCTAGCACATTCAGGAATATAAAGACAATTTTCTAGATTTAGGTAACGTCCAATGTCCGAGATCAATCTGTACGTCTCAATGCCCTCTATCTGTGCCTTCATTATATTCCCCATATACAAGAACTTTTTAGTTCCGTTTATGGTCTGGATTGAAAGGAATCCTTGTTTAATATGTGACACATGAGTAGTTGCACCAGAATCTAACCACCAGGTATTCTTAGGCACTTCAATATGATTTGATTCAAAACATACTAAGACATAGTATGTACCTTTCTTTTCGAACCAAGCATTTCTTTTAGGACAATCTTTCTAAAAGTGACCAGGCTTCTTATAGAAGTGACACCTTTTATCTTTCTTGATTCGACTCTCATTAACTTTATTGAAAGCTTTGTCCTTATCTTTGCCTTTCTGTCATGGTTTATTCTTGCTGCTACTAGTTCCGTGGTGAAATGTGAGATGAACGGAGTGCTCCTTCATTTTCTTTAATCTCCCTTCCTCCTGAACTAATATGGCTTTAATCTCTTGAGGGTTCCATTTTTCTTTAATAGTGTTATAATTCACTTGGAACTGGCCAAACTCTAGAGGAAATGAGTTGATTATAAATTGTACCAGAAAGGACTCACTCACATCCATACCCATAGAATTCAACTTTACAGTTAGGTTTGACATATGAGTTACATGATCATGAATGGGCTGTGACCAGTCAAACTTCTTGGTCATTAGCTCACTCATTAAAGTCCCTACTATACACTTGCCTGCTATTTTAGATTGGGAGTATTCCTTAAGCTTTAACATGAACTCCTTTGCATTATCCATCTTAGGCGTTAATGGCTTCACATTTTCTACAATTGTCATTCGCATCAAATTTAAACTTAGCATGTTAGACCGTTCCCAAGTCTCATAATAAGACTTGTTAGCTTCAGAACTAGTTTCAGTTATGACTACGGGCCTTACATCTGAAACAATGGCCAAGTCCAAATCTATTATACCCAGTTAGAATTGGATTCATTTAGACTAGTCCTCATAGTTCAGACCATTGAACTTGATTAAGCCATTTCCTAAGGCAAACAAATTAGTAGATGCTGTAAACACAACATATAGCTCACATATTACTGCTTTAAGTAAACCTAAATGGATTCAAACTAACTAATAAACTTTGATTATGCATTTAAATTCTCCTTTGGGTGAAATTTAAATGCATAGTTGTAACCTATTCTGATGAATATATATAGTTCACTATAATAGACAATCAATCATATTCTAGTCAACATGTATATTATCTTTGGATATACAATCATATTAACTAAATATGTTAATAAAGTCCCTTTAATGTTATTAATTATAAGCAATAGTCCACCTTTAGGTGACCTCCAAGTGTTATAATTAATAATCTCAATTGTTCAGTTCAACCTTTATGTCATTTTAGCATCACATCATAATGAACAATTAAAACAATCACAATTAAATGATTAATTTCAAGCTAGGCCACTTTGGTGACTAACAAGCCTTACATGCAATAAACATTTAATTGGACAATTATCATACATGACAAATTTTAATTTAGTTAGTTTGGTCACTTTGGTGACCAACAAACTATTCTAAATTACCATTATGTCATGTAGCACATGCATCATATAATAGGAAAATTTAATTCCAAATATTACATAATATAAAATAGTCAATGTATCAAAGAAATATATAATATGGCACTGAATTTCAAAATTATATATTATGTATAGAAAATAAATCAATTATGAATTAAATAATCCATTATAATTGGGCATAATTATTTATTAACCTAATATATCCTTTAATGGCCCAATGACCACAAAAATTAGTCTATAATCTAATGTTTGGGTATGGAAGCCCGTCTGGCACGTGCTCGTTTGCCAAGGAAAAGTAGCATCTGGCCCGTGCACCCCCCTCTGGCACAGCGTCTGGCTGGGAACGATTGTTTTGTTTCTTTTCCTAACCGACAACCTAAGTTCATACGGTGACTTTGGATTAATGCTTTGGCAAAACCTAAATTCATATTACCGATACCACTTCAAAAGTGCTTTATGCTGAAAGGAACGATATCCAAAACATGGCTTTTACAAGAAAGAGGTTATTTTTGCGTCATACTTTTATCATACAACACGTTAAATGCATATAAGCATAGATTAATTGCATATAAGACAAAAACAACACATAATAAATGCTATAAAATTGCATCTGGGATTCATGTAAGAGAAACACCAAAAGACAACGATAATATACATTAATTACATATGAGACTTAGCATCACATATTAAATGCCAAGATAAAACACAGTTTCTTCGTATTGATACAAGTGCGAAGATTTCAACCATATTTTGTTTAATATGTTGATAAAGCATTGCGTATGAGTTATAATAATATTCGAAAAGAACAAGAAGTAATGGTTATCTGTGTTCTATATCTATTTTGTATATGAAGAAAACAATGATATGAAAAATACAGAATAATACAACACTCCATTTATACAATCATACTAAAACGATACACGGTAAAAAACAAATCATGCAATACCATGCTTTGATACCAATTGTAAGATATTTATGGATCGATTGATTTTTACATATCTATATCCATGATTGTTTTTCTTGAGATGTTGATATTCTTGAAAGAAGTTTATTTCCTCTCTTTTTGTTTCTTTTAGCGGCTTCTTCAATGGTTCAGAATCTCTATTCAATAAGTTTTTAAACTTATATAACATTACCAACCGATATGTCGTTTGGTAATTGGAAGAGAGAGGAAAAAGGGACTTTGACTCATTTGAGATCCATTATTTAATACCCAATAATTATTATCTTTGTTGCTTTTCATGGGGCTCAATTCTATAAGTCACATGGGACATTAAATAGTCTAATACTTTCACCATATCGAGGTGAAAGATATCATTTGCGAGATTATAGAGGCAAAGGAAAACCTCAAAGTCTACAGGAATTATTTAATTACAGGCATTTTTCATTAAAAAATGTTATTGAAAGCTAGATTCCCTATACTTAAAAATATGTCGAGTTATAATATGAAGAAACAAAAATATATCGTTATTGCTTGTTATGTTAGACACAACTATATTAGAATATATGGATAAAGCGATGAATTATTTAAAAGTTGTGCTAAAAATAAAGAACAAATTAGGTAAAGTGAAAATGAAGATCAAAATTCTCAAGTGGAGTATAATATCACTCTAGCACAACTTCGAGGTATGTCTTGAAAACGAGATACAATTGCTAGACAAACGTAGAGTGATTTAATTATTTCTAATTGATTTATGTTTCTTTTTGTAAATGATAGTCCTGTTATATTTTCAAGAATTATAGTATGATGGACATATTTTATTGATTATATGACTTAATATAATTTCTAATTTATGTAAATTTATTATATACAATTAATGTATAATTTTTTAATAATATTTTATTTGCATATATTTAATTTTAGCTATAATGATAATTAAAAAATATAATGTATTATATTATAATTATTACACATAAGAGTATAATTACAAAAAAATTAAAACAGGATAATAAAATCAAACATGTTTTTGTTTTCAATTTTTTATAACAAATCTCAACTAAATAGGTTTTTGTTTTCAGTTTTTATATTACAAATTTCAACCAAACATGTTTTCTTTTTTTAAAGAAGTAAACAAAAACTAAAAATAAGAAACAAAAATAAAAAATAACAATAAAAAAATAGAAATAAAACCAAACGATCCTTAACTTATGATATCATTTTAGTGGCCCGGACGATGACATTAGCCATCTCTGTCAGAAGTTGATTGAGAACTCCGTTAGCAGCACCCCCAGCATCTCCAACACTGCTTCCTCTCTACAAACATAGAGCATTGAAAAGCATAAGCAAAAGAAAACAGCAATAAACATTTCTCAAACAGAATCGCTAAAAAAAATTCCAATAATCAAAGATGATTTTGAGGTATATAAAACAGATGCCTGAAAACTAAATAAACTTGAGTGGCAATTGAATCCAACTCATCGAAGAATAGAACACAAGGAGCAGACTGGCGAGCCTTGTCAAAATTTTCTCTAACGTTAGGCACTTCAGCAACCTGATCCATAGCTTTTTACTTACAGTCCAGAAGACAATAAGCTAAATAACTTAATTTATCACCAATAACTATTCATACTAACCTTCTCACGCAGAGCAGATGTGTTGCTTGATACAAGAGCAGTCTTGAAGTGTTCATTATTCACTGCCATTGAATTAAGCACTTTAGCATCTATTGACTCGACATCAATCTTTTCTGTGATGCATTGAAGTGCAGCCTCAGTGCAAAGGGCAACTAAGTCAGCACCAACACAACCATGTGTGTCCTTCGCAATCCTTTTCAAATCAACCTGCAGATATTACCTTCTACCTAAGATCAGGCAGTTATACAACCCCCATAACCCAACACATCAACGTGCGCAGTTAGAAACAGGGAATAATTTTGCTACTTACATCGTCGGCAAGTTTCATATTCTTTGTATGGATGCGAAGAACCTCAAGACGCCCAACCTCATCTGGAACCCCAATATCAATTTCCCTATCAAACCTTCCAAACCTTCTTAGAGCTGGGTCAATGCTGTTGGGACGATTTGTAGCTCCAATAACAATAACATGTGCACGAGATTTAAGTCCATCCATCAAGGTTAAGAGTTGGGAGACAATTCTCCTCTCAACTTCTCCATGTGTCTTCTCTCGCTTCGGGGCAATTGAATCAATCTCATCAATAAAGATGATAGATGGTGCATTCTTCTCTGCTTCCTAAAATGCTTTTCTGAGATTGCTTTCGCTCTCACCAGCCAACTTTGACATGATCTCTGGTCCATTTATACAGACGAAGAAAGCATCAGTCTCATTAGCAACAGCCCGGGCAATAAGAGTCTTTCCAGAACCGGGAGGCCCGTAAAGCAGAATTCCTTTAGGTGGCTGCACTCCAATTGATTTGAAAAGCTGCGGATGTATTAAGGGAAGCTCCACCAACTTACGAATTCGAGCCATCTGTTTTACCCCGCCAACATCATCATAACCAACTTCATCCAATCTATTTTCATCCTCCCTTCTTATCGGTTCTCCCTCCCAGAAAATCAGTGTGTCTGGTGCAACCACACAATACTCTGGTGGGTCAGTCCCAATAACCTTGAACTCAACGCTTCTCATTCCACCTCTCACAAGAAAGAGATCACCCTCCCTAACTGGGCGATACGCTTCCACAAAATAAGCTGAAAATAGCAATCAGTAGAAGGATTAATCACAAGAGATATAAGTGAGGGTCTCTAAATCTTGAAGGACTAGTAATAGCAACACCTGTCCGAAGTTTCTACCAAAAATTGCCGAATTGATTCAAAGCCCAGTCTTAAATACAATTATTATTATTTAATTTCACTCACGTTTCAAGCATGCATCAAAAAGATTCCCTGTTACTCCCTCAACTGTGTCATCTATAGGCAGTATGTGAACACGGTTTCCATATTTGACATCAGGACATCGGTGCACGGAAACAACGTCTC
>JANZLD010000005.1:74851865-74867942 GCA_026413575.1 Erythroxylum carthagenense | reverse complement strand
AACAACTTAAGCCCATCTCCAATCAAGCCCATCTCCTTTCTTTTACTTCCTTCTTCATTTTCCTACAACTTCCTCCTCAACAACTCAAGCCCAATAACTTAAGCCCCTTAATTTTCTTTTAGCCCATTACATTTCTCTTCTCTTTTCATTTCTTACTCATTTCATTTGGGCCCAAAGCCCAATTAACACATAAATTTCACCTAACTCATTTAAGTCCAACTAACATATCTAACTTCATTAATTTTCCACCTAACTTATTAATGCTATCATATTTTAATTAATGACACCTTAATTAATGCTAATCTAACTTAATCAATTTAATCTAATCATGCTTAATCTTAAAAAAAAAAAATTTTTTGGGCTAACATGTAGTTATACTAATTTTCATGTACCAACTTCACTTGGCACTTGATACTTTTCCTAGTCTAAATATACATTTAATTACCTTAATCTTCTAAGGGTATTAATTAATTCCAATTTACTCACTATAGTTTACTTGATCAAAAATTCAAGTCATAAGTCTTTTATATTCTAATCATAGCAAAATTCTAACTCCCATCACACATGTACTTTCATAAACATGTATTATTTCAAATAGGGTATATTTTGGGGCCTTACAGGTTAAATATGTTATTTGCATCTCAACATTTTACAGAAGGTTTAATTAAGCCTCATTGTTATCTATAATACCACTTTACACCCTATCATTACTAAGATATTACTCATTACATTCTGGATAAAAGCAAAGGTGGTAACAGAGATAATGTTAAAGGCTTATTTAGGCCTTTTGTGAAATATTAAGGTGAAAATTACACATTTAACTAATATTTTTAAAAAATCATTTTAAAGATTACATTAATGTCTAGTTGGTCCACATCGCCTAATCATGACATCACATAGGCTATATCAATGACTAATATACTAGAAACTCCTTAAAATTTAACCGTTTAGGATTTAAGGTGTTATCAATACTATTTTGAAAACATAAAGATATAAAGTGATACTGACTAACTTAGACTTTTTAAGAACATTATATGGCAATTCATACCTTTTATCTGAATTTTATAGTTACTATATTTTGACAATAGGATTTTAATATATCTAAAATGTTATGGATTGAGGCCTACATTACGACAACTTGTGCCACTTACCAAATAACTAAAAACCTTTAATATTTGGCAACTAGTGATCAAAGATCTATTTAAAACAACTAAATAAATTTCGACTTTCTAACTAGCGTATTTGAGGTTTTAATTCTCACTCATTCAGGTTATTCAACAATTCAATATAATCCCAGAAACAAAAAGTTTGGGTTTGGTGGGTCATGACATAATTATTATTGTTTTATAATGTTTTGCGATTGAATGTAGATAGGGGATTGTAAAGATTATGGAAGAGGAGTTCTTAGGAGCACCAATGAATGCGAGTTTGCTAAGGCTTTGTGCTTTCTTAAAACTAAAGTTCTTGCCATCTATCGTAGAATTTTTAGGGAATAGAGTGTTAGGAAATCAAGACAAGATCTAATCGCACTTGCAATGGAATAAAAATAAAATTCTTTCATTTAATTTTTAAAAAGTCAATACCACTTTAAATTATATAACATGATTAATGTATGAATTTAATAAAATATAAATACAAATCAAACCTTATTATATAACTTAATCTTTTTCCTAAAATGGATTTCTAACTATTTTTTAAACCGGTTCATCACAATCACTATAGTCATAAACATATCCAACACCTAATGTTGTGTGCACAAAACAAATTGAAAGAACTTTATAAATGGTGTAAAAAGGGATAAGTAAAGAATGCTAACTCCTTTAGAGCTTACATTATTTTATAATAGGATTTGAGCTTTTGATAATTTAATCGAATTATATTTTATTTCAATTTTTATATGTATAATTATAATTAATTATAATTAAATACCAATTAGCTTAAATAAGTTCTAATATCTCATATTGGTCCTTGTTTATTAAATATCTAATATTTAACATTTAAAGTTTATAAAATTTTGTAATTAAGTCTAACTTGATTAAATTACCTTTTCTTTTTTTAATCATTATTTGTGTGTAATTTATTAAGTTCCTAAGTATGTTGGTAATGGATATATATTAAAAGACCAAATTGTATTTAAGATTAGATATATTAAACTTCTTTTAATTTATCTTTAATTCTCTAATTAAATAATATATACATGTATATTTCAAGTTTGACATTCAGCGATATATCATGACCTCTCAAGTATCAATAATGTTAATAGTTTTGATTAATCCTTTTATGCGTGATTTTCATATAATTCCATTATTTCATCATACAATGTACTGAGTAGACTTAAAGCATGGAAATACTATATACTCTATTTGAGTCTAATCATAATTAGCTTAAATAAGTTCTAGTATCTCATATTGGTCTTTATTTATTAAATATCTTATATTTAACATTTAAAGTTTCTCAAATTTTATAACCAAGTCTAACTTGATTAATTACCTTTTCTCTTTTTAATCGTTCTTTCTGTGTAACCCATTAAGTTCCTAAATATGTTGGCAATAGATATAAATTAAAAGCCTAAATTGTATTTAAGATTAGATATATTAAACTTCTTTTAATTTATCCATCAATATATCATGACCTCTCAAACAAGAATCTCAAAATGGTTTTGATTAATCTTTTTTATGTATGATTTTTCATATAAATCAATTATTTCATCATATACTGTACTGAGTAGATATAAAGCGTGGAAACACTATATACTTTATTTGAGTCTGATCATGTAAGTTCTCCACCATTGGTAATTAATTTTATTATTGACATCTGAAAATTATTTTGCAAAGCATTATTCTACCTTGTCCAAAGATTCCCTGAATTAATACTAATGGAGAACAACGAATCAGTTTCCTTGTTTACTTTAAGGTAAAATCCTATATTGATTACTCAACTATTTTCATATAATTCATGTCATATCCAACGAGTAATAACTGAACCATCCTTAACAAGGATAGGTCATAAGTAGTATCAAAATATATCAACCTATAGATGAGAAACTTTAGACATATAATGTAATACCCCCTATATGGAAACCTACAACCATCCACATACTTGGCAACCAAATTCCTATATAAATATCACGGCATAGATTTCTATTCATTTATAGGGACTCTCATCACTCATCTTTTTGTTCAATGTTATACATATACGTATTACAAAATTTCATATCATTTAACTTTATCATTGAAAAGTAGTATTACATCTTTATATTTACATGTTAATTCAAAAGGAAACCATAAATTTTCCTTTATTATATATACAACCATTCTTTAATCAAAAGACACATCTAAAGGTGCTTTTACTTGGACCTACAGAGATTAACACCTATGCTAAGCTTGAAAGCTTAGTGGAAAAAACACTTATTTTGGATGACCACTCATAGCAGTCATTTGCATTTAGAAACATCACAGCTCGCATATCATAAATTCACATTCATAAACCAAACATTGGCATTCAACGCTCATATAAACAATGATGACATACTTAAGCAAAGTATATAGTGCAAGTATGCTTAAACATATTATCCATATACCAAAAATGCACATTTAGAAGCTAAATATTGATTTCCAACTCTCATTGGTTCAAATTATTAATACAAATACAAATTCTCATCAATACCAATTATTTAAGTTGTTATGTTGTATTTATTATTTATAACCATTTACTTTACTTTCTGTGTTAAGTCTGCACAGTTCTATGGGTGAGGATAATAGGAGTTGTGGATATTCGAAAACATCAAAACTGTGGATACCCAAAGGCATCAAACTGTGGATACTTGAAGGCATCAAACTATGGAGACATTATAATCTTGAAATGAAGACACCATTGGTGTCAAACTGTAGCAGCTGCGCTATATCCCTAAGGCATGCATATCTATCCACCACCTAGACAATAGAGCATGCACTGTAACATTTCCTTTAACCATTCACTAATTTCACAACTCATATATTGACAAGCCATATGATATACATTTCATGTCATAAAATCTTTATCTCTGTTGCATACAAATCATTTATGTACATGTAAGTTCTTTTTGGAATGCATTATGCTCAATCTTGAATTCCAATGTTCAATCACTCAATTCACATATGGTAAGTCCTATTTCATTGTTTCTAGGTGTTTGAAAAGTTTCATACACATTCAAAAAAGTTTAGATAAGATTAAGTAAAAACTGGAGATGGAAACAAACTTAAAATAGTGCAATTTAGGCTGAGCCTATAGTGGTCTAAAAATAGGCAAACAATCAGTCCAAAAGCAAATCACTTGACAAACTCCAGTTGTTCCTTAATATGCATATAGAAAACGTTAGAATTAGTGACCGTGCATCATTACGCTAGTCAAAATAGAATAACTAGACCTATTACTATATTAGTAATGAGTCTAGGTCGATCCCACAAAGAATATGTGTAAAGTTTATAAAATAAAATTAACTTGTGTTTAGGTTTAATAGGGGTTCTGGATTTTTGAAAGAAGAAAATAAAATGAAACTAACTAATAAAAACAAATTAAAGAAAACCTGCAAAAATGATAAAAGTGGAGAATTCGGTAAGGATTCGATTCTTTGGTCCAATCTCAGCCTACACCTAAATTAAGCATATTTCATTGATTTGTTATTCTCAAATCTCTCCTAGCAACTATTAATAGTGAGTTAATAATTAACCCGAGTTTTTTTTAGGTTTTATTTAATTGAGATACGATCGTTAATTAAACATAACTACCGCATAACCTAAGATACGATCTCTAGATTTAACTAGATAGTAGCATTACGAATTATGAAAACTGATTAATCAAGGCAACAACCACATGTGATGCTTCATTTAACCTAGGTTATGCTATCCCTAATGATTACAAATCATCAGTTGCTACACATGAATTTCAACCTAACAATTTTGGATTATATCGAAATTCTAGCAATGAGTTTACAATTAAACGATTCAACTCCTTCTTGCACTACCTGCCCACTACTTTGTAGCAACCCTTTATGCCTTTCGTTGTTCCTTACTGTTCATTGATGGGACGAATAAAGATTGAAGGTTTCAACTTACTGCACACATCCCAGCTACTACCCGTCTCACTGTTTTCTTCTCTAAGCCACAAGCTGCAGCACGAAGCCGCAACCGTAACCCCAACCCTTCCCCTCACACCTACGCCTCCACTTCATGCCTACGCCCCTGAAGCATGATGGGACAATTAAGGATGGGGGGTTTTCTTATTGACATAAATATTCTCGCCCCCGTAAAACCCTTCAGCACAAATTGACCAAAATATAGAGCTTTTGACTCGTTTTAACTGTTAGATCAGAAAATAAAACATGCAATATTTAGTTAAACGGTAGATTTCAAACTTTTTTAGAAATTATAACACAGCGGAAGCAAGATAACCAAATCAACATATCAATCCATACATGACACGATATAAGGATAATATTTAACATAAGAACAAGATGGTAGAAATATTATTGACTCCTTCGTTATAGCTTTAACTCCTCGTTGTGCTATCCTATCCTCAGTAATTATTGATTCAATTGCGTTAACCTTCAAGAGAGATTTTGAAGTTGTTCAAGAAAGGAAAAAGGAAGAGGAAGAGAAGAGCTTCCCTTTGAGCTAAAGATCCCTTCATTTGGTGAAGAATGAAGGGAACCAAGAGAATTCTACCCAAGAATAAGGAGAAAGACAACCTTGACTTGGATCTTAGCAAGGAAATGAGGTGGGTAATGTATTTACAGTTATTGTGTAATTGGTCAAATTCTTACCTATATGTGAATATGTGTTAAATTGTTTGAATTTTGACTTGTTGAAAATACATGATGATTTTGATTTTGTTATATTGTCGAAGAAGCATGATATGTTGATATAATTAAATTGTGATTTGATCAATATTATGCCATTGAATTGTATCGTGATATTTTGATTTGAATGGAAAGAAGAAAGAGCATGAAAAGTATGAAAGTATTTCATTTTGATAAAATGATTTTGAGCATTGATTATGTACTTTGTTTGGGAGAAAGAAGAACCGTTTCGTAGTCACATGCAAGTTGACATAAAGCCTTCTCTTGGTTGCCCGCTTGTGGCCCATGAGATCTGAAAGATGGACTCGTTTTGTTCACGAAGTAAACTTTGGTTTCTCTGTTTTGTTCACGAGTCATTTGTTATGCATTGCATCTTTAGATGATCAAGAATGATGCATAATTGAGTGTCATGTTTAATGGCTGAAGTTTATGCTGTGTGTTATAAGTTTGAGTTAAATTGATCAAATGCTTAAATTGCTTGAATGAAGTTAGAATGCTAAAATTTCTAGATATACATATACATATACATATGCTTGAATATGTGACCAATCGCCAATGACTATAAATATATTAGCCACTGAGCTGTGTTGCTCACCCCACGCTTCCCTCCTCAAGTGTAGAAAGAGAAGATTAGCGATCCTTGCAAGGCATTGAAATTCTAAGATAGTTAAAGACTTTTGTAATGAAGTTAGTTCAACAAATTTTGTAATTTAGAATCATATTAAGCATAGACATTCAATTGTTTTTTTGTATTTTTGTAATTTGAAATGAGCTTGTATAAACTCTTTTTAAATTCATTAATGAAATATGATTGGGTTTTGTTTGTGATTCTCAAAATTTTGATGTTGAAGTTAGATTGTTGTGGGCACGCCACCCTTATGGGACGACGGGCTTTGTATGACTCCGAATTGTTGAGCTCCGAAAATAGGGGCCAACATCTGTGTGGTATCAGAGATGATGTTAAATGTCTCCGAATGCTAGGTTTCGCAAGTGGGGTCCAACAATACATGCAAGTTGAGAACATGCATAATGAATAAAACCTTTAACTCCCTTAATAAACTTAGGATTAATGAAAACTATCACGTGTTAATAGTCTATACATCCAAGATCTATCAGCATTAGTCATTTATATAAAACTGTTAATTCAAAAAAGTGATTTCATAGTTAGTATCCTTCATGTCCCTTAAGTTTACAAAAAAAATAAACTTTACACAATATCTCCTAAGTATTAATCAATTAAATTAATCACCTATAATTGATTTCAATATTATGGTATGTGGCATTATTTACACCAGTGAATCAAGAAACCAAGTTCTCGTTATGACTCCTAGGCTCATGAAATTTTTCACTAATTAGCCTCATCGGAGTTGTGTTATAGGTTTCCAACCTATATACCATCCTAAAGGTTTATTATATAAAGAACTGTCATGTCTATTAAATATATGAATTTCTTGTGTTAATACTAAGTTTGAATTAATCACATTGAAGTTGAAGTATTAATCAATTGAATTAATTACCTACAAGTGATTTTAATACTATAGTACGTGGCATTGTTTACACCTGTGAATGTGAATCAAGAAACTAAGTTATCGTTGTGACTCCTAGGCGGAATTTTTAATCAATAAGCCTCATGAGAGATGCATCACAGGTTTCAAGTCTATATACCATCTTAGGGGTTTATTATGCAAAGAATTGTCATATCTATTAAACCTATGAATTTCTTGTGTTAATACTAAGTTTGAATTAATCACATTGAAGTTAAAGTATTAATCGATTGAATTAATTACCTACAATTGATTTCAATACTATGGTATGTGGCATTGTTTACACCTGTGAATCAAGAAACCAAGTTCTCGCTATAACTTCTAGGCTCGTAGAATTTTTCATTGATAAGCCTTATGAGAGCTGCATCACAGGTTTCCAACCTATATACCATCCTAAAGGTTTATTATGCAAAGAACTGTCGTGTCTATTAAACCTATGAATTTCTTGTTTTAATACTAAGTTTGAATTAATCACATTCAATTTAAAGTATTAATCAATTGAATTAATCACCTACAATTGATTTTAATACTATGGTACGTGGCAATATTTACACCTGTGAATCAAGAAACCAAGTTCTTGTTGTGACTCCTGGGCTCTTGGAATTTTTTAATGATAAGCCTCATGGGAGTTGCGTTATGGGTTTCCAACCTATATACCATCTTAGGGGTTTATTATGCAAAGAACTGCCATGTCTATTAAACCTATGAATTTCTTGTGTTAATACTAAGTATGAATTAATCAAATTGAAGTTGAAGTATTAATCAATTGAATTGGTTACCTATAATTGATTTCAATAATATGGTACGTGGCATTGTTTATACTTGTGAATCAAGAAACTAAGTTCTCGTTGTGACTTCTAAGCTCGTGAAATTTTTTACCAATAAGTCTCATGAGAGCGACATTACGGGTTTCCAGCTTATATACCATCCCAGAGCTTTATTATGCAAAGAACTGTCATGTCTATTAAACCTATGAATTTCTTGTGTTAATACTAAGTTTGAAATAATCACATTGAAGTTGAAGTATTAATCAATTGAATTAATAACCTACAATTGAATTCAATACTATGGTACGCTACATTGTTTACACATGTGAATTAAGAAACCAAGTTCTACTATGACTCCTAGACTCGTGAAATTTTTCATCGATAAGCCTCATGAGAGTTGCATCACGGGTTTCCAATCTATATACCATCCTAGGGGTTTATTATGCAAAGAACTATCATGTTTATTAAACATATGAATTTCTTATGTTAATACTAAGTTTGAATCAATCATATTGAAGTTGAAGTATTAATGAATTGAATTAATCACGTACGAGTGATTTCAATACTATGGTATGTGGCATTGTTTACAGCTTTGAATCAAGAAACCAAGTTCTCGTTGTACTCCTAGGTTCGTGGAATTTTTCATCGATAAGCCTCATGAGAGCTGCATCACGGGTTTCAAGTTTATATACTATCCTAGGGGTTTATTATGCAAATAATTGTCATGTCTATTAAACCTATAAATTTCTTGTATTAATACTAAGTTTGAATTAATCACATTGAAGTTGAAGTATTAGTCAATTAAATTAATCACCTACAATTGATTTCAATACTATGGTACATGGCATTGTTTACAGCTGTGAATTAAGAAACCAAATTCTCATTGTGACTCCGAGGCTCGTGGAATTTTTCATCGATAACCTTCATGAGAGCTGCATCACGAGTTTCCAACCTATTTACTATCCAAGGGATTTATTATGCAAAGAACTGTCATGTCTATTAAACCTATGAATTTCTTGTATTAATACTAAGTTTGAATTAATCACATTAAACTTAAAGTATTAATCGATTAAATTAATTACCTGTAATTAATTTCAATACTAAGGTACATGGCATTCTTTACATCTCTGAATCAAGAAATCAAGTTCTCGCTGTGACTCCTAGACTCGTGGAATTTTTCACTAATAAGCCTCATAGGAATTGCATAATGGGTTTTTTAGCCTATATACTATCCTAGGGCTTTATTATGCCTCAGTTCATTAATAATTTCTAAAACGTATTCCGCATATTGTAAATACTTATATAATCATACATCTGCTAATCAATGATTCAAACATAACCCAAACATAAATACTTAGACTATTAAAGTAGACCATAAAAACTCATCAATGATTATAAGAATATTCTAAACAACAATACAAAATCAAGATCTCATTTGCATTCACACAAAAGTAAAACACATCTAATTAATGTATTATTAAAGCAACACATATGGTAGAAATTAGTTGGACGATTTACCTGGATGAACGGACAACTACAGACTACAAAAAAGAAGGATGAGCGATACTTTTCAACACAAAATAGGGCCTGCAAAAAAAAATATTTTGTATTAGTTAATTGGTAGGAATGCACCACTGTTTGAAAAGGACTACAATCGACATAAAAATCTGCTTCATCTTCAAAAGTATGCAAGATAAAACAAAGACATCGTGAACATCAATTTAAGAATTTCGAAGTTCAAATCCATCAAGCTTTTTTTTTATAAGTAATTTTCTAATTTTATAGATAATATTTGTCACAACAAAAACAATAAAACTATAATAGTTTTCATTATAAGTTTATGAGTTTCGTTAGCAATATGACCAGACTATTATGAAACAAAAATAAACATGATTACTTTAATTTGTTATCAAAAAAAGAGTGTTCAAAGAATCTTATATAGAAAGGTAGTCAATTAAGCTAACTGATATGAGTGTCAAAAATAATTACTATTAAATTATGCCATTACAAGATAATTAAATTTAGGAAATATAAACGGTTTGATATATTAGCAATTTTAAGTCTTTATATTTTCAGAATAAATGTTTCTAATGTGAGCGGACACTTAAGGTATAAGGCTTGAATAAAAAGTGTTGACTGTTATCCCTCCATTCTAACACTCTGAAAAAGGTCATAACCTATGAAAATAGTGATATTCACGTGGCTGGAGTTTAGGAATGATAATGAATTAGGTTGAATTAAACCTCATATATTTTTAGTTCATCATAATTTTTTTAAAAAATTCTAAGTTTAGACCAACCAATTAACCCCTCTTCCATCACTACATATGCATATATATGGTCACACTAGATTTAAATATAGTTTTTTGGTAGTCTTATTACAATAACTCACATTTAACTTCTAACAAGATGACTATTATTAGCAATTATAATATATAATGAAGGCACTAATATGTCCAAATCTACCACACATGTAAGAATTTAAACATCAAACTTTTGCAAGCACCATTAATTATCATAGAACTTCCATTTATCAAATAGTTGAATTTTTTACTTACTTTCCAAACTTTTGGTTCATAATCATGCTTTGCCCAAAAAGGAATATTAAAGTACTTCAAAATTTTATGAACAATTGTTTAAAAATGATGTAAAAAATATCTCGTAAATCTTTTAAATATCAAATTTGACATATTTCATCTATAGCTTCAACAAAATATTAATAACCAACAACCTTTTAAACTAAATTATTTGATTCTTTAAAATCTAGACATTTAATTAAAAAATTTAAAAAGTTAATCACTTAAATATAAATTATACTTATATCACATTAGCATTTCCTCATTTCACATTAGCATCATTAGCAATTCCTCATATCACGCCTCTCTACGGTCACTACATAATTTCCTCATATCACATTAGCATCATTTGCTTTCTGTCTACTGTAAACTAACCTAACTATTGAAAAAAGTTCAAGATGCATATCCTCATATCACAACCAGTATCCATTATGTCTAAGTGATCGTAGCTTCATACTCATGCTCCATACATACATTCAATCATTCAATGATAACTTTAGACAAACCAAAGAGACAAAATTCACTGTCAACACATTTATAGAACCAAGTCCACATTTACAGAGCCAAACGAGGTCATAATGAACCTATACATTTACATAATCACAATGGCAACGAGGAGTGGTGCACGAGAGATGATTATGTAGTACTTGAAGAAGATGCGATGACGACAGCAAGGAGTTATGGTGGCGACACGTGGTGGCCTTTGGTAGTGACAAAGACAAGGTGTGGTGGCATGCCGAGGATGGTGGCATGCTGAGGACACATGATGGCACGATGATGATGCGCGGTGGATTGATGAGAGGCATGGTCGGACGACAGTGATAGAAGAGAGAAAAAGTGGAGCTGCAATGGAGGAGGTGAAATGGGAGGGAAGGCAGGCACCAAACGACGTTGTTTTCAGTTTTTTTAAATGCTGAAGCAAAAGCAAATGATGACATTGACGTTGATGTCTTAAATTTACCGATGCAATACCTTTCGGTAAACTCAAAACTTTTTTACTCTGCCAAGTATTACCACTTTCTTTATCAACAAACTTATTTTACTGTCGTTGTATTCCGTCAAAAAATTTATTGGGATGATCTCCTTCTATTTTTACCAACGGGTATTTTTTCTGTCTCAAAATGAAAATTTTCCCAACGATTGTACCAACAGATCATGGTTTTTTCTCGATAATTTTCAACGGTTCCATTTTTATCAGTAATTTTTCATCGCTAATTACTAATTTTCTTGTAGTGTATCTAACTACGAGAACTCTTACCAAGCCTAAACTAGGTCTAAGAAATTTAGATCACTAACACTTAGTATCAACGAAACTAAACAAAGGTAATTTTTACTCAAAACAAAATATAAATATAAGAAAATTAAGTAATAGGTTATATGTTATGACAACCAAATAAGATTAGGACTTGAAAAATATTTGGTTACTTCCATTGTTTTATCCAAAATAATAATTTTTATTTCTATTCTAAAAGATTATTTTAATCTCTCATTTAGACTAGGATCCTATTCAAATTTAGTTGATCTTGAATATGCTCAACAAATTAACAAAACTTAAATTAGGTAGAAAATAATTTTATCAATCACATCTTATATAACTCATAGATTTCTTAGATGACAATTATTGTCAAAATATATCTTATATTTTATTCAAAACCCTATGTCTAAATTCATATAATCATGGGTTTCCTCATCCATATCACAAAATTTTAGTTAAGTAAAAATTATTATCATACTAAACATAGTCTCATCTAAATCGACTTTGATTTGCTTAATATGCCTATCAATAAATAGAAATCTGACTTATTCTTATAATAATGAAAGACAACAATTATACTCTAAACATATACTTAATATTTAACGAGAAATTCAATTTCAAATGATCTCATTAATTACACATTACATGTAAAATGACATATATTTAAACATGTAACCCAATGTATACATAAAATATATCAAACATTTATATAAGCATGCAACTTATTACACAGATATAATCAAATAATAAACATGAAACATTAAGCCTTGTTTGATTCCACTTCCTAACATAATTTTCATAATCTAAAATAAAATTTTCAATTTTTTGGATAATTAAGTTAGATTAATCCTAATGATTCCTACATAAATTAAATAGTAGGAATAGAAATTAATTTGATTTGAAAATAATTTTTAAATTAAAATTAGAAACCATTTTCAATTATCTTGAATTCCTTAATAAATTTAATTTAAAACATTTTTAACAAATTACTCTTCTACTTATTATAATTTAGAAAAACTTTTTATAACAAATAGGACATTCTAATCTAAATAGAAAATTATGTCTCATCTAATTAGAAAAATGTTTTCTAATATTGAAGAAAATCACATTCAAAATTAAATAAAATCTTTTAAATTTAATTAAAAATCCTTTAATTGATTTATATAGAGACCAATTTCTTAATTAATTAAAAATAGTTTTAATAGATTATAAAAGCATTTAAAAAAATTAAAGAAAGTTCTTTTTCTCAATTAATAAATGAAAATTTTCTAAATTTAACCAAGGAAAAATATGTTTTTCTAATAAGTCAAGAAATTTATTATTCAAATTAATAATAATTTTCTCAATAAGATAGAATACTGATTCTTTGAAGGAATAAAATAATAAGTTTAATTTATCTCACTATAAATAACTTTAATTAAAAACATTTTTCTTAATTAGACTAAGAAAGTATTTTTCTTAAGTATAGATGAGTCTAAATAATTAGTTTCAATCTAAATTAAAATGTAGTTAATTATAATTCTAAAAATAATTTTGAAATCTAAATTAGGAATCAATCTAATTATTAATCTTAATCAAATTAAGAAAAATAACATATTTGATTTTACAATTATTTTGAATTTAGAACTCTTTTAAATTATATTTGAAAATTCAGTTACATTATATATATATATAACTTTTAGATTCGAAGGAAACCCCCGTTGGTGGAGCCCGACTACTAGAATTCCCGGCGAGGCCCTCCACCAACAGGTACAACCCTCAACTGTCTCATGCTCGTACAAGAAATGCACCCATATGGAATCGAACCTGAAACCAGGCTGAAACTAACCCCCACTCTCAACCATTAAGCTACACCTCTTGCAGGCTAAATTAAATATATATTATTCCATACTTGAAAACTTAGCCTTGGAATTACTTGAATCTAAAAACTCAAAAAGTTAACCCGTTTAGGTTTATGTCATACTTAAATCTATATCCAAACAAACTTATTTTAACCTTAGAATAGCATAACCCTATTATCAAACTCCCCTTATTCTAGCCTTATATTATTTTAGCCTTTGTAACTAACAAACCTGGCCACGAGTTATTACAATCACGTAGCCAAACAAAGCGAGGCTTCTTCATAAGAAAAGTTTAACACCTAATAATATATTCTCCTAGTCTACTCACCACCTAATTCCTTCTTTGACACGAGCTAAATCACACTATCTGAATATATGTTCTTCCACTTGCTATTGTCGTGATAGCTTACAACCACACCATCTTACGGTAGCAACCACTGGAGTGAAGAGGCCAACAACATCACCAGCAGCTATTAGAGGGCGAGAACCCAAAACGTTTCTAGCTTCTTCTTTGATGAGTACCTCTCTCCTCATGCTCCAACAGTATGCCTCCTCATCACCGACAGCAACCACAGCACCCAAAAACACATCCACCATAGTTGACAACTCAAGTTTCTACTGTAACGGTGTTGGTATCAAAAGATAACCAATCAAACAAACGCAAGTTTCTTTCATCTCTCGGCAGCCCAAAAGGCTTAATAGATGTGTCCTTTAGCACATATAACTAAAACAATTCATAGAATGTGGTAACAACGGTCAACGAGGTCTTCTTCTGTTCTTCACCAGAGCCCCTTTATAAGCAAGGCATAGCAGCTCAAAGTTTAACCATGCAACTGCATAATCCTCGCGAATGGATTAGCATTTTAAGTCTAATGAACTTTGTGTTCTTTTTTTAAAAGTGCAAGTTAAATTGCCTACAATCTCTGCCCCTTCAGTCCATTTCCAAATCTGATCCTTCTAAGGTTGGGATTTGGATGCTTGGCACTTCAAGGGGAATAGATCAAAAAGCTTATATCCTGGAAACCGGTTGGATGGTTAATAGATCACAAGAGGATAAGAATATATGAAGTCTCATCTAAAACCAGGGCGTAAGGACGATCGTAAGTTCTGTATTTGCTACGATCAAAAAAAGGGAGCACTTGGTTTTCCCAATACCAAACATCCATTTCTCAAATTCCAAGATCTTTCTAACAACACTATACTTCAAACAAAATCTTCTCCGTAGGACCCTGAAACTAGGCGAATAAATGCAAGCTCGTTTTTATCCCTTTCACTTGGCAGCCAAAACCTATCGTAAAATCAACACCAGATAACCGTGTGTAAACAACACCTCGCACACTGTACGTAACCAATGGCAGTTACAGTTATGCATCTCTTTTATGTAGTCTGGACAGTAATTTACTCCGAGTACAAAGAAACAGGGGTGATATTTGACAGCAAATAGATCAACGGAATGGAATCACTAGAAATAGTGAACATAAGCAATAAAAAGGGCAATATCGAAACTGTATATAAATGAGAGTTTTGCTGGCCGTGTCAAATTTCTAAAGCTCCTCCGTCATAGCAACCAAGGCTTAACAAAAAAGTTTCACATATAAAGAGATACCTGAGATTCTTTCAATCACAAAATTGTCTCACATATTGCAATAATTGCATAACAATTTATGAGTCCCTGGGAGGTGACTGAAAGAAGAAACTATAAAGAATCTAGGACCTTTTTCTTTTGGTAAAAAAGCTATAAAGAATCTAGGACTTTTTTCTGTTGGTAAAAAAGATCTACAACCTTGAAAAATGCAAAGGACACTTTATGGTACAGTATAACCATTTCACGTTGCAAACTACATGCTTAAATAGCCTAGAGCAATTGTGTTCATCAGAACAATGCTACAGTTAATAACTTCATGGCCATATTGATAGGTATTGTATCCTTCAGTTTATTTCTGAAGCCACTAGCCTCAGCAGCAACATATTAAAGTTCAATCAAGAGGGTGCTGCAAACATTTACTGCAACAGCCCAGCCCAGAATAATTTCAAAATGATATTATAAAACAACAGGATAGTATATGCAGGGATCCTCTGAAGTAAAGTACCAGAATGATTGAATTATCTCATGAACAACAGCACTAAAATGAAAAAAATTATCATGTGGTCATAACAAGTAACTTTAATTAACATATCTATCATGAACACATGAATCTCACCAAACATGGAAAGGAATGGTTAAGTATATGGAAGATAGGCAGACATGAAACCTTAGTT
>JANZLD010000005.1:74766030-74777102 GCA_026413575.1 Erythroxylum carthagenense | reverse complement strand
TTAACTTTGAATTCAGCAAACAACCCAAATGAAACCTATAAGGTCGATAGAATGAAATATCACATGCACAAACAGCTAAAATATGAGAGATTATGAAAATTAGTGCAGACATACCCTAAAATCTCATAGCACAAAACAATTTAATTATGGTGTAAGGGACGGCGGTCAGAGAAGGAACTCTAATCAGTTATAGCTCCAAGACGCAATAGAGATTGAAAGTAACTCTGATCAGTTATAGCTCCAAGACGCGGTAGAGATGGAAAAACATAGTCGAGACAAACAGATGAGGAGAACAGTTCCCTTCGGTGACCGAAATCGACTACAAAGCTTTTCTCCATTTGGTCTACTCTCCTTCGTTGATGCATGGGAGTGAACGAACGAAGCAGCAGATGCGTGAGGGTGAGACGGTGAGACAAACAGAGGCAAGGAAAGAAGACTGTGGAGAAAGAGGGAAGAGGTGGCGAGTGTGAGAGACAAAATTAATGAGGGCAAAATGGACATAAAAAAAATATCAGCTTATCCACGCAAAACGCTCCTCGGAGGAGCTTGTTTAAAAATAGCTGGTTGGGTTGAATCAGCCAACCCAACCAGCTGATAACCAAACAACTTTTTTAGCTTTTTCACTTGATCAATCAGCTTATTTGAGTCAATCAGCTAATTTTTAGCTGATCAGCTAACAACCAAACACACCCTATATCCATTATTATTCCTCCCTATATTCATTCTCATTCTCATTCCCATTACCTTCTATGAACTAAGCACCCCTTAAAATTTTATCCTAATCGAAGGTAATTTGTTCTTTGATTAGGGCTAGAGAAAATTTTGATCTTCACTTTCTCTCTTTTCTAGGCACTTCTCCACATCTACTTACTCATCTTATTTTCAGCCATATATCCCCCTTATATACTCGATCATTTTCTTCCTCATTTTGTCTTTAACGAGCAACTTAAAGTAGGGGCAAAGTTGACATTTTAAACTAACACCAAATATTATCATATAAAGTAACACTTATATGGTATTAACACTTAAAATTAGTCCAAATTAATGGACCCCTCCTCCAAGTAGGGGGTTTTGTTGTCCTAATACAAACAAAAAAATAATTGTTCGTAGTTGCGTTTTTATCTATTGCCAAATAACTTTTTTTTGTTGGAGTATGTTTATTAAGCATTTTGGTTATTGGTTCAAACTAAAAAAGGGTGAAGAGTTACATCGATTTGAAATACATTGGAGTCACTTGAAATTTGTTCCGCCTTATTTTAGAAATTACAAATCATAGAATAATTACCTTTATTAAAAGAAAAGTTACTTTCGAAATTGTTCATAAATGCTTTCGATTTAATTATATAAATCTGTACACGAGAAATATGGAGAAGTTGAGGATGAGTGCTACTTACGGAACCATCTTTTTTTTTCCAATATAATAATTACGGATTCTTATGGCGTTTATATTGACATTTGACACTCTTCTGCCGAACGCAATTTTATAGGAAGAAGCAGTAAAATTGAACATATTCAACCCAGTCGACACAAAAACTTCTGCGCTTGCTCGCCCAAGTTCCTGGGAGCCTTAGCCCGTCAGGCGGCTATCGAAATATTATCCAATCGAGAGTGCTTCTCAAGGCTTCTGTGGAGCTTAATTAGTCTAACAGGAAACAGCTTCAGACTGTAACCCAAAATTTTTGTCGCCTCACCATCACAGGAATCCATCCTTCGTGATCAACTTTTGATGCATATGTAGCTCTCGTTCTACACAGTTTGGCTGTTAAAAGCGTATAGTGACGGTCGAGCTCTGGTGCATAGAATATAATGATACTATATTATCTGGACACGACAAAAAATATTGGAGTTTGAGACCGTCTGTCCTTGAGTTCAACTTTTGATTGGTTGCTCCCCCGTGAATAAAATGAGACTACTAATAAGATACTGTGATCGTTCTTGGCAACTAAACACGCAAGAATTTGTCCTTTTAACTAACCGGTAATCAAGGTAAGTGAATAAAATAACGCAAGTCTTCCGCTACTCCAACAAAAAGCATGGACAAGTGTCAATCATCAGCAAAATGATATTAGCGCTTCAACCAAGGTAAGAAAAGTTGATCTTCGCATGATTTCAGTTTCAGTAGTATATTGCACACACCGCAAAAAGAAAGTGGAAAATGCCCTTTCCTAAGAATCCCTTTGTAAGTTTTGCTACTTGTGGTTTTCTTTTTCAACAAAATCAAAGAGACTAGCCCTTCTCTTTTGGAAAGAAAGGTCAAGTACATTTGCTTTAAATGTGGTTCCACCCACTACCCATTTTGGAGTTAGGCCCAACCACTTGGGAAATGTGTGAGAAGAAAAGTTGTTGGCTGATAACCCATCACGTCACTCCCCAAATGGAATCATCCAAGGATAAATTTGATTTAGCAGTAAAATCGTTATCCTAATTCAAAATCATTTCATCTACGTCTTAAATTTACGAAGTGGCACTTACTATGGAACTTTAAATAATTAACTTTTATTGACTTGTCATTACGCCGTGGTAAAAAGTTGTTTATGACCAATCTAACAACTATGATGAATATAAAGAGAGAAGCTACATTCCATTATTATTTTCTTTAGTTCTACTTGTCTTTGGGCTATAACTTACTGAATAAGGTTTATTTAATTCATTAACCTGAAAAACTTTCAAATTAAACACGAGTGGCTCTTCTTGCACACGTACACATATATATATACATATTCATTGGTAGTATGAGTGAACCTATGAATTAGTAGGTAAACCACCGTCCCGTGTAGGTGCCGATCGAAAAGATGAAATTATATAAGTACTTAAGTCTGCGTTACTTGATAATGATGTCCCATCACTTTATTAACTCCACAATAATGGATTTTGCTCCATCCTAACGTTGCTAAATATAAAATAAACACATTTTCATATGGATGTCTACAAATTGGGTTGAATATGGGCCGCGTCTGGTCAGACTCATCCGACCGAATGAGTATATTTGTCAATTTTGATATTTTAATTTGATCAAAAAATTTTGACGTGTGACTTACTCAATTTGGACCAAAATTTAATCGAACCATTTAGGTTAAAATTGACTTTCCTAGTTTTTTTTATATATAACAGAGCAAAAAGGTAGTTACAATTAAATGGTTTGACCTCTTAATAAAACTAAGATGATTTTTACTAGTTCTGCCGGATTTTGGCGAGACTAAATGTTGCCGTTTGGATCCATGAGTTGGCTACCTCCTGTGATGATTTCGACGGTAATATCCCTGCAAAACAAAGAAGGCACATTGGGGGTGATGTCCCGATTAGCCCCTCCGACGCTCAAGTTAGGTTTCCAGTGTAGGTAAGATTGCCGAAAAGCAATGAGAGTTAGGTTATGAATTACCTACCTTCGTTGTGATAGAATAATACCTTATATAGTGCATGTGCTAGGTTTACGAGTTCACGTCTGCATGGGACTCTCTCACATGCGGACGGGCTGAGGAGAGCGTGGATTGGGCCTGGGCTTGACATAGCCATTAGGTATGAGACCGCTCTTTGAAGGATGGACCGATCGGCCCATGAGATATTTTGACTGGGCTCGGGCCCTGCTCGACCGACCCGACCACAACTTATGGAAGATAAACCTTGTGCAGAAACAAACAGATGTTATGTTTTTGTATGCTTGATCATACGTGGCTTCAGAATAGAACGATTTTCTTTTTGGATAAATTTGACATACGTAGTTTGCGTGCATTAGGCCAAGAGCATTGAGTTCAATAGCCTGTGAAGCACATCATCTATATTGTTCGATTCATTTGTCAAGCGTAGTACAAATATGGTCTCTTGTTGTGGCGTTCACTTTGAAAAAACAGATCAAAGTAGCCTTCTGCTTCAAGTTGGGTTTGCGTATTTTCAGGAAAAAGCCAACACTTCAATCAATTTGTCCTCATCCTGTCAAAGGATATGCAGGTCATGGTTAGAGAAGCACACATTGCATGTTCATATGAAGTTCTTTAGGAGAAAATGCCACAAGGATTCTGAAGAAATTGTGGTTTCAGTTTGGATTTGCAAATGTTGTCACAGAAGTTTGCATTCATTTCCATCTTCCACAGTCACCTTTTTTCTTGCATAGAAAAGATCTTGAATTAACATTATAAACTGTATATTTTTGAGGCTGCAGTATACAATTTACGTTGGCGTGATCTTCTTGGATCCAAAGAAAGAATTGTTCACAGACAACAAATTAAGCTGCCAACTACTGTACCCAGGCTGTTCTTAAATCCACTGGGTTTGGATCTAAGTTTGTTTGGTTTTTTACTTCCCCCGCTTAAATTATTTAATTGTTGGTTTAATTTATTTTAATAATTTTTGTTATTAAAAATTGATCTTATCAACTGATTTTTATAAACTAATCAATATTTATAAACTATAATAAATTAGGGGTGATAATAAGGTCCGAATCTGGCCCAACTTATCCAACGACTCAAATTTTCACCTACTGGCAAAACAATTCAGAAACAATGCCATTTTGACATTTTATTTAAAAAAATCTACCGCGACTCAGTCCATTATCATCTTTATAATAATCATTTAATTTTTATTTGATAATATCCTCTTAAATTAAATTTTAAGAAAAAATAATTTCTTTCTTAATTTTGTTTTAGTTTTTCAATGAAATTTAATCTTTATTATATATTAATTTTATACAAATTTAATATTATACTTTAAATTTTTTATCTTACTCCTAATACATCTCTTAAATCGTATGCATAAGATGAAAATCCAAATGCGTCACCAGACACACAAAGTGAGTTCTATGCTAGGCCTGGTCC
Organism: Erythroxylum carthagenense; assembly: GCA_026413575.1. Taxonomy (NCBI): domain Eukaryota; kingdom Viridiplantae; phylum Streptophyta; class Magnoliopsida; order Malpighiales; family Erythroxylaceae; genus Erythroxylum; species Erythroxylum carthagenense. The sequence continues at coordinate 74,772,294 of JANZLD010000005.1, read as the reverse complement.
AATAACTAGTGATTGGGCTTTTAAGTAGATAACAATGAACGAGTTCCTCTTACTTTCCCTTTTCCCTTTTTCTTTTTAACATTAGAACTTATTATGTTAAAGGAGAGAATTTTCCGGATATAAAAATTAGAATTTGGTCTCAAATAGTAAATTTCCTCTTTTAAATTCATATGAATTAATGGAAATCTTCTTATTAAAAAAAACTCACATCTTTTTTATTTGATCATTGTTTTATATTTCCATGAGTTTCTTCTTTCTTCTTCCTCTTCTTTGTATTGGCCTATTTATTATTTAACCTTATCTACATCTTCTGCTCTATTCTAAGGTCCTTCTCAGTCTTATTTTTCTTGTTTTTCTTATTTAATGTGTTTTCACAAACCTTTTCTATTTTTATCTATTTTTATAAAAAATGAAAAAAGACATTAACATAGCGTTTAATTCACCTGCAAAAATAGATAAGGAATGAAATGGTAATTCTTCAAAAATAGAATGGATGAGGAATAAAATAAAATATAATATGTATTATTTATTTTGGATTGTTCCTAAAAATTTATGATGATAATGTAACGCCAATAATTGATTTGAAAAAATAAAATTAAAATAATAAAGGAATAATTAATAAAAAGATCAAAATATCTATTATAATTTCCACTAACTACATTATAGTCCCCACTAACTATTTTATATATTATTATTATTATTATTATTATTATAGCTAAGTAAATATGTGGATTTTTTGAGGATATTTTTGTCCAATAAATCCTTATTTTTATTCCCAACCAATTTGGAATAAATAAAGATAAAAGGAAAGATGAGTTTATTTATTCTTTAGGCTCAAGGAATAAATAAACCTCTATATTATATATTCTGTATATTTTGTTTAACCAACTAAAAGAATAACTTACTATAAAAAATTGATCAATAATTAAAGGGCCATTCAAGTCAACCAAATACTCCACGGGAAAAAATACCACACCCTTACAATTTCACCAACGTTTAGATATTAAACCATCATCCATCACTCAAATGCCAAAGGCTGAATGGTACGTACAATTCCAAGCTTTCACTTTACTATAATTTTACTTCCACTCTTTAGTGACTCCATTGGTTTGGTTTCTCAACTTCTTATGAATGGCAAATCCTGACGAAGCTGTCCACTAAGCCATGATGTTTTAAGCAGAATTTGATGTTGAATTGTATTCACACTGGATGAGCACTCGAGCATGCTTGACTCAGAAGTACAAGCCCTGCGGAAACCACCAAAGTAAAGAGATGATGATGAAGAGGTCCCTTAGAGCATTGGTACACATGAGACAGAGAGACTGATTTACCTCGAGATATGACCGAGTCCTAATCTTACCTTGAATTATGAGTACTCCACAAGATGAAAGCACCTACTTTCAGAAAATCAGAGAACCCTTTTGTCCTTTAAATCTTTCATCCTTTTCGTGAGGTCCAAGCTTCCTCCCCATCTACACAAGATCTCATTATTATTTTGTTTAACGAGTGCGATATTGAGTGAACCAACTCACGGGAGTCATCCAGCTTCAGTCAGAAGAAATGAGAAGACAGATTCTTTCCAAATTAAGAATTCACATCGTCTTTCAACCTTTTTCTTTTCGGAACAATTTTGGCTCCTTTTGGCAAAGAGATAGCGAGGCATATATTCCTTTTGACGGTGAAGGTAGATAACTAGCTTATCAACAAGCTTTTTCACTTTATAGGAGTCGAAATGAGCTAGGCCGAGCCTAAGTTGATAAGCTTGACCTGTGTCGTTTTGGCCGAGCCCAAATTATTATTATTTTTAAAAGTCAAAATCATATCATTTTGTCGTTAACCGGTTAGGCCTCAATTTGGCCAGAGCCGTTGATCACAGGCTGATCCAGTTTGATCGGGTCATCCTTATCAATTCATGGTTATTAAGGGTTAGATATAATTACCTATTTGATAAATAAAATTTGTTCTAGCTATGATTTATGCCAATTTAATTAAAAAGATTATTAATTTCAATCTTAAATTGGATTTGATTTCAAGTTTTACAATTCAATTCAATCAAAAGTGATATGGTCTAATATTATTTTATTAAAATTTAACAAAAATAATGTTATTTTAGTTTTCATAGCCTGATCATTTATAATTAGGACTTTTCAACTTTAATCAAACATCGAAAGACTAAATTTAATTTATGGCTTGAGTTCGATCCGAGATCAAATTATTATCACGAGAAATGAAAAAGTGAAGTAAAAAAGAAAATTATATTTTAAAGAGATAATTTAGGAGGGTTCATGAAAAAAGTTTAATAAAATGAATTTAATTTTAATACTTTATTTATAAATATCATGTCAATTAATATGAATACATTATATATTAAGTTTTACGATTTATTAATTATATGAAATTAGTTAGTTAATTTAAATTATTATTTATCATGTTATCTTGCAAATAGCAAAACCACATTAGATCCAAGCCCACTTAATTGATATAAATCAAGGACCGGATCCATATACCAATTAGTTTTTATCCCTATCCAGTAATAATATAATAAATAAATAAATAAATTCGTAAACTGTAGCAATAACTTCTCGTTCGTACTAAAACTAAACCTCAAATTTCCCTCTTTGTTTTATAAGCACAGAACACAACCCCCAACACCCACACTCATCTACAAAATCTCCTTTGTGTTCTCAGATCACCAAAGCCTCTGTGTTCTCCTTTTGCTTTCTCTTCTCTTTGTCATTTCCTCAAACATAACCCAATCCCATTGATAAACCTCTCTAGTCTCTGCTACTAGTACTACTGCTACTACTGTTGTTAACGGATCTTTGACTTTTCTCATATCCTATCTAGCCGTCGTACAATTTGTATCTAAATGGTTTCCGGTGGGACCCGCCAACCAGACGACGGGGACAGGAACCCTCCGGCGGCATCGAGGGCCTCGGCAGCTGCCACCAGGTCTTGGGGCAACGTTACCACCGTGTCCGGCCAATCGGTGTCGACCAGTGGCAGCATCGGCTCTCCGTCGAGCCGGAGTGAGCAAGCCATGGCTACTCCGGCGAGTGACAGCACTTTCCTTAGGTTGAACCATCTCGACATCCACGCCGACGACGCCGCAACCCAAGAGGCCGCCGGGTCAGTCCCTCTACCCAGTCTCACTTGAGGGTCTTGTTTAGCTTTGCTTTGTGTTTGACCCAATTGTTTGATAGTTTTGGTTATCCAATGTTATTTACAGTTCAAAAGGCTTATGATGCTGGTTTGTAATGCTCTTTTTCGTTTTTTTAATCTTGTATTTTGTGCAAAAGTGCGCCAATTATTAAAATTTTTATTGAATTGAATTTGATAATGTCCATGAAACCTTTTCCTTTTGTGGTAATTCTGTCTTTTTTAGATTTTTGTTTGTTTTGTTTTTTAATACTTTGAATGCTTGAGAAAGAAGCTAATAGGGATGACGCTAGTTCTGCATTTCGTTGTCTTTGGTTATCTGTGGTTACATTTGTATTTTTTGGGTATTTTTTTGGCTGGAGTTGGATTGTGTGGGATTGTTTCATGGACTTTTAAGAGTATGTTCTTTTTGTATCAGGGGATAGAGCTGTATTCTGATTTGTGTGTTAATTGCTTCTTTTCTTTATAACAGTAACAAGAAGAAAAAAAGAGGTCAAAGAGCAGTTGGAGCTGATAAATCTGGTAGAGGACTTCGTCAGTTTAGTATGAAAGGTATTTGTTTACTTCTGCTATCTGTTTTGAGTTTTCACAGCTTAAGATATTATGAATAAAATATGTCTTATTCACTTGCCCTACATGATGAGTTTTCTTAGCTGACCTAACAGTTTGACTGCTTTGATTACTTGCAGTGTGTGAAAAGGTAGAAAGTAGGGGGACAACCACTTACAACGAGGTTGGTGGTTTCTTGAAATGATTCTTTAGAGTTTGAAACAAATTAGTGAAGGTTATTTAGTGTTTATTGCCTACTTGTTTAATTGCAATGCTGTCGTTTGACCTGCATGTGAGATAGGCATATGCTGTTGAGCTGGGTATGACTCTTCACTCCTGTTGTGTAGTGGAATAAAGGATTGTTGCAAGAATGACTTAGAATAAGTAGCAACTAGTCCTAGGGTTTTCTCATCGATTTTGTCAAGCTGGGTGGAAAGACTAAATTATCAAAATTCCATGTTGCCAGGGTGGTTGGCATCTTTTGGATACTATTTTTCAAATTAAGGGTGAAGAACACAGTGCATAAATATTGCTTCCACTTTGGATGTTAAGTTGACAAGTGGATAGAGGTTTATATGTTTTCTATAATCTCAGAGCTGGAGTAGAATTCCATACAGATGATGAAAGTTGTGTTTCCTTTCGTGCTTCCAATTAGAATTACAGATGTGTCAGCACATCTTTCACTTCTTTCAATGCTAGAAAGCGATTTTGACCTACCATGTTGATATTTTTTGTAGTTGGAGAATTAGTCTCCATGAAGATGTCATTAAGGAATGCCTATGTGCTGCTATAATCATCTTAGATGTATCTATACTATTTAAATCATGTTTGCTGACGTTTTCATAGTTCTGAAGCCTACAATGCTCACTGCCTGGGTGCGTGCTTGCATATGATTCATCCTTTTTTATATTGGTTTTATAGATTTTCTTTTGTTGTTGTGCTTCCTGTATAAGTCTGAAACAAAAATTGTGACCACTTATTTTTCTATTGTATAATAATTCTATAATCAGCCTCTCAAATTTTCTTAACTATTGCTTATCTAAGAATTTCAAGCAACAATAGGTTGCAGATGAACTTGTAGCAGAGTTTGCTGATCCTAATAACAACATTTCATCCCCAGATCAGGTCTGCCACTTTTTTAACTAAAGATGCTTGGTACCTTTTTCCTTTCTTTATTTTCAAGGCAAATTAAAACTTACACATGCGATTCTCCTTGAATTTAATGTTGACAGCAACAATATGATGAAAAGAACATAAGACGAAGGGTATATGATGCCCTGAATGTACTCATGGCATTGGATATCATATCCAAGGATAAAAAGGAAATACAATGGAAGGGTCTTCCTCGAACCAGTCTGAGTGATATTGAAGAATTAAAGGTACAAATGAAAGTTTTGTTTGTTTGTGTTGATTACAGAAAGAAATTTCTTTGCTTTTGTTTTTCGATCTCATATGATGTTATCCAAAATTTTGGATGTGTCTTAATCAGGCTGAACGTCTTGGACTGAGGAACAGGATTGAAAAGAAGGCTGCCTATTTGCAAGAACTGGAGGAACAAGTATGGACTTAATTCTGTGGTTTGAATGTTGAGTTACTGGTTACATACACTTAGGTTGATATGCCCTTGTGTTGGAAGTATGTACTAACTTCTTACTCCTTACACTAAGTTCATAGGACTTCAGACCCTGGTCCAACGGAATGAGCAATTATACAAATCTGCGAACCCTCCTACGGGGGGTGTGTCCTTGCCTTTTATTCTGGTGCAGGTAAATCTATCTCTCATATTTGCTTATGTTATGGATATTCTCTAGAATATTAACCGATGATCAGTACATAAAAGGTTTAAGAGCAGTCCTTTCATGCAGACATGCTGAAAGATAGGACTGATTCCTTACTTCCCCTAGAAGAGTCCTTGTCAGTGGGACCATAAGGAGACATTACTCTTTAGTATGGACATTGTACTATTATCTCTCACATATTCTTGCATGTAAACTTGCTTGTCTTGTCTGTTGTGCAGACAATTACAAATAAGTGAGATGGATTAGGGTCTGGATATTTTTGACTGATAAAGATAGATTTTTGTGTGGCCATCAGTTGGTTGGTATGTACTTTCTAGGTTTAAGAGTATGCGTCCATACCAACCTGGTGCAAGTTGCTGGGATGAAAGTGATAGAACTCTCAGTAGCTGAGAGATTTTTCACTCAATATTATTGAAGTGTAACGACAATTTCTGTCAAGTTACAAGGTAGTATGCAGCCAACTTCGAGAGTGCTGCTCTCTCCAGCCTAAGGCTCATAGGGGAAGGAAAGGGTAACCGAGTAAAGTTACCACTTTCTGTTATGGTCAGGGGCTGGGGAGTGTTATGTGCATGTGGGAGGGGAGAGATTCTCAATTCCATCCATCCGATTATCACCGTTCTTGTTAGCCATTGTTAGGATCTTAGCTCTGATACCAGTGATAGAACTCTCAGTAGCTGAGAGATTTTTCACTGAATGATTGGGAGGGGAGGTAGGCAATTACTAAGAATATACTGTTAGCCTTAGGCTGGAGAGAGTA
>JANZLD010000005.1:74665497-74682046 GCA_026413575.1 Erythroxylum carthagenense | reverse complement strand
ATTATGTGGAAAAAGATGGGGTATGGAATGAATAAATGAAAAAGATGGGGTATGGAATGGTACTATAGAGATGTATTTAATCTCCTTGATGGTTAATAAAATGAATAAGGGAAATCAAACGACTACTACCTTTTCCAAATCTGGTTGTAAAAATAAGTAGGGCTTCAAACAAAATTCAATAAGGAGTATACTGATATTCAATTGAAGTATAAGTATAATAGATTAAGGGCTAGATTAAAGAATTTTAAGAACTTATTGAAAGAAACATGAATCGGCTACAACTCCCTTACCGGTGAAGTTAATGCTACAAATGAATGTTAGGAAAATCCATTTAAGGTAAAATAATCTTTTTTATTAGTATATCATATTATATAATATTTATTCTCATATTCATTTTTCATCATTACAGGTGCATAAAATGGCTTACAGATTCAAAAAAAATAGATGTAAGGAATTTTCAAACTTGTGTCATATTTTTGGAGATAGTATTGCAACTGGTGTGAATGTGCATCCATCAACTAAATCTTTATTGAATATTACATTACAAAAGAGGAACATGAAAATGATGTTGATAAAGATAGTTGTATAATGAAAAAGAAGATCAAGATATAAGTTCTATATCTAAAAGAAAGAAATCTCCTAAGAATAAAAAGGCAAAGAAGACACATTATAACATTGTAGAAGAGGTCTTGCTTGCACTTGGTGAATAATAAAAAAAGGAATAATGATTTACTTGTGAAAAAACTGAGTGAAACATCATCCACCGTAGAGAGTAGATCTCAAAAGTGTAACATAATGATGGAATGTATGAAGTTCTTAGATTGATTAGGTGTTGACTATGTGCAATATGGAAAAGCTATAAAGGCTTTACATGATTCTCCACTTTATAAGGATATTATTATGAAGATGACAGATATAAGGAAGCCGTATTGGATTATAATTATTACACATAAGAGTATAATTATAAAAAATAGAAACAGGAAGATAAACCAAACATGTTTTTGTTTTTAGTTTTTATTACAAATCTCAACCAAACAGGTTGTTGTTTTCAGTTTTTATATTACAAATATTAATCAAACAGATTTTCTTTTTTAAAGAAAAAATAGAAATAAAAAAAGGAAACAGAAACCAAAAATAACAATAGAAAAACAGAAGTGGAATCAAACGGCCACTTACCTATCTATGTTCCATATGCATCAAAATTAGAAAACTCGGTTAATTTAAATTAAATTTGTTGATTTTCAATGGATTGGATTAGGTTGGGCCAAGTTTAAGCTAAATCATCAATTTTATAAATATCCATGGGATTTTAGATATGCCTGCATAGGAAAGACCACTATTATTGTTAACACATTGGTTATTAACTGTGAGACGCACATGACGTTGATGTAAATTGAGGAATTGAGGACAAGAAAGTAGTAGATAAAGGATCACATTAACATCTACTAAAAGACCATCTTGATGGATGTTATGCTATAATTATATAGTTACAAAGATTCACACATAATTGGGTCATAAGAATAACCTCATGATCATTCACAACTAAAGCTAATGGCAATAAAGAGAAGTAAGCTTGGAAAATTGAAAATGAAACTCAAGTATATTTAATAAGAAATCTTGAAAAAAATCTTAATTATGACACCTTTTTTGTTCATTAACTTTATGGTATAATCTATAAGCATATGTATCATTCGATTTTTTCCCAGCGTATCCTCTTATATGAATCATATGATGCATCATGTTGAAAATACCAATACTTCTATAAGACTTGAATGTGTAGTGTTCATATAGCTCTTGTACCTCTTAATAAATTGACCACAGCATCTGTCACGAGGATTTTTTTTAGTGCAGTAAAATTGGAATGATTTTTTTAAGTCTTTATGCAATAGTCAAGTTTAATTTGCAAAACTCGACTCAACCTTCCCTTCATGATCAACGATCAACAAATTTGTTTCTTTTTGAATACCTCATGTTATCATGTTATAGTGTTTTACTCCATTCTCACAATACAAATGTTTAGCTCAAACAATCAAATGGGATAAACACGGGAGTTATAGAAAATCCATCTTTTTTATTGAATCAAATCATCCAAACATAATATAAAGGAACTTGAATTTCTTCCAACTAGAGATGGCATTTGGGCCTGAGCCCAACCTAGTTGGTCGAACCTTAGTCCCATTTTTTTTATAAAAAAAACCTTGGGCTGGGCTCGGATTCAGATTACCTAGACCTAACTCAGTCTGAGGCCTAACACCTATAATAAAATTGCATCATTTTTAATTAAAAATAAAAAATAGGTCAAACTCTGGCCCAATTGCCTTGGACATAGGTCGAGGTTGGGCCGTAATAGAAATTGTCAGGCTTGATCCTGGCCCTGCCCATTGCTATCTCTACTTCCAACTTGAAGAACTATACAAAAACACTACCTAAAAGAACTTCCTACTCACAGTTCTTACAAAAAACTTTCTCCTGAAGCTCTCAATTTTCTTACAAATGATTAAATGTACAGTACTTCATATAAATGAACTACAAATGATGCTTTTTATATAGGCTTACAAGAATTTAGGGATCATGTAAGCTAAAATTACTATCTTTCTTTATTAACTCCACTAAAGAAGTGGGGAGATACCACTTCTTCCACTAAATCAGTAGAGAGTTATTCACTTTAGGCCACTAACTCAGCTTTTGGAAATGGGATAAGTGTTTAAAAGATGTCTATCAATTTTCATATCTTCCGACCCACTTTCCCACTGCTCGAAGAAGTGCCTCCACTTTGTTAGGTAGTGGTGGTTAGTACTTGCATATTCTTGCCATGTATCATCACATCATTGCATCTTAAATCCAAGTGTCTTAATGAGCCTCGTTTAACCATCCTTAGCCATATTTGTACATAGTACATCCAAGCATACCTATGGTGCAGTTTTATAGTTTCACGACCTAAGTTAGTCAAAGTCTGAGTCATTGTATAATAAACCTCACACATTTGCATACTATTCAACCTCATCGTTAAATTTAAGTTTTATCTCGCATCTGCGAACTTAGTACGACTTACTTGTTTTATCATCTTTTAATCTTATATCCGAATCTTACATCTCGTTTAAGATTTTTGTCAACGCTCACCAATACACGTGAACGCTCACAGGCTCAATAATGCTTCATTTTTCTTACCTAATTGCAAGGACTACCCTTGTTCTATCAATATGAGTATCAAGCAACGGTCAAGGCTCGCCAAAAATTACACAATTCCTGCCTGAGGTGGCAGATGCCTGGAGTTAGGAAAAATAATTTGAAGAAAGCTGTCAACGTGTTCCCTGCTTTTTTTGTCTAGTACAAAGTTGTTAAAGCATCTTTTAAGTCTGCTTAATCATGCATAGAATTGCACAACATTTTGACCATCTTCGTGAATGGCAATTAATGCATGATAGAACTGGCATCACTTTCCGAAACTAATGGAAAATTATCGCAAGCAATGTCTGGTGAGGGATGAGCGAAAGTTGTAACTTGGAAGGGTATGGCGTGTAGAAAATGACATAGAGGTGATGCTGTATGTGACCTGTAGGCCATAGGTAATATCTTATCTTAGTAGTTAAAATAGACATAAGGTAAGTGGTCATTGGTCAGGGCATTTATTGTGCGAAAACTAAATTAAAAAATCTTAATTAAATAAAATAATATTATTTTAATTAAATTTATCCAAAAATTCATTTACTTTAGTTTTGAATTACTATGGGAAGTATTTGCATAATAAATCCCAACTTTTTAGCTAACCGGCGTGACGGTGGGTGCACGCAGCCCGCGTGTCCTTCTTGAAGAATTACGCGCCAAGGATTCAGTACTTTAATCTATTCAATTGTCTTTTAACAATCTAATCCAAAACATAACCAAACGAAGATGATTCAATTTAAACAAATCATCACTTTTCTTTATCAACTTCTCCGATAGCTTTTTTTTAAAATATAATTATAAGAAACTCAATCAATAAAGTTACTTTTTGTGATCAAAAGGTTACGGATTTATAAAGTACAAAGGACATGTTGAATACAATTAATGTCCCTCTCCTGCTTATTAATGTTGTTGTTTATCTAACATAACTATCCTGAAATGATATTTTCATCCCATACCCTTTTGTGTAATCTTTTTTTTGAATACAATTAATAGTAAATTAAAAAGAGCTAATAATTAACAAAAAATCATGAAACTAGGGAAAAAAAAAAAAGAAAAATCCTAGATCCATTATTGCCACCATCTGTCCATCCAACATAAAACGTATTCAAATTTAGCATGTTTATCATTTAGAGTCTTAGGTGCTGCAGGCTGTTTCTGATCCCCACCTCCCAAACACATACTGTGGGCTCCTATAGTATATACTTACCACTGAATTGCATGGTTTCTGACTATTGATCATTTGTTTAAACTTAAACAACCTTGAAATAAAGTGATTACGATGAAATTTGTATATTTTATCAAGCTTTAATACACGGGAATAATTTTTTATTTCAAATATTTATATTTTAAAATTATCACTTATGTTTATTCCTTTTTTCTGTAATTATTATAAAATTCTCTTCGATATATTCTACTTATTTTTATTCCTTTTTTTTATTATGTAAGAAGAATTATGTGATAAATAAATAATAATTTACTGGTGAGTGAATTGCACTAAATCTTTGCTGGAATTCAACAATGAGAACTTGTTGAAGTAGCTTAAAATGTTGGTGAATTAGTAGGTGCCATTGCCAAACTTTATTGACCTTGTAGTTTACTCTCCACTAGAAAAGACATTCCTAGAAAATCGTTCCCAGTAGTTTCAAGACAATTTGATCTTTTGAATCTTCAATAAATGCCCATAGCTGGCAGACCCCGTTAGTCTAATGTTTTAACCTGAGAAGCAAACAAATGGTGAAAAGGTCAATGCAACCATCTTTCAGCATTGGCTTACTCTTGTTTGAAAACATACAATCTTTGATTTTTTTAACCTTTATTTAAGCTTCTCAAGTTGAATTTGTTTTTGCACAAGGTCAGAGGTCTAATCAGAGGGTTATCACCAAATTGAGACACAGGTTCATGTGTCAACCTTACTCATCACTAGCACTATATTTCTGATTAGAAAAAGATTTGTTGTTTGGACTGATTCCTCTTATTAGTTATAACTCACTTTTACTTAAACTTTAAGCTCTTAAACTATGCTGATCATTTTTTGATGCCTGCCTATTCATGGTATTATTATAATATTAATAATTTACATTATTTAAATAATAATAATAAATCGGATGCATAAGTTGAGCGAAAATCATCAATTATACGAAACCTTCTTTTTGTATTTTATAAAAAAATTGTTTATGTAACTGCTAGAATTTTCGCGTCACAAATAAGTAACCTTGTTAGATACTCAAATCATGAATTTCGAGATTGTTATCGTAGTTTTAAATTTTCAATATAACAACAAGAAAATAATACATTAATAGATGACATTAATACTACATTTCTCGTAAACAACTTTCATTTACGTAAAAAAAACAAAAGTGCTTCAATTATTAAAAAAAAGAAAAAAAATTCATTTCCCCCACAAACTGAATCCAAATCTGAATCTGTTAAGCTCTGCTCTTACCATTACATATCTTTTTGTGATTTTTTCTCACAGTCAGCATCAGTAGTACATGATCTTTTCCTCTGTCTTGTTATCATCAAACAAAAAGTTGTTGCAACTACTAGTGCTAATGAGTTGCTTAATCTCCTCAAAACCATAGTCTGATGGATTATCAACCCAAAATCCGTTTTGCTTCTCATGACTCCATTCCTCAGCACCACCACTTGGTAGCAGTAATTTATGATCCTCTTCAATCCCAGTGTGCAAATAATTCTGCAACCCCGATTGTTCGCTGTTACTAGCAATGTATCCGTATTCTGACTCCTTAACGCGATTGATCTGGTTGCTCCAACTGCCATCGGAGGAACTACAACTAGCTTCACCTCCAACCTTCAGCAGACTCTCTTTGACTTGGTAATTATGTTGCATGGGACTAACAAAGCTTTCTTGGGGTTGAAGCACAGAATTAGATGTAAAAGAATTGTTGCTCAAAGGACTAGATGAAAACGAAGTAGGATCATTCACAGGACCAGATAAACCGTAATAAATGTGATTGCTGCGTCTGTAGGAGTATGATGATGAAAGTTGTGTGGATGGTGACAATGCTGTAGCCTGAAGAAGAGATGAGAAACTAGTTGCTTGGCGCTGAGGTCCTATTTGAGATGTGGGATTAAGCAGCCTCATGAGTTTCTTCTTGAGCTTGGTGTTCCAGTAGTTCTTTATATCGTTATCTGTTCTGCCTGGCAATTGAGCTGCTATTATTGACCACCTGCATATTAATATTGGAAAAATTCCACGGGGGCACAGAAACTTCTGATCAGTGATCATTGTACTTCATTTCTAAAGAGGAGTTCAGAGCTTGGGATACATTAGTGAGAAGTAGAAAAAATTCATTCCGAATTTAGCTTTATTCATGGAGTATGCGAGTTCTGCTCAGAAAGAGAAAGATGAACATGTGAAACATAGACTATTCACTATTCTGAAAAGGTAAATGAATATGTGGTTTAATACCTGCTTCCAATGTTAGCATAGAGGTTGCAGATTATCCTGTCCTCATCATCTGAGAATTCTCCATGTTTAATGTTGGGTCTCAGATAATTTAGCCATCTTAACCTGCAGCTTTTGCCACATCTTCTAAGCCCTGTAACAATGCCAATACTGATTCAACATGGGTTGGATCATAAGCAAACAAGGATTAAGGTAGTAATTTCTCTTCACGGCAATATTTTTCATTTCTCCAAAATAACGGCAATAGCAGAAGGGAAGAAGAAGTGAAATGTCTTACCAGCCTTCTGTGGGAGAGCAATCCAATTGCCTCCAGTCCCATGTTTCTCTATAAACTCCTTGAGCTTTGCATCTTCTTCAGGTGACCATGGCCCTTTCTTCACATTAGTCTTATCACAGCAAGGTGCCCTCCCCATACCCTTCTCCGTCTCCGTCTCTGTCTCTGTCTCTTGTCTCTCTTTCTCTATTTTTAACAAGGACAACTTTCAAAACCAACAAGCTTGAAGGATGTGAGAAACTTGCCTTTGTTCCTTTAGAAGATTTGGCTTTTAGGATACGAGGGAGCTAGATTTATTAAGAGATAAGTCAAAGGAGAAGCCTTCCTTAATTTCAATTATCAGCTTCTAACTCTTTTGTGATGATTTGTCAATCATAAACAAATCACCACCAATAAGTGTGCTTCCATGGCTACCCCTCTTTTCTGCTCTCTTTCTCTAGTTACAAATGGAATCCAAAGTCTACTCAAGTAATGACATACAGGCCTTATACTATATATGCAAGTCACAACCAAAGCCTATTCCTTTCTTTCCCCAATTATAGGCCAAGTCATAGGTTAGCTCCAATGAAAAATCAGAAAACCCTTTGTGCTCTCTTAATTAAATACTACATCTCGACATCTTTTTTTTTTTCTTTTCCCATTTGCCTCATAATTGTGCTTTCAAGCGTATTCCACGTTGATTAAGAACACAAGGGAAAGAAAAGAAAATAATACACAAATTGCATGGCGTAATTTTCCTTTCTTTAAAACTCATTATCAGACCATGACAATGATACAATGATTAGGTGCTCCTGGACCAGCTTACGGTTCAACGAGGTGTAGCTACAGAGCTGCAGTGGTACATAACGGAAGCATTTCTTTATTATTGGATTAGTACACATGATTATGTCGATTGTATATTTAATCTCCAAGCTTTGAATTATTCCAAGCCATGGCTTGTTGCGAGGTATAAGGCTAACAAGTAGTGCCAAGCAAATAGAGTTTTATACAAAAATTCCCTCCCAAACTAAAAGTAAAAGTATACCTCAGTCGGATTTGTTTATATACGTAGCCGACTAATTGTCTAATGTTTATCTACGTTCTTTAAAAAAATGGATGACACTGTTGGGTTCAAATGTGTAGTCGTCATGTTACATAGACTACATCTGAATTCACTCTTTAACTAAAAGAACTAAAAGCTAAGTCCGGTTAATTTTTTGAATAATAGATGATCAATTAATAATTATCTTTTACATATGTGTCAGTAAACAACCTCTCTATTAAATAAGGATAAGGTTACGTACTATCGAATTTTTCTAAATTTCGGGCCTCAACAGAACTTGATCTAGATGTTTATGATGATTATGATATGTGTCGGTAAATTTTTGAAAGAATATTATAACTTGTAAATTATGTATTTTAAATAAATGAATTAATTAATAATTCAAAATCCATTAATGAATTCAATCCGAGTAACTATTTAAGAAGTTAGAATCAAATTTATCAAAATATTTTTATACTTATTTACTTTTATTTTAAAATATTTATCTATCAAAAATTTAAAATGCTTACGAAATAATTTTCATACATAAAATAATATATTAAAATAAATATTAGTTTATAAATAAATATTTAAATTTATAGCTTATTTAATTATTATATCAATTAAATATAATAAAATTTAACTTAATGTTTTATTAGCTAATATTTATTAAGTGATTAAAATAAAATAAACAAATTAATTCATATAATTAATGTACTTAAAGTTTTATTTAAAATTTAATTATTATTATTAATAAAAATATAATTATATTGACATTAATAACAATTTTATTAGAAAAAATTAAAAATTAAAATCAGGAAACAAAAATGAAAGTAGAACGAGATGACCTATTAAAAGTAATTTCAATTTTCTGTTTTCATTTTTCTCTTAATTTAAATTTATCATTAACTAACTTATACTATTTAATTATTTAATATATTAATTTTTAATAATAGTTAAGACTAAAACAATTTAATTATTATTTTAATTTATTTTAAAATTAAAATAATTTAAATTTTATTTTAATAATTATAATAAATATTTATTTATAAACAAAATTTTATTATTTACTTGTTTATTTTAATAAAATATAATGAATTCGTTATTAATGATATTATAAAATATTTAATATAACATCAGTTGTTTCATATATAATAATGTTATATTATATAATATTTAATTATTATGATTATTAAAAGCGTGATTATTTTAATACTAATAATTAAACAATTTTTTATTTTTGTTTTACCAAAATAAAAGGTCAAAACCAGAAGTTATAAAAATAAAAATAAAACCAAAAACACTCTTGAAAAATGTTGAAAGTCTCCTCCGACAATCTCAATAAGTTCTGACTTCTAAGAGACTATAATTAACTTTAGTATATGTTTGGTTGGAGGTAAACTTTTTAATGGAATGAAATTAGATGAAATGGCATGGAATAGTTTATAATGAAATGGGACCTAAATGGATATAATATTAGAAAATTAGAAAATTGTTATTTGGAAAGGATGAAAGGGTTCATAATATAATATAGTGAAAAATTATTTGGATGAAGAGTTCATAATATAATATAGTGTATCATTTTACATTTCATCATAAACTCCTTAAATTAGAAATTTTTTATTTTTACTGTTTAGGATATAATGATATGTAATATGAAACCCTCTTTTTCTATCTTATTTCATTCTATTTTACTATAAAACCTCCTCCCAAATAATAGAATAATATTTCATTCAATTTCATTTTATTATAAAACCTCTAACCAAACATAACATTAATAACTAGTCAAGAGTTGATGCGTGACTAAAAATGCTTGCAACAGTGGATGCATTGTATGCGTATAGGGTAATGAAAGTCTATCCCCAATGAAAAATATCAAACTTGGAACAATTCATGAGACCCGGTTTTCATTGGCAGCTAAAGTATAAGCTTGAATTCAAGTCAGCTATGTTGGTCGGGCCAATTAATATGCCCAAAATATGGGGGACTGACGTAATTCATAGTATAGCAAAGAGCCATATTTATTATGCTGAAACGTGCTTTGATTTGCCTACCTTTGGTCATAGGCTAATAGATATTGGTGCATTTGTACAATCTCAATATGTTCTTTTATTCTTTCCTTTTTTTATAAGGGACTGCACGTTCAGAACAGTTACCCCGCCGTTGAATAAAGTTGATAGGTCGTACCATTCCAAACTAAAATTATCACATGTCAACAGTGATTAGCAATATACTATAGTGACAGTACAGATTAATATAGTTTTGCTCCTTTCAAGTGGTCAAAGTGATTCGTAGAACTCTAAGTAATTCGAATTTTACAAGTATTTATCAAATATTAGAAGTTAAATTTGAATTACATTTAATATTTACCTTAAGAATTATCTAGTTGAGCTTGTTATCTAATTTTGAACCATTAATTTATTAAATAAATAATATATCTAATGCAAAAAAAAGAATATACATATATAGTTTCAAGCATTCATGACAAAAAAAAAAAATTCACATGGAGGAGGCAATTAATTGCTGCTTCCTTCCTACTTTTGACTGCAAATTTCGGTTCATGTCACATCGGAGCCAATTTTGTTTCTACGAAGGACTAGTCAAACTTAACCACGAGGGGTGGCGTGGTGGTAGCTCGCCTCTGCCCCTTAACCATGTGGTTGGGAGTTCGACTCCTACCCATGGGAATGGAACGTTCCTCGTAGCCAGCCATTTACCGCTTCGTGCGAGCTCCCGTGGCGAGTCCAGATTAGTCGAACACTCACGTGGTGCCGGAAACTGAATGGTTTACACCAAAAAAAAAAAAAGGACTAGTCAAACTTTGTTATCCATCTTCCCATTGAAATGCCCATGATATGATCTGTTTCATTTCTTAACAATCAATAGACAAGCAATGGAGGTTCTAAACGTAAATCCTTCCCATTGCAAGCTTTAATGTCCTCCAAACTAAAACGAAAGGAAAACACAACTCCAATTCCAACGCTTGGGCACCATCATTGCTGTGGTGAAGAAGAATTATAAGAACTAGTTGAGTTGTTATTTGGTTTCTCTGAATAGGACATTTTGAACACTGTGAAAATGAGCACTACAGGAAGCTAGGTTTAGACACCATGGCACTCCATTATTGACACTCTTACAAGGCTTAATTTACCTTAACAAAACATGGGATTAGTTTACTTTTCGCAAAAACGCTACTAGCTAGCTAGGGCCTATATGTTTTAAATACTACCAAAATGAAACACTAGACCATGTCATGGCTGACCTCTAATGGTTACATTAAAGATAGCAATTTTTGTAGACTTATGGTGCAAGTGTGGTCCACGCACAAACTCTAAGGGCAGACATACGACAAATAAGCTACGATAAGATAATTATATTCATTGTTGGAGATATAAAGTAAAAAAATTAATAGGTCACCATCGAGTTTATTTCAACGATATTAATATGTAGATTGAAAAATAGGCTTGGTGCCTTGCTCTCCTTGCTCTTCTATTCCAACCCTACATGTTGACCTTAGTCCCAGAGCCAGAGAAGACATTGATGTCTATTTTAAGATTTAGGCATTGCTTGATCTTCTTTTCCCGAAAATTTAATACTTTCCACTAAACCATTAAGCTTTTCTAAGTTAAATATCTTCTCTCTCTCTCTCTCTCTCTCTCTCTCTCTCTTTAATTTTACCAAAAGCACCAATCAGATAAATAGCCGACAGCTGACTTAATTGTGCGGAGAATTTCTTCCTATTGGTTGTGTAAATCCAACACTGACCTATTCGGTGTCACTGAGATGTGGAATTTAAAAAAAAAAAAACCATATTGTCAAATCAAATTAACACTTACCTATATTAGATATTATATCAATAAATAATTATGAGTTATTTAAAAATAATATCTTTATTAATTAAAAGTAATACTGTCTATTATTTAACTTTTCTAAGTCTTACCCATCAGCAAAATTCTTAACAAGTATTGCTGATGTTGTAATATATCAATAAATAATTAATCTTAAACACAGGAGTCCTGTTTCATGTTCCTGAGGTAAGAGTACAGTCCTCTACACAATTGGTTGCCTATGACATAAAAAAATGATACATTAACCATGACAGCTAATAATAATATTTAATACTATGGGGGGATTTATAAGAAGGGGAATGGAAAACAAAAAGATCCAAAATTTAGTACATTATAATATATCCAAGTACAATATCAAATCACTATAGCAAACAATTTTAATTTTGTGGTACTGAGGACATCAACTTCTTTCATGGGTTTTATCATGTTCAACCATCGACGTTTACTGTTCATATGAGAAATGACATTTTAAGATTTATGATGAAGTTCCAAAATAGAAAACCTTGACAATGTTTGGCTTTGAATTCAGCAAATTATTTTGAAGTTGATTGGGCAGAAATTGAGTTTCCACCAGTCTTGTCTAAGGCTTGAACCCCCTTTAGAGGTATGAGAAATTTCAAATTTGTGAAATCACTTGCGTATCATTTCCGCACTCGTCCATTTTTTCATTGTGAACATAAGCAAAGGACTTTGTCTATCCATTCCATCCGGTCAAGATATACATAGTACCGAAAGATGCTAAAGAAAGGGATGTGTATAGAAAATGTGTAAAAGAAAAGATCAATCAAGATTCTATATTTCTATTGGCAGATTTTCGATTTGACAATGAACCCAAAAAAACAAAAGTTCATGAAGTTTAATTTCAAACTTTTCTAGCAGGTTTGAGTTGTATTTCCTTATTATAGTGTTATAAGAAGATTATAATGTCGAATTGAATCATGGAATTTAAGATATTAGAATAATATTTTATGTAAGTGTAAGATCCTAGTTAATGCTTTACTCAAAGTTTCTAAGTATAGTTTACTTTCGAAGTATTGACAACATTAACAAGATTATACTCTTTAACTTTCCTTTGCTTTGGTACTTATCCATTTGTTGTTTTAGTATCTTATCCGGTTGACATCTCTACATATACTTCCAACAGCTTTTCACTAACCCTACTAGCAGAATCCTTCTGGGGATTTGGCAATGCAAAGTGTCAGCTCTTTATTAGGCTTAGAACGAGCTTATTCAAGTGGTTTAGCCAAACCCATATTAATAAAATTGGGTTAGCAAGTACATATTACCATGAGTCAACTATAATAGTAGTCATGCTCAACTTCACCCTTCTTAATTTCATCTTCCTGAATACACACTAAAATTTGGACTTTTTTGTCTTCTACCTTTTGTTTAATCTTCGCCTTTAGAATCCAAAAGTCGTGAAATGAATATAATCAACTTAAAGAACGAAATAATGTAAAGGATCGGACTTTACACTTGTTTCTAGTTGATATGATATTCCAATTATGGATCCTTTTACAGTAAGGATATTGTATAATAATGGCATAATAAGAGAAAACAATTATTTACAGACATGCAGCAATTGACCTGCAAACATAAGTATAGAACTATTCAGGAAAAGTTGGTATGAGTTAGGTCGAATCAAATACCTTTTTATGTATCTTTCTTCTCTGTTGGGGATTCCTCATATTATGTGAACAGAAAGACTGTAGCGCACCATATACATTCTAAAACATGCAATAGAAGAAACAGTATTATTTGTTTGAATTTTAGGTATCAAGTGAGCAAATGTATCAATAGAAGAAACAGTATTATTTGTTTGAATTTTAGGTATCAAGTGAGCAAATGTATTAGAAGAAACGGTATTTTTTTAATCATCACAACTTTGAAATGATTGAGAGGGACTACACTTAAAATGGGTTTCTTCTAAGGGATTACTGTTGACTGAAGAGAATCCATTTGTTCGTTTCCTGAGACCAATTCAACCTCTGCCTTTGTTTCCAAATCATCATACATATTTTAAATGCATTGCGTGCAAGGCCTGCATGTTTATTTTAATTGGACATGCAACACGTACAAAGTTTGGAAACCAGAGAAAGTGTGTGGACCTGCATTGATATTTGACTAGAGAGCAGTCCAAAAATAATTAGTACATGTTTTACAATGTCTCATTATCGGATTAGTCCTTAAGAATTAAGATATGATAATCCCAATGCTCGAGTTGGGTGACCTAAACGAGTCTATGCCCCTGATCA
Source organism: Erythroxylum carthagenense (assembly GCA_026413575.1). Classification (NCBI taxonomy): domain Eukaryota; kingdom Viridiplantae; phylum Streptophyta; class Magnoliopsida; order Malpighiales; family Erythroxylaceae; genus Erythroxylum; species Erythroxylum carthagenense. The sequence continues at coordinate 74,668,053 of JANZLD010000005.1, read as the reverse complement.
AAGTAATCAAGTACCCAAAACACACGCTACAATAAGAGTTCGAAGGTCACAAATTAAATCCTCTCAGCCGGTGGATTTGCCGTTAAGGAGTTGTTAACCATATATATTCTTTTCTCATCTGATCTAGCTAGCTAGCTAGAGTTTCCATGCTTTTCTCGTTGTTTGATATAAGTAGACATGCCACTATCTTTAGAAGCATAGAAAAGCTGCTTAGCTATATTGGACTCCGACTCATGATCGAATTTTGTTTTTGGCTAACTTCCATGGGGTTGGTACGATTTCTAGGTTATCTTCTTCTTTGCGTGTTTGACTCCCTTATCTCCATCAATCTAGCTAGTTCCAAAGTGGAGCTACCATATTTTGACTCTGTCATACCGCTTAATTATCTGACCTGGTAAAAGTTCATTCACTATATAATTCCAGTACGAAAACACCATATAATGTGTAATTCCAACTCTGGAAAGTGGAAACAGGTTGTTGTAATTTGCTAATTGTTTAGTGGAAACAAGTTGTTGTAATTTGCTAATTGTAAACAACTAGCAGATAGATACTGTGCAAATATGCAGTGATAATCATATTAGTATAATTCCCATGTAATTTAAAATTAAAGTGTATTATATATTTATATACAACATTCATTTATACATAACATATAATTTTAAATTACACAACATTCCAACTATTATACATATATATGTTGTGTATAAATGAATGTTGTGTAATTTAAAATTTTGTGGTGTGATTGTGGATAAAATTTTGTCAAAGAGGAAAAAATATAATAGTTGGAATATTTATAATGAATTAATAAAATAAGTAAGTTAAAATTAATAATTTAAAAATAAAAGAATTTGGAAATGCATAGTAAAGAAGGAATTAAAAAAATAAATGGATGAAATATGTTAACGAATATTGTGAAATTTATATAGAGGAAAAAATAAAATAGTTTAGTAAAAGTTGAAAAGAAAATTTTGAGTACATAGCTTAAAAAAATAAAGAGAGATTTTTTAAAAATTATACAAATATAAGGAGTTATGGCTTGATTATAATTTAAAAATTTTAAGGAGTTATAGGTGTGACAATTTTGACCTATGAAAAAATATTAAAATTTTAAGGAAATTGGAGAGTATTTATGAATATATTATGTTATCAATGGTTAAAGAATATTGTTAAATATTATAGTATGTGGAAAAAATTAAAATTTGTGAATATGGAAAAATTATTGGGTAGAAAATAAGTTAAAATATAAGAGTTGGAATATTTAAAATGAATTAATAAAAACAATCAGTAAAAATAAGGAATAAAAAATCATGAGTCATGGGTGTCACACCCGTGACTGAAACTCAAATCCTTAAAACTGACATAATCGTTCAATATTTTCAATTTAATTGCACAACCAAATATTACGCCCGTTCACTACAACTTCTTCTTCTTCGGCCTAAAACTTCTTCTTCGGTGATTCCTGCGACTTCCTCTCGCCTACTACCGGGCTTCTTTGTTCGCCTCACCTTCCCCAACATCTGCTCCAACATGTTGTTTACCATCAATTGTTGGTGACATACCTGGTAACTTCCATTAAAACTAAAAGTTTTGTCATTTTTTAGTGTGTTTGTCGCATTTGTAAAGGGACAAACTTCATTGATGTTGTGACGTTAGTATAACATGTTGAATTAGACAAGGTATCATCTGGGTTTATGAGGGAGAATCATTATTTTAATTATCTTCTTCATTTTAATTGTTTTCTTTATAATTATTTATTAAACAGTTTATTGATAAGACCTAATCTTTCACTAATTTCAATTTAGCTGCACAACCAAATATTATGCCTGTTCACTAGAGCTTCTTCTTCGACCTGAAACCTCTTCTCTGGTGATTCTTGCGACTTCCTCTCGTCTGCCACCAACTTCTTTGTTCGCTTCACCTTCCCCAACATCTGCTCCAACACATCGTTTACCATCAGTTGTTGGTGACTTACCTGGTAACCTCTATTAAAACTAGAAATTATGTTATTTTTCAGTTTGTTTGTCGCATTTATAGAGGGACAAACTTCATTGCTGTTGTGTTAGTATAACATATTGAATTAGATAAGGCATCATTTAGGTTTATAAGGGGGAATCATTTTTTAATTATCTTCTTCATTTTAATCATTTTCTTTATAATTATTTATTAAACAGTTGATTGATAAGAAATATTGCAGGTGTTTGAGACATTGTATCGTAGAAAATAAACTTATGTTTTAACAACTTAGACATATATTTATACCGTGACCTTGATTGCTACTTAGGTAGACTAACGTTATCAAGTATGCCTTATGTGAGATTGTCGGCATCTTCTTCTTCTTAACTGGATGATATGTTCATTTTAGGTAATCCTTCTCTTCAATTTGATAGTCGTGAGAGCCAATAAAGGTATGCAACTTTAAAAGATCATCAGATTATGCTGAACATATTTATTAATCATGGAGCTATTGTTGGACCCCGATCCGGAGACCGGACCCCAACTGTTGGATCCCGTTACCGGAGTCCAACTCTTGAACCGTAAAACATGAAACTTGATCAT
>JANZLD010000005.1:74636332-74654466 GCA_026413575.1 Erythroxylum carthagenense | reverse complement strand
AAGAATACAAGCCGCTGGATTAAATAAAGGATAAAAAAGGAATAAATAAATGGACGGTAGGGATCTATTCCGTGGTCGTCCATCCGGTCGCTCTTAGTATATATACTTAATGATGCTTTTTGATTAAAAATCGTAGCTACGTGATTCTCTCATACGAAAGTAATATGTAATGCTTTAAAAATTGGTTCGAAGTTAAGTTTGTAAGAAAAAATTTAAGGTTTAAAAGATTCAACTAGTGCTAAACTATCGTAAAATCGGCTAAAAATTAAATAAAATTGAAGAATTTAAAATATGATTGAGAGAAATTATCTTTACTTATCGAAGAATTAGAGTTTAATAAAAATTGTTAAATAAAAATTAATTGATTTATTTTAATTTATAAGAACTTACTAATTTATAAAATTGAGTTATCAATTAAAAATTTAATCGATTTTTAACAACAAAAATTGTTAAAATAAATCGAAATGGAAAGTTAAAAACCGAATCTAAAATTTAAACAGTTAAATTTTTTTGTAATTAAACGGATCAAATTAGTTAATTTTTAATGACCGGTAATAAGTATAGAAACAATTATAATTAGTAAAGAACTCTGTTACAGGAAAAACTATAAGAGACTCTTATAATTACTCAATCATTCTCTAACAAATTGCTCTAATGTTTGTCGCCGACAATTCTTATATTTACTCTCAGCTCATGCCCAGACTAATATTACGTTAACAAGATAAGTTAAAATAATAGTAGTAACTTTAAGATTTTAAATTACAAATTATAAATTGTTACGAGACTTATGAATAATTTTAAATAATACGGTAAATTGTATAACCAATCATTAAAATAACGTTTTAATTATTTTTTAAAATATTTGATTGAACATTACGAATCGCGCTAGGATGAACTGCGATTCGGATTAGAGGGAAGGCTTGACGTCTGCGTACAGCAAATCATTTCATTTTCATTTATCGACAATGTGATTAGTTCTATTCATCGACATCTGATCAATCAGATAAAATACACGCAATTGACTGATTCTATCTTCTCTCTTCTTCTTTGGGTATCTGTCGAAAGCAATATGGTACTTGTAGTTTTAATAAAACGGACCAGCTAGTTGGTTGGAGGAATGGAACGAGTAGCAAGCTACGACGTTCCCATCCCACATTGCTAAATCACAGCGCATGAGGAGGATATCACGATTACAAAATGCAACTGGAGGCCCGTTCCAAAGCATACCTTTCTCGGCCTTTTGGCTAAGATCAAGTGTAGTATCTGTTCTTATCAGTTTAATATCTGATACGTGGGCCATTGGCTCACATGATATTAAATTACTTTTTTTAAGGGAAAGGTCCACTACAGTAGCTTGCTACTGGGACCTTTAAGCGTCGCCCATGCGTTGCACTACTGCAAGGGCCTGGCGCACCCTCCAAGTCCAAGTCAAAATATCTAACCAAATTGGAGTTGCTGAAATTTATAAACAAGTACTGATGAGTTTTCATCTTAAAAGGGTCAACAATTACTAAACTGGACCTTAGAAGTAACAGCATGCCCAAAGTTGGTTCTGAGGAAATAACATTTGGTTAAAGCCGAAGGGATAGACACGTGGAACTGTGACCGTAAAGCGTAAGTGTAACATTGTGCAGGTATGAATTTGAAACGGCAGTGTTTTTGTAACACTGACCCAACCTCATATGCTGCAAACCTCAATTCATGAGTTCTCTCATGGCCATTTCCGTTTGCAAATTCCCGTGTGCGCTTTCGCCTACTTCTGCAAGCCCATGTTTGTCTATACAACAACACCAACTACTGGGATTTGGGCTTCGCCGGAAGATTTACGAGTACCCTTATCGAAAGCGTTTTAAAATATGTGCTTGTTCGGTGAAAAAGTCCAGGTTCTTAAGTTGTTTTTTGATGTTTTGTTGATTAGTTAAGAGCTTTTGATGGGTAGGTTTCGCTCATTTAGATTGAAACTGGAAATGGTGATGCAGGAGAAAGGTGAAGAGTAATGCGGAGCTTTGCAATGATATTCGCGAATTTTTAATGGCTGTTGGACTTCCAGATGATCATGTCCCAACTACGAAGGAGCTCTCCGATGAAGGAAGGTTTTCCATTTCTCCTTTTGATCTTTTTATTTTTATATTTTTGCAGAAATGGGAAAATGCTGTTTTTCTATGTTGGCTTTGATTGTATGTTTGAGTCTCGCTCTGTAACGGCACGTGTTATTTCAGAGGGTTTCTAATTTGAATTTGTTTGAAAGTCTGCCTTCTAATTCGGGGTTGATGATATTAACAAATGTAATGAGTTGTCGGTTTTGATGGCATGAAGAACAGTATATCCCAAGTAAAGATATGGTAATAACTCAACTGAAGTAGTTTAATCTCAAGGGAATTAGCGATTGGCTTATGCGATAATAGGTTGTCCATGAAACTTGTTTTCTTTATACGCATTAGAGGTCTTTCTTTTCTGTTTTGCTTCAGGAAAAAAAAAAGTTAGACCTCTCTAAACTTGATATGAAAATAAACCCGCAATCTTGCCTACATACTAGCACTTTTCTACTCAAAGGGAATTTTTAAAAATAATTTTAACCAGTTTCTCTCCCTTGTATTATAGGACTGACCTTGCAAACATTGTGAGAAGGAGGGGATATAAATTTGTTAGGAATCTTCTTTCAAGCTCGGTGAAAGCAGACACTGATGTTCCTGATTTGGAGAAGAGATCAACTCATGGACAGGATCTAAGCAGTGCTTCTAAGGGTATACCAACATATCTATATATGTTCTTATTTCCAATGCTTTTTTCTTCTTCTTTTTTTCCATTGCTGCCGTTGTTGATTAGCTTTCTGCTATTTAAAAGGTCAGGATGAGAAAGTGAGGGATGCAATGGGAGATGCTTTGGTGCCACCTAAAGTTCTGACTGCATCCGGCCACTCTGACAGTTTAGTAGTTGATTTAGAAAATGACTCTGGTGATCATAGTTATAATTCTTTGGGGATACCTCTCAATTCTTCTTCAGAAGAAATGACCGTTTCTAATCTAGACAAGCAAGATGGAGATGTTCAAAACATGACTGTAAGTGGTTCCTTGCCATCGGTCTCTTATGCTACAGAACCTCAAGATGAGGACATCAAACATGTAAAAGATGGTTCCATGTCAGGGCAATCAAGTACTGTAGAACCACAGGATAAAGAGATCTGTGGAATGGTTGAGGATATTTCCTTGGAAACCGAAGTCTCTGTTGTGAACAACAATCAGTATAGTTTGAAAGTGTATGAAGATATCAGTTCTGATGAAAATAACAGCAAGCCTGTACAAACTTCAGCCAATTTCCCCTTGGAGAGTGAAGTTTTGTCCCATTCAAAAAATCAGGATGAGAACAAAAACAATATCGCTGAAGAAACTTTGTCTGCAACTGATTATGGCAATTACGCAGATACTGTTCCTGAATGCAACAATACCAGTCATGGTTTAATGCCAATGCACTCAACACAGGCTTCAACGTTGGAGGAGGTGGCGGCAAAATTCATAGAGAGTGGAGATTTGGATGTTATTGAAGGTGAGTTTAACAATATGCAATTAATCTTGGTTCTGTTTAGTATGAAAACAATCATGCAGTGGGGCTCAAAGTTGTTCACTTAAGAGTAACTGAATCTGCTTCAAGTTATTTTGTTGTTACCTGGTTTTGGAGTTTCATATTCTCTTCAGTGCATTCATGGTGACTTTCTTGACCTGGCATACTTGCAGGTATATCTTCCATTTAAAATGCTAATACATTCTTCAATGCTATGCCACTGTGTTCCTTGCAATGATGAATTCTGATGCAGCTCCTATCAAAGTAAATTGGAATTTGAATCCGTTTTTTTTGTGCCTTGTGAAGCTAACCAATAGGGCATACTTGTGTATCAGATGATGCCTATGGAATATTGAAAGAATGTGATGCGACATCAAATGAGGGATTTGATCTAAAAAAGTCAACTGACATGCGATCGAAGAACCCTCCTGAGGAGAGCTTTGGGCATGCCTTTAGCATGAGTAATCCTGCTTCAACAAAGAATGGGATTATATCCAGACCTGAACTTGCTGCTGCAGATGACCTTCTTAGGTTTGCATTGTATATACACTTACAAGGACCAGATTTATGGTTTTAGATGTGCTCCTACTTCTTGTTTGATGCCATTATGTGAGATATCCTTTTTTCTTATTCTGTATATTATAAACGTAGAAGTGTGAATTAGTTCTTCTTTTCCATGTTAAATAATTAACATGTATTGATAGAACTCTAGCTTTATAAACTAGAGATATTATTGAATATATGAAAGGCACTCTACTGCTATTACGAGGGTGATTCTACTAAACACCCCTTACAGAGTTGAAATGCTCCTTAGAAAGAAGGAAATTCTTTTTGTCTACAATGTCTCCCTTCTTCCCCCTTGATCCCTCTCTCCTATCCCTCTTTGGCCTCAAAACTACCTATTAAGGCCATTCTGTTACACCCAAACCCTTGTGCCAACTTAGCCCCGAACTAACTAACTAACTAACTCACTCCTCTCAACCCCCCCTTTCTTTCTCCTCGAGTATAATCTCCATATCTGCGACTTATTTATGTTTCTGTTATTCTCTTCCCTTCTTGAAATATCCTCAACATTGGTCCCATCATTGCTCCCCTCTAGAAGAGCAGCATTGAGGAAATTGACTGCGAAGAACAAATTCATCTTCCCATGTAGCATTCTCCACTGGCTTGCCCTTCCATTTAACTAACCATTGGTGTGTGGAGTCCCCCTCCTTAGTAATTACTCGGCTAGCTAGGACAGTTTCAGGTTCGACGACCTCATCCAACTCTACCTCCATTCGTTTAGGCAAAGTTGTCTCGATAGTGTAGTTTCCCACAGCCCTTTTTAGTTGAGACACATGAAACACCGGATGCACTCTAGCACGTAGGATTAGTTTGAGCTTATACGAGACTGCTCCACCATTTTCTAGAATTTTAAAAGGCCCAAAGTATCTTGTCGCTAACTTTTGATTAATACGTCGGGCCACCGTTAGCTGTTTGTGGGGATGGAGCTTAATAAATACCCAATCTCCTACCCGGAAAGACGGCGGAGTTCTTTTTCTATCAGCATACTTTTTCATTTGGTCTTGTGTCCTATTCAAATTGTATTTAAGTTGATGCAATGCCTCATCATTGTCCATTAACTCTCAAGCCACTGCCTCCACTTTAGTTTCTCCTTGTAAATATCAAACCAAGGTTGGGGGTTTCCTACCGTAAACCACTTCAAAGGGAGTTAAACCTGTAAACACATGGAAAGTGGTACTATACCATAGTTCTGCCCATGAAATCCAATAGGACCAATGCCTAGGTTGTTTAGAAGCAAAACACCTCAAATAAATTTCTAAACACCAGTTGAGAACTTCGGTTTGTCCATCCGTTTCCGGATGATAAGAGGAGTTCATTTTAAGCATAGTATCTTGCAGTTGAAACAACTCTCTCCAGAAACAACTAACAAGCAAAGGATCACGATCACTTATGATCGATTGTGGCACTCCATGTAGGCGTACTACTACTTTAACAAACACCTCAGCCCCATTTGTAGCAGTATAAGGGTGCTTCAATAGAATAAAATGGCCATATTTAGATAGTCTATCCACCACGACCAGAACTGCTTCATACCCCTTAGATCTAGGAAGTCCCTTGATGAAGTCCATTGAAATATCTTCCCAAATTTGGTTGGGAATTGGCGAAGGTTGCAGCAGACCCCAGGAGATGTGGTAGCATATTTCTACCTTTGATATGTGTCACAAGACTTGACAAAGTCTTGAATGGACTTCTTCATACCGATCTAATGAAGATTGCTTGCAATTCTCCTATAGGTTCGCAGAAAGCCTGAATGGCCTCCGAGGAAGAATGAAACTTTTTTAGGAGTAATGGAATAAAAGTGGATTGAGCTGAAATCACCAACCTTCCCTTATACAAAAGAACACCTTGGTGCCATAAAAACCTAGTTCTAGAGGTTGGATCCTGCTACAGATCCCTTATAATGCCACTCAAAAAAGGATCTTGGTGCACCTCCTGCTGGAGGATTCAGTGATCAGCCCACAGTGGGTAAGAAATGATGCTTTTCAACTCTCCTTCTTCATACGCCCGTGACAATGCATTAGTAGCTTTATTTTTTGGACTCGGTTTGTAAATGACCTCAAAATGATAACCCAAAAGCTTAGCCATCCAGCATTGTTGATCTGTAGTAGACACCCTTTGTTGCAATAAATGACGAAGGCTTTTTTGGTCTGAATACACCACAAATGAGCTGCCTAACAAATAGTGCCGCCAATGATGCACTACCAACACCAATGCCATTAGTTTCTTCTTATAAGCCGATTTAGAAAGATTTCCCTCTGAAAAGCTTTAGTGAAGTATGCTATTGGTCTCCCATTCTGCATCAAAAATGCACCTACCCCTTTGCTCGAAGCATCAAATTCAACCTCAAAAGATTGGGAAAATTTTGGTAGAGCTAATAACGGAGAAGTAGTCAAAGCCTTTTTTAATGTGTCAAAGGACTCTAAAGCGGCTGAGTTCTAATGAAACCCTATAATGAACATTCGGTAATATTCAGTCAACCCAAGGAATCCCTGCACCCCCTTAACATTTTGAGGAATAGGCCATTTCACAACACTTGAAACCTTGGCTGGATCAACTGCTACCCCTTTTTCGGAAATAACATCCCAAATATTCCATTGTTCGCCTTCCAAAATTGCGTTTCTACTTGTTAACCACAAATTGATGCCTTTTTAAGGCCTCCAAGATACTTGTTCAGTGCAAAAGATGAGTATTCCAATCAACACTATATACCAGAATGTCATTAAAAAAAACTAGAACAAACCTCCTAAGGAAAGGTCTGAAAATGTCATTCATTGTGGACTGAAATGTGACTAGCGCGTTGGTCAATCTGAATGACATTACTAGGAATTCATAGTGGCCATCATGTGTTTTGAAAGCTGTTTTGTGGATGTCCTCATTCTTAACCCTAATTTGGTGATGCCCAAATTTGAGATCTAATTTAGAGAAGAAACCAACACCGTGTAACTCATCTAGGAGTTCATCCACCACCGAAATAGAATACTTGTTTGGAATTGTGGCCCTATTTAGGGCTCTATAATCGACACACATTTGCCATGAAGCATCTTTCTTCTTGACTAAGATAACCGGGCTGGAATAAGCACTGGAATTAGGATGAATGATGCCTATTTGCAACATTTGCTGAACCTGTTTTTCAATCTCATCTTTATGATGGTGTGGGTATCTATACGGTCTCACATTAATAGGACCTTGTCCTTGCTGTAAATGAAAGTGGTTTCATTGGGGAGGTAACCCTTGGACCTCTTGGAATACCTTCGGAAAGTGGTTCAACACTAGTTTAGCTCTTGTTCTTCTTTTCTGTTATGCTGAATTGGTTGCTCCCCTGTTATAACCATTCCTTCAACTGATAGGAAATTACCACTTAAGATTGCTAAAAGACTGTGTAAGGATACTAAATCCTCAGGGTACACACTTCCTCTTCTCTGTACTGCCTTTGTTTATGCATTTCCACACAAACTCCACCTTTTGTCCTTCATGTTGGAATTGCATAGTCATCTTCTTCCAGTCTACGATGACCTTTCCCAATGTTTGTAACCAAGCAACCCCTAAAATCACATCCATTCCTCCTAAATCTAGAACATAAGCATCAATCTTTCAGTCTATCTCACCCAGCTAAATAGGAACCCCTATACACCTTCCTTTAGTAGTCACCTTATGGCCATCACCCAATCTGGTTCCCAAGGCCTTATTAAGCTCTACCGTTAACCCAAGATCACTAGCTAACTTAGGCGAAATAAAATTGTGGCTTGCCCCACTATCCACCAAAATCAAAATAGGAACCTTATGTAGTTTCCCTTCTAGTCTCACGATTTTAGTTTCAGATATCATCGCTTCATTAACCCCAAACACTCCCATGGTTTTGCATTCTAAAGCTACATCACCCTCCTCTTCCATATCTGCCTCTCCATAGCTATTATTTTCCCATCTTCATTCAACGTTTCATTGTCATCTAGAATTAGTAACCTTAGCTACCTCTCCAATCATTGATGTAGTGGATGGAATCTCTCCCCACATTGCAAACAAAGATCTTTGGCCTTTCTATCCATGAGTTCTTGGTAAGAAATGTGATGCAACCCCCTGTTTCTATTTGTCGACACTCTCCTTTCTCCCTTAAGCCTCCTTATCGGTGCTGCCATAGGTGGTGCGGTAGCTTGGCTTTGCGTATGGGGGTTGGGTTGGTACTCGAATGTTTTCCAAGTTCTACTTGCTCCAAATCCACTAGAATATCTCCCTCGACCCATTGGGTTTGGGCGATCCGACTCCTTAGGGTTTGGGTTGACCTAAAAATTGTCCCTAAAATGACTCTCAGTTTTGAGTCCATGCACGCTGTTGAGAACCCAAGTTCTCGAGACCTCCATGCTCTCTGTTCACCTTTTATTCCATTTCCCTTGTGATTTTCATCATTTGGTACCTGTTCATTAGCCCAAACATGCGCACCCTCCTCCGTATATCCGATCGCAAACCACTCATGAAGTATCTCATAAATTGTTTTTCCAGTAAACGACCCACTTGCGACGATATGAACTCGAAGGCCTCGATGTATTCTTCAATTGTGTCAGATTGCTGCAGATTCGAAATCTCTTCGAATGGGTTCTTGAACCGCCTCCCTCCATAACGATCGATTAAAGCTCTCTTAAAATTTTCCCTATCCAATTTCACCTCCGTCTCCCTCAAAAGGTTAAACAAATGAATAGTTGATCCTTCCATATTTAAGAGAGCCAGTTTGATTTTCACCTATTCTGAGGTATTATGAACCTCAAAGTATATTTTTGCTCTAGGAATCCACCCCACAGGGTCAGACCCATCAAACATGGACAGTTCCACCTTAAGTACCGACATCCTATATTCCTCTATAGTATCAGTGGAATGCTCCTTCAGAGTGGATTGTCGAGGGTCTTGATTATTCCTTTTACTAGCCATAGTTTGCCCCCTTCCTAAGGCATCACTCCCCTTTCCTTCTTCTGGTCTCTTACCCATCATCTTGCTCATTTCTAGTAGCAAGGCTTGTTGCATTTCCCCCTTTCCATTTTCATAGACGATTGAATATCCTCAACTCCAGCCTCCGCCATACGAGATTCCAATGAATCTACCCTATCGGATATCTTTGGTGGCATCAAGGTTGGTCTTTCTAAATTCTTAATTCCCTAATATAAAACTGATCCTCCTTCCTATATCTGGCAGGTTGGACCATTGATAGAACTCTAACTTTATAAACTAGAGATAGTGTATATTATTGAATATATGAAAGGCACTCTATTGCTATTACAAGGGTGATTCCGCTGAACACCGCTCCTCAAAAAGAAGGAAATTCTTTCTGTCTACAATGTGTCCCTTCTTCCCCCTTGATCCCTCTCTCCTCTCAGCCTTTGGCCTCAAAACTACCTACTGAGGTCATTCTGTTACACCCCGGCCCTTGTGCCAACTTAGCCCCTAACTAACTAACTAACTCACTCACTCCTCCTAGCCTCCTCTTTCTTTCTCCTCGAGTATGCTGTCCATGTCTTAGGCTTATTTATGTTTTTGTTATTCTCTCCTCTTCCTGAAATACCCTCAACATTGGTCCTATCACGTATCCTGCTCAACAAAAATACTGGAACTTGTTGGATATTTGTTCTTCTAATCCAAGATAACTTTATTGAGTATTGGATTTACAGTTGATTCAAGTTATCTTTTGACTTTTCCGGTGACAAATTGGTAGATTGTAATCAAGACTGCTATTAATTTAACTCTTTTTCTAAAGTAATTTGCATTTTCCTCTCTAATTCCATTTATTTTCCTGTTTTAATTAATTGTAGGGATGGCTGTTCAGCAGCTGATGCTTATTCTGGAAAGGAGTTGGATGCTGCGGTAGTTGTACATCTTCCATTCTCATTGTTGATATTGTTATGTTTATTATCAGCGTACTAGTCGGGTTATCATGATTTGAGTTTGATTTAGTGCTTATTAACTTCTTATTCATAGGTTTTTTTTCCCTTGTCCAATGCAGACTACTGGAGGACAAAATCAGGTTGACATTAACCATCTCAAATCCATGCTGGTACCATTATATATGTTCCCGTTAAGCTGTTTTGTTTTTTACTTACAATTGCACTATGTCTAGAGAAAAACTCATGGATGAATTTGTTTAATTGCATAATCTATCTGCTCAGTATGAGAAGGAGTTAGAGTTATCTCGGTTGAAGGAACTGGTTGATAGGGAAAAGGTATATGCCCACCAGTCATTTTATTCAATCTGTCATCAACACTGTAAGTAGACTCGATAATTGGTACCAAGTATGGCATTGTTGGGCAAGAACCACTTCTGCCTTCACTATAATAAGGAAATGAGACCCAAATGCTGAAGTATTTGTAACTTATGCTATTGAACTGGCTTGTCTAGTGAATGAGCAACAAGTGTGATATAAAACTTAATTGGCTTTAGGATTGAAATGAAATTCTTCCATATAGTTCTGTTATCTTATCCCTTGTGTATTCTAATTCTTGCTTAATGTGTTCCCTTCTTTTCAGCATAAAATCCTTTTTGTATGAAACTTGAAAAATAGGATTAATGTTCTCTGCTTGCTGATTGTGGCAGCCACTTATTCATGTCCATAGTTATTGTTTCAAATTTGTGCAAATGATGTGATAACGAAGAATTTTGGATAAATCTAATTTTTTGCCTACAGCTTGCTCTTTCTGCTTTGCAAACAAAGGCTGAAAAAGAAATAAGCAAAGCTCAGAAACTTATCTCAGAAAAAGATGCTGAATTAATTGCTGCTGAAGAAAGCCTTTCTGGACTAGTGGAGGTATTGTCCAATTGAATTTGTTTTTCCATATTAAAAGAATGCGCCAGAGGACAATGGCTGACTTAATCTCTAGTGTACTTCTGGACACAGAAAGGGAATTCTAATAGTATATGCTAAAAGTGAGTATCAATAACCTGAATAGATAATGCTGGTAGTTAAGGGGTTGTTTTACTGTGTTGCTTTTTGGGTGGTAAAACGATCAAGGTAAATGTAAGAGGATTAAACAACGTAGTCATCTTTGACATCTTGAGGTGAAAAATGGTGACTTATCCGGTAAGTTCCTGGACTCTCGTGTTCCAAACTTGATTGCCACTGAAGGGTGGATCAATCAATGATACTACAATATATTTCTTTATTAGTCATTTTGTCAACTATGGAGCTACTGTCTTCTGAAGATTCTGTTTGGGATGCATTTCCACTGAGGTTGCTGACTGGATGTCAGATCTTATCAGGTTAAGATCCAATACTGTGGAGAAGGTGATGTTGTGGAGGTGACTGGCAGCTTCAATGGTTGGCATCACCGAATTAGAATGGATCCTCAGCCATTTAGTACTGCTAGAGATTCCACTGGATCAAGGTTTTACAACATCCTCTCTTCTATCTAATTACTCCTAAATAAAGATGCATTCTTGTTAGGTGTTGCTGTTAACATCAATTTGTGTTCAGACAGTTTTCTGCATATTCTTCTTGCATGGCAGCTACACTCAGTCCTTTTGGTTATTATAACTAACTGATCCTGAAATCTGAGTATTTGGACATTTGATTGCTTTTGTACATTCGAATAGCTCCTCTTTCTTCCTTTTATCTTGGAATATGGCAGTTCATTTTTTCCCTATCAAAAGTTTCAACTATTTCACTTTTATGATATGTTCAAACAGGAAATCAAGAGTTTGGTCAACGATGCTGTGGCTTTATCCTGGAGTATATGAGGTTAAAACTTATGTTAACTCGAATTGGTCATGCGGCCGTTCTATTTATCTGACAAGTTATAATCAGTCCAGTGATAGGATTTTGAAGATTCAACTTTGTTGAGTTCATTATGTCGTTATTTTACTTGATAATTTATCAGTTAATAGTGTCGGTGGGCAGTGGGTAGACATATCAAACAATTTTAAGCGAGTTAGGCAGAAGTACACTTCAGAGGCTGTTTGGCATTGTTACCTGAAATTGATATACCAATAAAATTCTAAAAGGATTGATTTGTGATAGCCATCCTCTGGAGATACCATTTTCTGTAATATAAAATGCCTGTTTATGACAAGATGGTCCTGGTTCCTGGTGAGAATCTAATTAAATCATATGGAAAGATGAACTCAAATTTACAGGATCTGTAGATCTGATGCTAAGAATTGTTTATGCATTGACTTGGGGGCAGACTGCTAACTGTGCAGTGAGTAAACAGTTCATTGACTATTGAATGATCTTATGTAAAACGTTGCATCTTCTGAAGAGTTATCCATCTTCAAAGTTTGCACACCAATATTCTAATGTGACATGAACTAGTTATTTACTTCATATTTTTATTATTGCAGATAAAATTCATTGTTGATGGCCATTGGAAAGTTGATCCTTTGCGGGAGGTAGTTACTGGAAGTGGAATTTCTAACAATATCCTAAGGGTTGATGGATGACACTGTTGGGAACCTCTAGATGGAAGAATACCCTAGTTATATCTACCCTTAAGGTAAATGGATCGTTTTCTTCTCACAATCCCTTAACTATACTATAGGAAGCCTTTTTCCATCCGTGTCATATGTCAGTATTGCATGGTGAGCCTGTGAAACTCCATATGAAGTTTATTAATACTAATTCCCTAATTACTGAGATTTGTTGCCTAGTCAACATCAAACCATAGGATCTAAGGAATCATTCTTTTCCTAGATATGCTTTCCTTTATGTAGTTGCAATTTGCAAAGCTATGTGTCTCGACTTTATAAAACGTTTTACTGTCATGCGTTGAATTTTGTCTATGCATTTCCTTGCAAAGTAAAACGAATATTAGACCTCTCCTATGATCGTTCTGGTGTGAAAATCTTCCGCGTTCAATCTGTTTTCTGTCATTCTTTTGTTTTCCTTCCTCGGTACAGCTGGCTTTGTTATTCTTTAAAGTTTACTAGTCATTTACACGGAATAATCTTAAATTGAGTCATTCAATAACTTTGGCAGTGTTTTACGCTACTGATTAAAATTTAGAATCGTTACGCCACAGGATATGGTGAAAGATATTAGAGTTCTAGACCCCTTACAAACAATGAAGACATGCAAGCAGGCTCTAGATTTTGGATTATCACCAACTTTTCAGATCTGCCTTCTGAAAGGTGTACATAATCAAATCTGCTTCAGATAAGCCAGCATCTGTAGCTAGGAACTGGCCACCTGCAGATAGGGGGATCGAAGACTTGCAGTGGACGGGCATGAAGATGAAACTGAATGGAGGACATGAATTGCCTGAAACTGAAGCAGTCATGTAAATAGTGTAATAAGGTCTCTGAATGTGTAGTTATTCGGAGTTGGGCTCACGCATGCTGTTGGAGCAATGAAATTTTGTTTCGAGTGAAATGGATGTTAATATCTTGAAGAAATGTCTTTCAGTTTCTAGCCCTCGTGAAATAACTTTGGAATACTTTTCATTACAAGTGCTAAAGAAAGGAAACTAAGAAAGAGGAAAACACGGCTGAACTCAGGCACTGAAGAAAGAGTCCAAGAAGATGGAATGTAAAGTGTTGTATGTTCAGGTTTTCAACATAACGTCAGTATTATTTAGCTTGAAGCATTACTTGTAACAAAAAACCAAATGATAATCCAAGAATTATCATCGTCACCGCTGAAGAGAAGTAACCCCTCTTACGACAAACGGGCCCACTAATGCCAAAAAGCTTGGAACAGCAAATATAGGCTCGGGAGCGTGTGGAAACCACGTAAGAAGGCTGATTCTAGTTAATTCCGAAGGCGTGTCAAAAGCGTCGCCTTTCTTCTTACCATACCTCTTCTCTATATCTTCGAAGTTCTTTTCCTTCTCCTAAGTTCTATCCCTGTCACACCAGAGGTAGATTGTTCCGAGCCTCTTTTGAGTGTTCTGTGTTCTGTGTTCTGTGTTCTGAAAATGGCAGTAGTTAGTACTCCCATACCTCTTTCTTTGAAAAATGCTTATTTTCTTCCTTCTTCATCATTTCCCAGTACTTCTGCCACCGAAACTTTCTTTAAAATCCCATCTAATACTAGAAAGAGAAGATTTTTCCAGTCATCTTTCCGCTTGAGGAATGAGCACGTTGAAGGTGTTGATAGGAGTAGGATTGAAGAAATTAAGCACCTGAAAGAGTCTAAAGAGACACTACTGTATTCCTTCAGTCCTCTGCCATTGCTATTTGCGGCTGCACTTCCCGGAGGTAATGTGATATTGTCATTTACAGCAAACTATGATGTTTAGGTGATTACTGTGATATTGAAAGTTAGTTGCCGGGGTCATGTCATATCTTGAAACTATTTAGTCTAATAATGTTCCTGAAGCAGACTAATATACTTGAAGTCCATACATAGGGTACTTAATTGGACGTAAATCCGCCGCTCACGTACCTTTTTTATCCCCTTTTCCCAACTTTCTGTTGGGTGTTCCTTACTATCGAACTAAGTTTTAGTTGTTAAGGCTAGAACTGGTCCGTTTTGGAGACTTCAAGAGCTTAGAATGTTAAGCTTAAGAAAACTTGGGTACACATCTGGTATATGTTATCAATCGATCTGTGAGTGACTTTGGGTGCATTACTTATCCAAACACCATAGGAACTGCTATGGTTCTCATAGCCTGGAGAACTCCACTCTGAGACATTCCCATATTCTCGGAGATTGGTGCTTTGCAAGTTTCTAATTGCTTATTGAACATTTGAAAATCTGAACAGCTGGTACTGTGAGGTCTATCTTTGGGCCTTTTGTTGAGCTGGTGAAGTCTTGGAATCTTCCTGACTGGCTTGTGCATTGGGGTCACCCAGGCAACATGGTATAGTTCTTCTACTGGATGTACACCCTTTTATTCCTATCCCTATCAAGTTTCTGATGCGTTTGTCCTCACTGCCTTCCTGCAATCTCTAGGCTGTTGTGCTTTTTGCAATGGGTGGTTATGGAACATATCTTGGCTTTCGAATCCGTTACTCCGATGATGTGGTATGAGAATCTTACTTAAGACACGACAAGTTTGTAACCCAGTGCATGCCCTGAGTTTGTTTGATATACGTTCAGGAGGAGAAGGCCTATGCCAAAGAGCTGCACCCTAAACTTCTTGGAGGGATGTTTTTCTTTTTTGCCCTTGGAGCAACTGGCGGAATAACATCTTTGCTCACTTCTGATAAGCCCATCTTCGAAAGGTGAGGACTTTGATGTTTATTCGGCAATCGTTTCAGTAATGTATTTCAGAATAATAATGTCTGACAATGTGTTCGCACTTGCAGCCCACATGCTGTGACAGGTTTCATCGGCCTGGCTCTCTTGACTATCCAAACCATTCTGCCTGCATTGTTTGAGGTAATTTACATATACTATATCATCTTACTCTTTGCTCCTGTAGTTTGTGGATCTACTCAAGTTTTGGTTTAATGTGTACAGGGGAATCCAGGATTAAGAAATGTTCATGGGATCTTGGGCGGTGGGATCATGACCCTGTTTCTTATCCATGCTGCCCTTGGACTCCAACTTGGTCTTAGTTATTGATCATATGCAACATTTTGTTAGCGTTCAATCTAGCTTCGTTATTGTTCCTTCACGAAACCCTCTTCGTAACATTATACAAGAAAAGAAAATGTGTTGAACATCTATTTTTATTGTAAATTGATTTGTTGGGTATGTGCTAGGCTGGGCTGGGTCCTGCTTGGGAGCTGCCCGACCAAGTTCTTAGGGCTGGGCTAGGTTAAGCTCACGCCCTTTTTCATCCCTAATATTATTAACGTCACATAATTAATGAAATGAAGTTGCAAGACCTGAGATTGAGGGTTTCAAATAACCTGTGTCAATAAACTTGTGCCTACTCTGCTCTCACAGTGATACATTGCACGGGTTGTTGGGACAGAGATGGATCTGTCCTGCATTGTGGGACCCGATTAACAGCCCAACTGTATGAAACGAGATCCGAACACATGATCAGCGTCCCCGTTTGGAGCAAGTGGGGCCCAACCCCAGTAGTTAAGGAGACACATCTGGCCAACAACCATGACCACCTACGCTCTATCTTCCATGCTTGTTCATGTTCTCCAATCCAACCTGGCCCCACAGACAGGACGGTTCACATGAATTAACGAGATCTCGTGGTGGAATTGGCCGATATAAACGGTGAAACGCAAAGAGCTAGTCAAACGACGCTGCAACTTTTATATAGTTATCGAAAACTAACAGGCACGTTCTCTTCTCCCTTTCCATTCACTGTCTCTCCTCTACGCTCTTCGTCAGGTTCTACCTTATTAAGGTACGCCTTCTTTCAGTTCCCTTCCTTTAGAACTGTCTTAATTTCTCTGGGTTATTGTAATTTGGTTATTCATTTGTGTGGGATCATCCATTTTGTTCTATAGTTTGTGCAAAGTCATTAAATGTTTGTGTGTTGTTGAGTTGATTGAGATTCTGTCTGATACTTTGTTAGGCAATGGATACGTTCTTGTTCACTTCTGAGTCTGTGAACGAAGGCCATCCCGACAAGATCTGTGACCAAGTTTCGGATGCAATCCTTGATGCATGTCTGGAGCAAGACCCAGAAAGCAAAGTTGCTTGTGAGACATGTACTAAGACCAACATGGTTATGGTTTTTGGTGAGATCACTACCAAGGCTAAAGTTGATTATGAGAAGATTGTTCGTGACACTTGCAGGGGCATTGGATTTACATCTGCGGATGTTGGGCTTGATGCTGACAATTGCAAGGTCCTTGTCAACATTGAGCAACAGAGTCCTGACATTGCTCAAGGAGTTCACGGCCATCTCACCAAGAAACCTGAGGACATTGGAGCTGGTGACCAGGGCCACATGTTTGGCTATGCCACCGATGAGACACCCGAGCTCATGCCATTAACTCATGTCCTTGCCACCAAGCTTGGTGCCAAGCTCACAGAGGTCAGAAAGAACAAGACCTGTGCTTGGTTGAGGCCTGATGGTAAGACCCAAGTCACTGTTGAATACCGCAATGAAGGTGGAGCTATGGTACCAACTCGGGTTCACACGATTCTTATTTCAACCCAACATGATGAGACCGTCACAAACGACCAAATTGCAGCAGACTTGAAACAACATGTGATTAAAACTGTCATCCCAGCTCAATATCTTGATGACAACACCATCTTCCACCTCAACCCTTCCGGTCGGTTTGTCATTGGTGGACCACATGGAGATGCAGGACTTACTGGCCGCAAGATTATTATAGACACTTACGGTGGATGGGGTGCTCATGGTGGAGGTGCTTTCTCTGGGAAGGATCCCACAAAAGTGGACAGGAGTGGTGCATACATTGCTAGGCAGGCAGCTAAGAGTGTGGTGGCTTCTGGACTTGCACGCCGTTGCATTGTTCAGATTTCATATGCCATTGGTGTACCAGAGCCACTGTCGGTTTTCGTGGACACTTACAAAACTGGAAAAATTCCTGACAAGGATATCTTGGCATTGATTAAGGAAAACTTTGATTTTAGGCCTGGAATGATTTCCATCAATCTAGACCTCAAAAGGGGAGGAAACTTCAGGTATCAGAAGACGGCAGCATATGGTCACTTTGGCCGTGACGACGCTGATTTTACCTGGGAAACTGTCAAGCTTCTCAAGCCGAAAGCCTGAGGCAAGGCCTTCAGTTTGTATTTTACTTGTCGGGGAGAATAAAGAAGCTCCAACGCATGATCTTTGGTTGCATACACGTCAGTGTGAGGCCGGACACAACATGTGTGATCGTTGAGTACCTATTTTAGAAAGGAATAGCAATTTCCCTTGTATGTTTGTCCATTGTTGTTTTCCTATTTTTTAACCTTGCTGCATTCATTCATTTGGATTTACCAATTTTGGGATCGAAAATTTTTCAAGGATTTGCCAACTTTGAGATTATAATACCAAATTAACATGGGGAATTTGAATCCAATCAGAGAATGATAGGTTCCAGTCAAAGCTATAATAAATTGGTTATTCTGCTTAGGGTGAGAATAAAACCACACTGACTTTTGGATAATATCGCTTGCTTTATTGACAGCAACTCATAGATTAAATACAAATGAAATGCAACT
>JANZLD010000005.1:74591262-74608054 GCA_026413575.1 Erythroxylum carthagenense | reverse complement strand
GCGAGCGCTCCCGAGGGCGAGCGAGCACAATCGCTCACCCGAGGCAAGCCCGTCGCACCGCGATGAGCTCACGAGAGGCCGTTTTGGTCCTGTGCGATGCCGTTTTCCTCTTCCTCATGCGACGCCGTTTTTGCTTCCTTCTGATTTTGGTCTTTTGCTTATAATCCGACCTTTGTTCAATCTTTTGCTTATATCTTTTTCATCCGACATCCGATTAACTTGTTTTTTGAAGTGTTAGATTTCTAAGACAATTTTCTACATCTTCATGGAAATTTGTAAATTTTGAGATTAATTTGAGGAAGATTGATTTAATCAAAGTGAGTTGGGAACTTTTCTAAACATGGTTCAGGCTTTTGAGAAATTCTTGATCTATGGAGATCCGATTGAATTGATTCTTATTGCAAAATAAAATTAAGACATGGGGCTACAAGTCATATGAAGGAATTGAATTTCAATTTAGCCCTTAAGACTTTCAATTTCTGAATGGAAGTCGGGTTTAGTGTGCAGTCTTGGATTAGAAAAATCTGAAAGTATTTTGTCCATAAATTTTGCTCTAGTTATCCAAATGAGGTGATTTTTTATTTGAATTAAACTAGAGAAATAGAGCTACAAATGTTCTGAAGGACTTGAGTTTTAATTTAGTCTTTAAGAATGTCAATTTTTGGATGGAATTAAATCATTGGAAAATATTTCAACATAAGACAAGTCCGAAATGTTTGCAGTATAACTTTTGGAGTAGTGCGCCAAATTAAACGTTTTGGTGGCGTTATGAAATTAAGACAATGAAGAACATTTATCTAGAAGGAAGTTTTAGCAAATTCCTTCATTTTGATGATTAGAAAAATGTCCTAAAGTAAACCTGAATTAAATTAAATTTCAGGGGCAATTTTGGAAGATCACTTAAAGTGTTAAGTTTTTAGGTTTATAAGGAAGGGCATTATGGTCATTTGGTTGTCATTAAATGAATGAGGAAGGGGGCTGTCGTTTTTAACAAGAGGAAGCCCGAAAATTTGAGAAGAAAAGAACAAAAGAAGAAGAGAAAGAAAGGAGAGGAGAGTTTCGGATGAGAAGGAGAGGAAGAAGAAGAAAGATAGCTAGGTTTCGAAATTTTTGGGTCTTTAAGCAAGATTTTCATGTTGTTTCAAGAGAGAAAAAGGTGGAGGAGCACAAAAGCTTCCTTCCAAGCCAAGAAAAATTCGAAAATGAAGAAGATTAAGGTAAGAGATGATTTTTGATCTTTGAGTTTTAATGAGTTTTTGGTTTAGATAGCTTAAGATTATTATGGGTTTGTTATTTCTAAGCTCAATTTTGGAGATTGCTGAGTATAAATTGGTTCAATTTTGGATGTTTAATTAATTAGGGTTTATGTCTTGAATTAGGAAAATTAAAAGAGGAATGGAGAAATTGGAGCTATGGACAAGTCTTAAGCATGGAATTGAGGTGGATAATATGTTTATATTTTGAATTATAAGCTAGTTGTGCATTTTCGAAAAATCAAGAAAGTAAAATTGTTTATAAATTATTGTTTTCGAATGATTAAATTAATTATTTTTGGAAATATTATTACAATTGTTTCGGAGGTTTTGATTAAATGATGCAATTGTTACATGCATTGTTTTTGAATGATTTTAATCAAAATTGATACGATTTTTGCATTCATTGTGTTTAAAAGATTTGATAATTACAATAATTGTGAAATTCTTTGTTTTCGAATGATTTTGAATAATTTGATGATGCTGCTAAAATATTGCATTCATTGTGTTCGTATGATTAAGAATGTGTTATGTGAATTGGTTTGCTATTGTTAATTTTTGAATGTGAATGAGTATGAAATATGATATGATATGAAAGTTTGAAATTTTGAAATATGCCTTCAGGCAATCCGAATTTTCAAGTATGATTTATGTGTTATGTGGGCTTGGTTAGGTCTCATAAGTTTGAGTTAAGTACACTTATCTCTTTTTAAAGGTTTCGCCCGCCTGCCTGCTAGTGGCATTGGAGCTCCAATTTCGGACTCCCATAAATTTACTGCTACACTGGACTGCTATGCGGGAAAGTGTAGTACGTTTTGTTCACGGCTGCACAGGACCGTTATGTGGAAATGTGCAGTACGTTCCGTTTTGGATCGACCCAAACCATTCTGATGTGCCTTTTGTGTTTTTGATTTTGTTTGTATTTGTGTGCTTCATGTTTTTGCATTTGTTTATGAATTGTGAGAATTTTTTAGAAATGAGCAATCGAGGATTTTCAGCCGTGAAATTATTGAAATTGTTTATGAATGATTTGAAAAATTAGAGAAATAAGCATTTTGCCAAATTTTCTACTGTGAAAACTTTTACAAAATGGCAAAAAGTTTATAAAATGATTTTTGCTTATTTTTCGACTTATAAACATGTTATCCACGAGCTGTCAAGCTCACTCCCTTTCATCCCCATCTCCAGGTGTTCGAGCAGGAAATCGGATGAAAGAAAGTCAAGGCTTGTGTTTGATTTTGCTTAGCTAGTATTTTATGTAATTTGGATTTTGGTATTGTATATGGCTTGGAAGGCCATTAATGTTTTGTAAGCATTATTTTATGATGAGCATGAATTATAATTTTTGTATATTGAACTAAGTTATGAATGGGTTTTGTGTATGATTTGAGATATGAACGTGATTTGCATATGAATATAAATGGGATTGATCGTGATATGAATTCCAGACGGGAGGTCCGATGATACTGATTTGTGATTGAGACTGATTGAAGTGTTTTAGGTATATGATTGTGTTTGTTTATGTTGGGATTCCGAACAGGAGGTCCGATGAATTGTGTGTATTGGTTTGGTATATAGAAGTGAGTTTAAAACCATTTGCAGGTTTTTGGGATTTTTAAAATACAGTCGTTATACTGCCCAATTTTTGGTTCAAATAAAGATAGAATCAAATGCATTTTATGTATGGCTTTATTTGTGTATGAGTCATGGGTATATGGATATGTATGTTAAGTGTCTTTTGACAAAAGAAAGGAATAATAAGATTTTTGTGTAAATTAAAGGTGATGATTTGAATATGAAGAATCAAGTATATTGAGTTTTGATTGAGGATGACTTTCCAAAAGGGAAATTATATTGTTTTGATTTGTATGAGATTGAATAAAGATGATAATGAAAGAAAAAGAAAAAAATGTATACCGATTTGGATTGGTTTAGTCTAAGGTTTCCAACGCTAATTTTGGTTTTCCTAAATTTTTGCGATTCTAGGATGTCGGAAAATTTTGATTCAGTTCGATTGAACCGTTTGTATGCTTTGATTCGATTCGCCTTTGATCCGATTAGATTCGTATTCAATTCGTTTTTTATATGTTTTCCGATTGATGTTTCCGTTTCGAATGCTTTCGGTTTGAGAATCTGTTCCTCCGTTTTCGCTTTTTGACTTCCGATTCAGTTTGATTTGTTTCCGCCATTTTTGTTTTCGTCATGTTTTTCAAGTTTTTGCTTTCGATCCCGCTTTGTTTTTCGGTTAGTATTTTGCGTTTTTCGATTGAGGTCCGGTTTCTGAAATCAGGTCCCAACAGTCACCGTGGGGAGCACCAGTCTTCTTTATTAAGAAAGAGGATGGTACACTATGGATGTGCATCAATTACAGGCAATTGAATATAGTCATAATGAAGAACAAGTATCCATTATCGAGGATTGAAGACCTATTTGATCAGTTGAAAGATACAAGAGTGTTTTCAAAGATAGATCTGCAATCGGGGTACTATCAACTTTGGGTAAAGGATGTGGATGTATCGAAGACTACATTTAGGACTCACTATGGACATTATGAATTCTTAGTAATGCCATTCGGGTTAACTAATGCTCTAACGGCATTTATAGATCTGATGAATAGAATATTCAGGCCATATTTAGACCAGTTTGTTGTAGTGTTTATAGATGATATCTTGGTATATTCTAAGAATGAACTTGACTATATTGAGCATCTCCAAATCATGGTACAAAACCTGAGGGAAAAACAGTTGTATGCTAAGTTGAGCAAGTGTGATTTTTGGCTTCAAGAGATATCTTTTCTCGAATATGTTGTCTCTTCTCAAGGGATTAGAGTTGATCCTCATAAGATAGAAGCAATTATTAATTGGAAGCGACCACGGAATGTGACAGAAGTAAGAAGTTTTATAGGTTTGGCTGGTTATTATTGTCAGTCTGGGAAGGAGTGAAGTATGAATGGTATGAAAGATGTCATAATAGTTTTGATCAACTAAAAAGTATGTTTACTGAAGCTCCTGTATTGGTTCAGCCTACTTCTGGTAAGGAGTATGTTATGTTTAGTGATGCATTTAGAAATAGTTTGGGTTGTGTTTTGATGCAGGATGGAAAGGTAGTTGCTTATGCCTCTAGGCAATTAAAGTCATATTAATAGAATTACCCTACACATGATCTGGAACTTGTAGCAGTAGTGATGGCCTTGAAAATTTGACGGCACTACCTATAGGGTGAAAGGTGTAAAATTTTCACAGATCATAAGAGTCTGAAGTATCAACTTACCCAGAAAGAACTTAATTTGAGACAACGATGTTAGTTGGAACTGTTTAAAGACTATGATTGTATTATGGACTATTATCTGGGTAAGGCTAACGTCGCAGCTGATGCTTTGAGTCGGAAGATCATTTCAGCATTATCAGTTAAGCAGAGTGAATGGGAACTTGTATATGATGGAGCTTTTATCTCAATTGAAAGTAAGGCCTACTTTGAGATAAGAGACTTGTGATGCTTAGAGAGTTGATGATAAGTTACAATAACTTATCTTGGCTACCCAGGAAGGTAAACAACCTGATTTTTCTGTAAAAAGAGATGGTTAATTATATTATAGAGATCAGTTATATGTTCCAGCTAATGAACTGAAGAAAAAACTGTTGTTTGAGGCTTATAATACAATCTTTACTATGCATCCTGGTGGAAACAAGATGTATCAAGATCTGAAGTAGCATTATTGGTGGTCAGGTATGAAATAGTATGTTGTGGATTATGTAGCTAAATGTTTGACATGTTAGAAAGT
Source organism: Erythroxylum carthagenense (assembly GCA_026413575.1). Lineage (NCBI taxonomy): Eukaryota > Viridiplantae > Streptophyta > Magnoliopsida > Malpighiales > Erythroxylaceae > Erythroxylum > Erythroxylum carthagenense. The sequence continues at coordinate 74,603,020 of JANZLD010000005.1, read as the reverse complement.
TAAAGCTAAGCCCCAAGTTCCATCTGGTTTTGTTACATCCTATTTCTATTCCTCAATAGAAATGGGATAGCATTACTATAGACTTTGTCAATGGACTTCCTCTCACTCAAAGGAAAAATGATGTTGTATGGGTGATTGTGGATAAGTATACCAAACCTGCTCACTTTTTGCCTGTTCGTCCTGACTATTCTTTAGATAGGCTTGCAAACCTATAGGTGAATGAGATAGTAAGATTGCATGGAGTACCATTATTTATTATTCCTAATCGTGATCCTCGATTTACTTCGAGATTCTGGAAAAGTTTACAAAAGGCTTTGGGTACTCAACTTAAGTTCAGTACTGCTTTCCATCCATAGACAGGTGGACAATCAGAATGGGTTATGCAGATATTAGAAGAAATGCTTCAGAGTTGTTATTTGGCTCTGATGGAGTTTGCTTACAACAACAGTTATCAGACTAGCATTGGCATAGCACCTTATGAAGCATTATATGGTAGAAGGTGTAGAACTCTAGTGTGTTAGACCGAATTGAGTGAAAACAAGATCATCGGGCCTGATATTTTGAAAGATACGAAAGAAAAAGTTTAGGTTATTCAACATAGGTTAAAAGCTATCAGTGATAAGCAAAAGTCCTATGCTGATCTGAACAGGAAGGATATTAAATATCAAGTAGGTGATATAGTATTATTAAAAGTGCCACCGTGAAAGCATATACTTCGGTTTGGTAAGAAAGGCAAGCTTAGTCCGTGATACATTGGTCCTTATGAAATTCTTAAAAGAGTCAGACCAGTAGCCTATCAGTTATTCTTTCTGAAGAATTGGCCAAGTTACATGATGTATTCAATGTTTCGATATCAAGAAGATATCAGTCTGATGATACACTTAAGATTCCTATGCAAGAAATTCAAGTACAACTAGATTTGTTTATGAAGAAGGGCCTATTTTTATATTAGCCAGAGAAGTCAGATAACTTAGGAACAAGCAAATTCTTCAGAAAGAGACCATGAAAGCTCAATATCCTCAACTATTTTGATCAGGTTTGAATTTCAAGGACAAAATTCTTTAAAGGGGAGGGAATTGTAAGGCCCCAAAATATGCCCTAGTTGAAATGTTATAGGTTCATGAAAGTACGTGTATGGTAGGTGGTTCAAAATTGAGATAAGATTGAGAATGTCGAATTATAGTTCGTGGATTGGAACTAATTCATTTTGTTAGAGAATTGACGTAATTAAATGTACATTTGGTCTAGGAAAAATTATCAAGTTACAAGTTAAGTTGGCACATGGAAATTAGAATGACTAAGTGTAGGAATTAATGATATTTGGCATAGCTAATGCATTGCCATTTGGCATCATCCATTGTATGACAAATGGCTTAGCAAAAATGTGACAAATGGCGTTGCTAATAAAGTGACAAGTGGCCTAATTAAATTATGGCATTTGGCAGCATTCATTAAGTGACAAATGGTTTAATGGAAGTGTGAAAATGGTAGCTTAAGTGCAGGACATATGTCACACATGCAAAGGAGACATATGTCTTATGGTTCGACTGTCACCTAGATGGTGAAGAAACAAGTTTATGCTGGAAACATTTTATGTTCTTTTGCCTTCTTCCCTCCACTGAAACTCCCATTTTCTCTCTTACCTTCTAGAATTTTTGCTGGACTTTGGATTTGTCATCACTTAATTTTTTGGTAAGATACTGAATCTAGAAAAAGGTTCTACTAAATTTTTTTTCCTATTGTTATGTTAAGGCTGAAAGTTGCATATTAATCTTAGGTATGTGTTGAATATTTGGAAGTTTGGATTAGCTGGAGACTTGGGGTTGAATTTCATGTTTAGTAAGGTGATGTAATTATAAACTTGGTATCCTATTATATCATGTATTGTTTGATATTTGAAATGGATCAATTATGTACTAAATTAAGAAAGAATTGAGGTTAGATACATGCTAGATACTGGTTAGAAAGAATAGTTTCACTAGATAGGTATCAATATTTTAGCTATATCTTGACCTGTAGATATCCAAATGGGATGAATTTAAATGTAGATTAAACTAGATACATATATCTACAACTTTCATGAAGGAGTCGAATTTGATTTTTATCACTAAGAGTGTCAAAATTTGGCTTAAATATGAGGTTTTGGATCCTATCACTATTTTAGAATAGTTTCTAGTATTTTGGGTATAACTTCCAAACTTCTGAACCAAATTGCATAAAATTTGTTTCATTAGAAACTTAAGACATAAGAAACAAGTTGTTCGAGAATGTTTGGCCTAAATCCTTCATTTTGATTGTCAAAATGACCATGTAAAATTGACCTGAAGGCTATTTCGGGAAGAGCAGGAAGAAATTGGAATAAAAGGCAGTGCACCATTGTGCACAAGCACGATCATGACTCTAAGGGGTCATAAAGAGGTTGCATGATCATCCACAAGCACGATTGAGACAATGGAGGATCAATTGGAAGTGCATGATCGTGCATAATGAAGGTATACTGCTGTTTGATAGCTTTGAACAACCTTTACTCTTTTGACCATAACTTCTTCTTCAGACCTCCAATTGACTTGAAGTTTAGACCACAAACTCCTTATAAATTCCTTGTCCTCTCCACCAAGTTTCATTTTCATCTGAAATCATTAAGAATGAATTGTTATTTACCAAATGTTCAGGTCTAGCACATTGGAGATGTTATATGAATGAATGAGAGTTTGGATATTGTTTGACATGTTAGTTTATTTGGAATCTATGATTATGGCAAGTTGACCAAAGTTGAATATTTTGCAATATGTTCCTCATATGAGGATTCTGAAATGAACTTATTTTTTAAAAAAAAACTGTTAAGTCCTATTTATGTATAAATAGGCATTCCTAGAAGGGTTTGTAACTGCTCCGGTGACACTTCGGTGTCTCATATTATTGACACTTTGGTGTCTCTTATTACAGACACTTCGGTGTCTTCTGTTATTGACACTTCGGTGTCTCCTATTATTGAGACATAAGTCTCTCCTGTTATTTGATACCGATCATGATATCTCATGTATGAGTCCTGTTACCCATTTCTATAAAATGGATTAGCAGTCTAACTTGTTTTGAATTTTGATACATGATTAGTTTTGCTATAAATAAAGTTTGTTCTGGTTCAAATCATGTTCTGCTCTGACGTTTATACCTTATTCTGATATTAGTTTTGAAATATGTACATTCTGATATGAGATTTAAATGATTTGCTTCAACATGAGAAATATTCTATAGTGATAAGTTATATTTGGTTCTGAGATACATTGTGTTTGAATTTTGATACTGGTGAGTTTTGCTTTGGAACAAATATATATTCTGTTATGCTATGTTATATTTTGTTCAGTGATTCATGGTATTTGAATTGCTTTTGAATATGTAAATTTTTAGATGATCATTAAAGATAGTTGTCAATATGTATCCTATTTAGTTATTCCTCACTAAGATATATGCTTAGCACGGTGGATTTGCCCCGTATAGGTTCAGAGAAAAGGGTATAAAGATTGGGACAAAGACAACCGTAGTGGCCAAGGAAGGTTGTGGATTGTTGTGAATAATGTTCAGTTTGTTGTTGTCACTGACTTGTACTCAATATGATGAGACAGTTTGTATTTTGCATATATGGTTTGTAATCTTTATACACAGAAAGGCATTTGGATTTTCAAGGCATGAAATATGGTTGTGTTATGTCATTACATATTGTATAGCATGTTTAAAACATAATGGAACGTAAAGTAATGTATGGTGCTTGAGTTTATGAGAATGCTTGGAATTGTTATTATGATATGTTTTGGGTGTATGATTTGTGTAGCATTTGCATATCCTTCTAGGGGGTATGTGGGTTTTACACTCTTTTCTTTGTAAGAAGAATTATAGCAGAATTCCAATAATAATCTTGGAAGTGGATGTAAGGAAAGGTTGTTTGCCTAATCACTATAAATGAGTTTGCATTCTCTCTTTTCCCTATCCTTTTTAAACTATTATTTAATTGTCTAATTAATTTACGTTAAGTAATTGTCGTATTCTTATTTATATTGATTGTTGTTAATTGAGTACTTTCTTTAGAAAAATTGCTAACATTTTATAAATACTCGATTCACCTCCCTTCTTGGGTGTCATTAGGGACTAACAAAGGTATAATAATAGGTTTGTATGTTAGCATTTCAATCAAAATCCTATAGCAAAGGTAAAAATGGCACATTTAGGAGTTTCGTTGTCATGCTTTAACCAAGAGGGTCAAAATATTGGTAGAGCTCATTTCTTTGATAGAAATGACTAGCTTTATTGGAAAATAAGAATGAAAATTTTCTTGATGATTGAAAACATCAATTTGGGAAATTGTTTCATGTGATTAATACATTCCCATTAAAATTATAGATAATATAAAAGTTTCCAAGTTGAAAGAAGAATGAGATCCCTATGACAAAAGATTAATCACTTTAAGTAATAAATTTATCCTTTTTTGTGCATTAGGGAGAAATGAATTCAATAAAGTATCTATGTGTGAAACTGCACGCAAATTTGACATACATTAGAATTGACTCTTGAAGGAACAAATTAAGTTAAAGAAAGCAAAGTTAGCATACTAACTTACTAATATGAATTGTTCCAAATGAAACATGATAAATGCATTTCTAGTACGCATATTAGGTTTATTGTTATTATTAATGTTAAAGGTCTTGAAAAGACCTATACTAATATTAAAATGGTAAAAAATTTGCTTAGGTCACTTCCAAAGAAGTGTTATATTAAAATGGTAAGAAATTTACTTAGGTCACTTCCAAAGAAGTGTGAAGCGAAAGTAACAACCAACTAAAAAGTCAAGGCTCTAACAATACTACTATTAGAGGAGCTTCTTATTTTTTTAATCTCTTTTATAATTTTTTTTTCAAATTGATGATATAAATCTATTGGTTTTTGGAAAAGGGAGCACCCCTCTAAATCATAGAATCTACTTAATAAATGACTATAAGATTATAGTTCTGACCTTGCTTGAATAATTATAATTTATTCTTAGCCTGCATATTTATAATTTTACATCTATTGAGTTTTAAAAATTTTCCACAGTAGAATAATTACAAATTTGACTATATTGAATATTTACAATTTTGCCACTTCTTAATATTTACAACTTTACTCTAGCTTGTAAATTTATAACTTTGTTCCTACTTATAAGTGTATAATTTTGTCAATTATAATGAATTAAAAATTCTACTATAGATAATATTTCACTTTGAATTTCAAAAGCTAACATTCAATGTAAATTTTTAATTTGTGCTTAAGAATTTTGGGTAAATTTTCATTTGCATTTAAGGTATTTGCAAATTAAACTATATAGTTCACCATTTAAACATGACTCAAATTATATGAGAAAATTTTATAAAGATTTTTTTAGTAATTTAGTAATTCATGAAATAAGAAATTTGACATCTAGGGAGAATATTTTTAATTGTATTTATCAAGTTTTTACAGTATTCTTTTATAAATGCATAATATTAAAGCAAGATTTATTATTTATGTATAAATTTTTTATTTATCATTTGTTAGTTATCAAAATGGCCACACTATGATGATGAAATGTATAAATAAATAAAATGACACTTTCCATATCATTTAGTGAAATGCCTATGGGTAAAGCAAGTGATAAATTGTTCTTTAATATTTCATAGCCACATGATTCACTTAAATTTGAGTTAAGTTACTATATAAGAGAGCAAACATAATATGAGAATTGATATCTTTTAGTTAAATATATTTGCATATCTAAAGAATAACTATGTGTTTGATTAAGAATATTTATTTACTTATAATTTATTGTAATTTGTATTTCAACTGTGATTGTGAATTGCACTATCAACTTATACTGGAACTATAACGTACTTTTAATTGTTTATTTTGAATTCTCAAATGAAATTATTTATTATATGAGCATTTACGTATAACTTTGATTTTTTTTCTTTATTCACAACCTTTAAACATTAATAGTGAACAAGTCAATTTTTACTTAGGTATTTTGAAACTTGACTTGGCACAATTATACGATCACCCGTTTGCGTTTGTGGATAGAGTAGTGAGAGAGAGAATTCATACCATAAGGTATGATAATTTTCTAAAATATTAAGTACGATGTTTATACAGACAACTATCGCTGTTAACATTGAGACAACTATTCCAAACGTTGAAAGTGCAAGAGACTACTTGAAGTTTGTATAAGACATTTTCATTTTGTAGACATGCCACTTATTGGTATCCATCTAGAAAAACATATGACTATAAAATATATTAGGTTATAATGTATACGTGGTTATATTTTTAAGATGATCACATGCAGTCATATTATTAAGATGAATAACATTGCAACAGTGCTAACGATAATGAGAATGACAATGGATGACTCACTTATGATACTATTTATTTTGAACTCACTGTCTCTTGAGTATATACCTTTTCCCATAACTTTACAAAGAAAAGGTAGGATGTTAGTGAATTATCTACTAAGCTTACTCAAGAGGAAGCAAGTCTTAGAAAAACAAGGGATTCATTTTATCAACATAAAACATTAAGAAGCTAGAAAATGATTGGAAGGAAAAGCCAATAAGTTTAAGAAAAATAATTAACATGTTAATACTACATAGGTGAATCAAAAGGAATAAAGGGTAAATAAAAGCAAATTTTATTAGGAAGTTAGACACTAGTAGAATATTTCTTAGAACATAACTTTTAGTTTGAAAAGAAAGTTAAATATCATATTTTTGTACATTTCAAATAAAACTTATGTGAAATTTGATAAGTTATCATCTTGATATATTATTTGATATTATCTCCTTTGTTTTGAATTTATTTTTATGCTTAAATATTAAAATTAATGTTTGTTTTGTTTTATTAGATGAAGAGTAGGGATTGCATCAAATTGGAACATTATTGGTGATAATTACATAATTTTGGATGAAATGGAAAGATTGCTAAAATGGATAAAATTAATCACTTGAAGAGTTGGAACTTGACTAAAAGACTTTGCCTTATCCTTATTATATAAGAATTTGAAATCATTTTAGATAGACATCTTTACAAGTTAGAGTTATATTAAGATTAGATTAGAAAACCCTATAAAAGGGACATTCCTCATAACAGAAAAAGGTTATCTCTTCTTACGTTTTTAGCAATTATTTATCTTTCTTTTTATTTTTGTTATTGGAGCAAAAACCATGTGTGGTTAAACTAAATCATTCTGACTTAAGGGGATTCAAAACTCTAGTTGTAACCTTGTGAGGTTTTGTATTCCAAATTTTTATTCATATTTTAATTCAAGTATTTCTTGTTTTAAGTTTTCATATTTCATCAATGATTAATATTTGATTAATTTGACAATTTATTTTAATAGTGATTATTCTATCACAATCTAGGAATTCAATGATCTGTAATTGTCATGAAGGATTGGTATAAATAGCAAATAAGCTATTTAGGAATTTCTATTTAACTTATGATAAACAATAAAACTAAATTGAATAGTTATAGCTATCTCAATTATTTAATTAAGGATTTAGTCTTTTTCACGGAGCTTATTACTATCATTTATTTGATAAGGAATGTTATCACACCCAGTCAATGAATGATAAGTTTTATTTTGGATGCTTGGTTTGAACCAATTAATTTAGAAAAATCTGACACTTATTACGACTATCCTAATATATTTCAAACTAACTACTTGAATTGTGAAAAATATTATCTTTAAACAAATGATCAATGTTACAATTAGATTAGATCTTTCTATTGAATCGGAGTTTAGTAATCTTGACTTTCTTATATTTAATTCAGTTGACTTAATTTGCTTTCAAATTAATTTTTGTTAATCAGTTATTTAATCAAAAAACTCCCCATTTACTTTTATTAATTGAAATTAAGAAGCAAGTGCTTAGTTCTCTAGGGATTCGACCTGGTTCCATGACTACTACAAAAGTTTGGAGAATCAGAATCATTTTGAAGGCTTTGACAACTTGACCAAAATTTGACACCATTGTCCAGAACTATTTCAAGTTTCTTAGTTTCTTTGCGTTTTTATTTTATAGTTACAGCTAACCTCTTGTCTTGTATGACTCGTGCTTCTTAGACAGGTAACTTACAATATAATCTAGAAATTTAGAAGACAGTTCATCGTTTGAGAAAAAAGACTAAGCAATGAAACGGTCATTCACTTTAGATGTGAAAGTTAAAGTAGATCTAACAATTGGTGAAGAATCTAATTTTCAAGAAGTGGAAGAACGGATGACAAATCTCAACCCTAGAGTGTTAAGGGAGTTAAAGGGCACAGTATTTGAATCAACAAATCTTATTCATTCAATTTCCAGATGTTGAGGTAGATTTCAAATTGAAATCTGGTTTGATTCACTTACTGCCTACTTTTCGTGGTCTTGGAGGAGAAGATCCATATAAACACCTAAAAGAATTTCATATTGTCTGCTATGGAATAAAGTCACAAGGGGTGACAGAAGAATAAATTAATCTCAGGGCCTTTCTGTTCTCTTTGAAAGATAAGGTAAAAGTTTGGCTATATTTTCTTTCACTTAGCTCAATAACAATATGGAATGAGATGAAAAGAATGTTTCGGGAGAAGTTCTTTCTTGCATCAAGAACAATGAATATTAGAAATGAGCTATATGGGATGAGACAAATAAGAGGAGAAATATTATATGAATATTGGGAAAGGTTTAAGGAGCTATGTGCCAACTTTCCACATCATCAAATTCCCGATTAACTTCTGATTTAATACTTTTATAAAGGACTAATGACAATGGATCGAAGTATGGTTGATGTAGCTAGTGGAGGAGCTCTGGTAAATAAAACACCTGAGGCAGTCAGACAGTTGATATCAATTCTGACCGAACATTCTCAACAATTTGGGGTAAGGATAGATGGAGCTATCAAGTGTGTGAATGAGGTAAGTAACACGTACCTTGAGGATAAAATTTTTGATTTAACTACTTTAGTTCGTTAAATGGTTGTAGATCAATTGCAATCGTCAAGAGTGTGCGGAATATACTCATTTTCTGGACATCTTACATATATGTGCCCTACATTGCAATAAGACTCTCTTCAAAAAGATAATGCGATAATGGGATTTCTTAGCCAACTTTAAAGAAAATATTCTAATCACTACAATCTAGGATAGAGGAATCATCCAAACTTGAGCTAGGGAAATCAATGAGGGCAACAAAGATATCAACCTTACAATTTTAATAAACAATCTTAAGCCTCTATATATGCCTAACCTCAATTTTCAAATTCAGGTATGTCTTTAGATGAAATTATTAAGGCATTGCTACTAACACTCATCAATATCAACAGGAAACAAGAGCAAGCCTTCAAAACTTAGGAAATTAGATCACTCAATTAGTAACCTCTATATGTAAATTAGAAGCACAAGCATCAGGAAAATTACCTTCCCAAATGGTGGTGAATTTTAAAGAGAATGTGAGTGCAATGACTTTGAGAAGTTTTAAGGAAATTTAGTATGGAACTTCTTTACCAATAGAGGTAGAAAAGCACGATGATGGAGCAAAGAAGAAAGAAATTCCAACTCAAGAATTAATAAAGGAAATAAATGATTTATCTTCATTAATATCAATTAATGCACGTGTACCTCTTTTTCCTAGCAGGTTGGCTAAACCATAAGAAGATGAACATGAAAGAGAAATCCTAGAGACCTTTAAAAAGGTCGAAATCAATATACCACTTCTTGAAGCCATCAAGCAAGTTTCGAAATATGCAAAATTCTTAAAGGAGCTATGCACAAATAAAAAGAAGCTGAAGGATAAGGAGAGAGTAATTTTGGGTAAGAATGTATCAACTATAATAAATAAGAAATTACCAGAAAAATGCAAAGATTCAAGTATGTTTACACTTCCATGTGTTATTAGTAATAAGAAAATTGAGCATGTCGTGCTAGACTTAGGTGCATCCACTAAAGTCATGTCATACTCAATTTATCAAGTTTTAAATATGAATTCTTTGCAAGAAACTAATCTAATTATCCAATTAGATGATCGTTCGTATATGCGTCCTATTAGAGTGATTGAGGATGATTTAGTCTAAGCTAACAATTTGGTATTTCCAGTGGATTTAACATCTTCAAAATGGATGAAGATATTGTTGAACATTCAACTTCAATTTTGTTGGGTAGGTCATTTATGAAGATGACTATGACGATAATCGATGTGCATGAGGGTACTCTTTCCGTAGAGTTTGATGGAGAGATAGTAAAATTCAATATTTTTGAAGCAATGAAATATCCTAATGATTTTCAATCCATTTATCATAAAGATATTGTGGATTCATTTATGCAGGATATGTTTAAAGAAAAAAAGTGTTGAAGATGAGTTGAAGTTTAAGGCTAAATCGGAAGTGAACGACCAAGTTGATGAAACTTGTGAAGTTGTAGAATCATTGTCAACAATGCTATTAAATTCGGAACCTTTGAATGATGAATTTACTATAACTCACAAGAAAATCTTACCTTTTTATTTATAGACTTCGAAGATAGAATTGAATCGATTAAAGTACATCTATTTAGGTGAAGGAAAGTCATTACCCACAATCATTTCAAAAAGATTGACTATAAACTAAGAGGAAAGGCTAATAACACTAAAGGAATACAAAGCTACAATTATATATTGTAGTTTGGGAAGAACAGGCCACGTCGAACATAACAACGTTAAACAATTGCGCTTTTTGGGAGGCAACCTAAAATATGATAGTTTTATTTTATTTTATTTGTTTTTGTAACATAAATTTATTAGCTTAACAAAAGAGAGGGGGTCTAATGTAATTTAGTGTTATGAAGTAAAGACCTTAAAATTCCAGTCTACTAAATCTCATAAGACAAGATCTTGCCTTATGTTATTTAGTGCTCTGAAATTTCAGACTACTAAATCTCATAAGGCGAGATCTCATCTCATGTTATTTAGTGTTGTAAAAAAAATAGAAACTTAAGGGGCCGTTTGGTTCCACTTTTATTTTTCTGTTGTTGTTTTTGGTTTTTGTTCCTGCTTTTAGTTTTAGTTAAAAAAAACAAAAACCTGTTTGGTTGAAATTTATAATGCAAAAACTGAAAACAAAAACCTGTTTGGTTGAGATTTCTAATAAAAAATGAAAACAAAAATATGTTTGGTTTTATTATCATGTTTCTATTTTTTTAATATATATCAAATTTAATGTTTAAGTTTGCTAATCTTCACATCATTTAATGTGGAAAAGACTTTGAAGTCATAGTTTAAGCTGTTCTTATAACTTAAAACTATTACGAAGACAATAAATCAGATGAAGATTAGGCTTTACCTTTGATAAAACCTCTGCCACGACGTGAAGAAAAGGCTTGAATAAAGTGCTACATTAAATAGCATGAAATGATGTGAAGACAAAGTGAAGACTAAGCTTTGTAAGAAGATAGGCTCCGTGCTAAAGGCACGAGAATGAGAAGTGAAGAAAGATAAAGTCTCTGCTACATTAAATAATATTAACGTTGTGTATGGTTACTAACTCCGTTGGTAGAGACAGATAACAAAACACAAAAATCATGTGCCTCGTAATATTTGGTTACTGACTCAACTTATTTTTGTTCTGACTCCAGATCACATAAATATAAATTTTTTGTTTATTTCAAAACTAGATGACAAGATTTCTTGTCCTTGTAATAGAAACAAAACAAATAAACAACTTCCACAAATACCCCTCCCCCAACAAAATC
>JANZLD010000005.1:74566383-74591162 GCA_026413575.1 Erythroxylum carthagenense | reverse complement strand
ATGAGTTTTGTAATGTGTGTGAATTGTGTATTGCATAAATGGGTTGTGCAGGTCAAGTGTTCGCATTCAGGCATTCCTAGAATTTGAAAGCAAATGCCAATCTGGAGTGTATATGTGAGTAGACCTAGATGGTCTCATTCTATTGTTTGTTCTATTGCGTTTTCGATATTAATTGAATTCTGAATGTGTTTGATTATGTTGGGTTCTGGACAGGAGGTCCGATGATTGTGATTGTGATTTGGATATTGAAGTGCTATTTGTATGTGAATAAGATGAACTAAATGGACCGAAGTGTTTACTAAGTGAACTCTGAATGTGATATTGCATGCAAGTTAAGTGTGAATTCTCAACTATATGTTGAATGCCAGACTATGGTCCAATGATAAGTGATTGTGACTGAATAAGGGCATGCAATGTAAGTGATGCATTCCATCTCATGAATGCATGAAATATAAAGGCGTTGTGACTTGTGTTGCCTGTATGAAACGCTTCCACGTAGAGTTATGCTTCATGATTCTGTTATAACTGAGCCCTATGGGCCAGTATTATGTTATAACTGAGCCTATGGACCAGTATTCTGTATATGTGAGTGACAAGTACTTAGTCACAACAATAAGAACGAAAGTGAATCTCACACAAATGGCATATGCATGGTATGAATGCTTAAGTGAATTGAATGTGAAGGGTGATAGTGATTGTGAAATGTGTGTGAATGTGAAATGTGAAATAATGTGAAATGTGCAAAATGTGAATTATGTGTTATGTGTTTGGGTGAGCTATCGATGATGGTCGCTCATTGAGTTCGTAAAACTCACCCAAAATTTGCAATTATTTTTCAGGATCAGAAGAATACCCCGTTAGGCCAACGGGAGTGTGCTTGCAGCATTCAGTGAAAGATAGGGGTCAAGATCAGTTCGCGTCTGCATTTGTGTTTTTCTCATTTTGTATTGAAGTGTATCTTCCGTGATTTTTGTATAAGTTTGTTTTTCGAAATGACTTAAGTGTTTTGTATTTGTGAAAGGGCCCAATTGGTTACTAAAATTTTATTGATCGTATTATGGGCTAAAAATGTTTATGAATGAAATGGGCCCAATTTGATTACTAATTTCCATATATTGTGTTTGTGATTTCAAAAAAAAATCTATACCGATTTTTGAATGTGTTAGGTACTTTAGTACGCCACCCTCACGGGGCACGAACTCGGATATCACTATCGATGTCAAGTTCGGACCTTGCGGGAGTGAGGTGCTACATTTATGTCGCATGTAACTTATACATTTGAGTAACATGAAAAGCACCCAAGATAATGGTTATTGGGTATTATAGAATGAATCTGAAATGGGTCAAAGACCCTTTTCCTTTTTCTTCCAATAATGAACCATCATGATGGTTGGTGAACCAACAAGATGGTTGGTGATTGAGTATTTAAGTGTTGGAAACACAAACTTATGATTGTAATCTCAATGATTCTGAACCATTGAATAAGTTGCTTAAGGAAAGAAGAAGAGAGAAAATAAAATTCTTTCAAGGAAACTAACATCTAATGAAAAGCAATCATGGATACAGGTACGCAAAATGAATCGATTCATAAATGTTCTTACACTCTGATGGTAGGGTTTGGTCATTTGTTATAATCACGGAACTAAAATAAATAGAGAGAACATTGTTTTCCTGGTGTGACGAGATATTGACTGAGTCATTATTATAATAACTATCGAAGAGGAGTAAAAATAATAATTTTGACATGTTCAATTTTTACAGGTTTAATTGAATTGAGTCATCATATTCAAGATAAGTGGCTTCTTTTAGTTTGTGTGTTCCATCTGCTATCAGTTTGAAAATTAATTCGAAACATCAATTTTTGCTCCACATGTGTGTCAGTCCGAGGCTTCTTTTTGTCAATTTATTTGTAGTAAATTTTCATGATAAGAAGACAAAATTGAAATTTTGATTTTTATTTACACATCTCGTAGATTGAATGTGTTCCTAATAATTGATGGATTGAAGATTAAGAAGTCGACTCAAAATCGAATTGATTAATTCTTAAAATTATTATTATTATTATTATTATTATTATTATTATTATTATTATTATTATTATTATAAGATTTCAATTTTAGGATTTTGCTATTTATTATAATGATGTAACTAATCGATATGAAGCGATCGTTCAATGATCTAGTGAGGGTATTGATTGAGTAATCGATTGGTTTGTTTTTTCTACATACCACTTAAGATGGCTGAAATTATCACAATAAATAGCTTTTTTTGAATATTTTGTATTTATTTATTCTAATATTTTAAAATTTTGATAGAGAATTAAATTATTTACCAATTCTTTTTAAGAAATATGATGTGTGAATAAAGAGAAACATGATTGGTTATTTTTTTGTGGTAAGTCAAAAGAATTTATAAAAATATAAAAGATATGTACAATATTGGAATCTACTCAAACAGTGTCTCTAAAGACACTAGCTGGTAACTCTTTAGCATATAACTCACTAATCCTAGCAGTAGAGACCAGTTGAACAAGGTCTTTGGTTTCACAAGGGGACCAACAAATACATCTGTGGAAGCTACTTCACTACCTTACAGCGCACCCTCATACCTATAACAAACCAGCTCTCCTATTCTCTAACCAAATCCACACAGAAGTACCACAATTTACCAGACAAATGATAACCTCAAACAAACAAAAATCATCAAGCCCATCTAATGCAACACAATCATATAAAAGTTAAATTCAATAGCTGAACTTCGACGTCCCTTGCCAAGATTGGATTGCAACCTTCCCATCTGTTTAGTTGAAGGAAACAAGAATCAATGGTTGATGGTGTCTCTTGTGCAGCCTGGAAGCCCTCCGTAGGTGATGGTTTGCCAACTGTGGAATTTGGTATAATTCCTTGCAATCATCTTTGTTGTGCCTAAAAAGACCAAGTCCTTGCAATTCCGTAATTCTGATTGTAAACAAGATATGTCCTGACTCGGTCCTCTCTAATGCTTTGAAGACTGAAGGAAGTTCGAGTGCCAACTAACCCCTGTCTGATCTTCGAATGGAGACACACATGCTGTTGAGCCAAATGATATTCCTGAACTATCAAACCTGCAGAAAAAAGGTTAGTGAAGTAGATATTAATTAAATTACCTCCTCTCAATGTTTGAGTTTAGAAGTTCCCTAACTTGGGAGATTACTCTGAGGTACACACTCCCAACATCCTTGGCTTCATCTTTGAAAGTTTTTGCATTCCGTTTAGCCCAAATATGGTAAACAGTAGTAGATAGAAGGATTGGGAAATTATTAATATCTAAATTCCTGTTTTTGGAAGCAATATTAAACCAAGTAAGAATAGCAGAAAGGTTTGGCTGATTAGGGTGGTTTAAATGAAAGTGTGAAATGCATCAGTCCCAAATGGATTTAGAGAATGTACATTCAAAAAACAAGTGATCAATGGTTTCATTAGCCGACATACATAAGGAATAATGGTTAGGAGTTTGGAAGTAGGTCAGTTTGTTCCGGGTTTGTAACTTTTGAAGTAAAGCAAGACACAAGATAAAGGAGCACCTAGGTCTACTGTGTTGAGACCATACTAGCTTGTACCAAGGAACATCCTGCAAAGGGGGTTGCAAGAATTTATAGGCTAAATCATTAGTATACTGTCTTGCGGGGCTAGCTAGCCATTCCAAACAATTAGGTTGGGAACTAGACTTAAATTTGAAATTTTTTGACTTAATTCTGACTTAAAATTAATACAATTAACTCTTAAACAATAATATTTTGATACACTATTTAAGTAGAATAGTACCAAACAGCCCAAGTCTAATAAAGTCTCAGGCGAGTCTCTGATAAAAAAAGAACATAATTTGACTTAACTTGATACCATTCTTAAAAAGAGACAAATTATTATATAAAAAAAACTAAGACTCAATGAATCAAGGAAAGAATAATATTTAATATTCATCTCAATCTTGAAGAGAATTTGTTGTGATTGTAAGTGTTTTTTTTATAATGAATAGCTATTTAATTTGGATTTGTTAATTCGTTAAGTGATTTATGCATATATATTATTAAGTATAAAAATATCACACCTTTATGTGATTTAAGTGATTTCAGAAAGATATCTCAGCTTTAAAATTTTTGAAAATTTTAATTTTTCAAAAAAATTCCTTTTTTCATAATTTGGTTAAAAATAATAGTAAAATACATATAACATTGGTAAGATGTTTTCTTGATATATTAATTGATATTATATCATTTATTTTGGAGTTATTTTGATGCTTAAATATTAAAATTAATGTTTGTTTTGTTTTAGGATATGAAAAGTAGAGATTACATCAAATTGAGACATTACTAATGATAATCACGAATTTTGGTATAAAGTGAAAAGATTGCTACAATGGATAAGATCACTTAAAGGGTTGGAGTTTAGCTGGAAAACTTCTTTATATCCCTATCATATAGGAATTTAAATTTGAATTTGTTTTTGATAGACATCTTTTTAAGGTAGAATTAGATTAGGATTAGACCAGAAAAACCTTATAAAAGGGGCGTTCCTCTCAACAGAATGAATAATTTTCTTCTTACTTTTCTCTCAATTCTTTATCTTTTCTCTAGTTTTGGTATTGGAGCAAAAGCTATGTGTGACTAAACTTAATTATTTTGATTCAAGGAAATTCGAGACTCTAGTTGTAACCTTGTGAGATTCTGTGTTCTTGACTTTTATTTATCTTTTAATTCAAATATTTCTTGTTTTGATTTCTTATATTTAATAAATGATTAATATTGATTAATCTGACAATTTAATTTAATGTTAATTATTATATCACTATCCATGAATTCAATAATCTGTAATTGACACGAAGGATTGGTACAAGTAGAAAATAGGTTGCTTATGAATTTGCATATTTAAGTTATGATAAATAAGAAATTTAAGTTAAATAATTATAGTTATCTTGATTATTTAATTTGAGGTTTAATCTTTTTCACTACACTTATTGCTATCATTTATGTGATATGGAATGTTATCACACCTAGTCATGGATGGTAAGTTTTGATTTGGATGCTAAGTCTAAACCAATTAATTTAAGAAGATTTGAGACTTATTACGATTGTCCTAATATGTTTTAGACTAACTACTTAAATTATGAATTCTTTTTAGACCAATGATTAAGGTTATAATTAGATGAGATCTTTCCCTTGAATCGGAGTTTAGTATTCTTAAATTTCTCACTTTTATATTTAGTTGATTTATTTTAATTCCTTTTAAATTTTAGTTAATTAATTAATTAATCCAAAAGCCCCTATTTTATTTTATTACTTGAAATTAAGAATCTAGTGTTTAGTTCTATAAGGATTCGACTTGGTTCTACGATTACCATTAGAAGTTTGGAGAATCAAAATTATTTTGGGGGCTTCGACAATCCAACCAAAATTTGGCACTGTTGTTGGGGATCTTTCTTAGTTTCTTTGTGTGTTTTTATAGTTATTGCTAACCTCTTGTCTTGTATGACTCATGCTTCTTCGACAGGTAAATTACAATATAATCCACAAATTAAGAAGATAGCTTGTCGTTTAAGAAAAGAGACTAAGCAAGGAAGTGGTCATTCACCTTCAAAAGTATAAGCTGAAATAGATCTAACAATTGGTGAAGACTCTAATTTTCAAGAAGTGAAAGAAAAGATGACAAATTTTAACCCTAGAATGTTGAGGGAGTTAGCGGCACCGAATTTGAATCGATAACCTTTATGCTTACAATTTCTAGATGTTGAGGTAGATTTCGAATTAAAATCTGGTTTACTTCATTTGCTTCCTATTTTTTGTGGTCTTGTAGGTGAAGATCCAGGTAAACACTTGAAGGACTTTCATGTTATACGCTCTAAAATAAAGCCACAAGGGGTGACAAAAGAACATATTAATCTTAGGACCCTTCTGTTATCATTGAAAGATAAGGCAAATGATTGACTATATTATCTCCCCATAGCTTACTGACAACATGGAATGAGATGAAAAGAATGTTTATAAAGAAGTTCTTTCCTGCATCACGAGCAATGAATATTAGAAAGGAGATAAATGAGATAAGACAAATTACTAGAGAAACATTATATGAATATTGGGAAAGGTTTAAGGAGTTATATGTCAGCTGTCCACATCATTAGATTCCTGACCAACTCTTGATTTTGTACTTTTATGAAGGACTATTCCCAATGGATCAAAGTATGGCTGATGCAATTAGTGAAGGAGCTTTAGTAAATAGAACACCTGAGGCGACCAATTAGATAATTGATATCAATTATGGTCAAAAATTCTCAACAGTTTGGGACAATGATGGATGGAGTTGTTAAGGGTGTAAATGAGGTCAATAACAGACATCTTGAGGATAAAGTTTCATATTTAACAACTCTAGTTTGTCAAATGACTGTAGGTAAATTGTAATTAGTAAGAGTGTGTGAAATATGCTCATTCTTTGGACATCCTACAAATATGTACCTTACATTGCAAGAAAATTCCTTACAAGAGGCTAATGGAATATGGTGATTTTCTAACCAACCTCAATGAAAATAGGACCTTTATTCCAATTATTATAATATATGATGAAGGGATCATCCAAACTTAAGGATAGAAATCGAGGAGGGAAACAACGATATCAACCTAACAATTTTAAACAACATCAAGCCCCTACATATGCTGAACCTCAATCTTCAAATTTAGGTATGTCTTTAGATGAAATTGTTAAAGCACTTGCTATTAATACTCGACAATTTCAATAGGAAAAAAGGGTAAGCCTTCAAAACTTAGGAAATTATATCACTCAATTAGCCACCTTTGTAAGTAAATTGGAAGCGCAATCATCAGGAAAGTTACCCTCCTATATGGGGGTAAATCCTAAAGAGAATGTGAGTGTGATTACTTTAAGAAGTGGTAAAGAATTTCAATCTGGAACTTCTTTGCCAAAGGAGGAAGGAAAGCACGATGATGGAGAAAAGAAGGAAGAACTTTTAATTCAAGAATCCATAGAGGTAAAAAAAAAGTTATTTATCTTCATCAATATCAATTAATGCACGTGTATCTCCTTTTCTTAGTAGGTTGGCTAAACCAAAAGAAGATGAGGATGAAAGAGAGATCCTAGAAACTTTCAAAAATAAAAGGAAGTTGGCGGACAAAGAGATAATAATTTTAGGTAAGAATGTGTTAGTAGTGATAAATAGAAAATTACCAAAAAAATGCAAAGATCTAGGTATGTTTACACTTCCGTGTGTTATTAATAATAAGAAAATTGAGTGTGTCATGATAGACTTAGGTACATTTATTAATGACATGTCATACTCAATTTACTGAGCTTTAAATATAAATTCTTTGTAAGAAACTATTGTGATTATTCAACTAATTTGATCATTCATATGTGCATCCTATTGGTATTATTGAGGATGTTTTAGTTCAAGTTAATGATTTGATATTCCCAGTGGCTTTTTACTTCTTGAAAATGGATGAAGGTTGTGTTAAACATTCAACTTTGATTTTGTTGAGTAGGCTATTTGTGAAAACGTATAAGCCAAAAATTAATGTGAATAAGGGTACTCTTTTGTTGAGTTTGATGGAGAGATAGTGAAGTTCAATATTTTTGAAGCAATGAAATACCTGAATGATTTCAGTCCATTGATCATATAGATATTGTGGATTCATTTGTGCAGGGTATGTTTCAAGAAGAAAGTGTTGAATATGAGTTAGAGTTTAAAGTAAATCAAAAGTGAATGAGCAAGTTGATAAAACTTATGAAGTTGTAGAATCAATGTCAACAATGCTAATAGATCCAAAGACTTTGAATGATGAACTTACTATAACTCACAAGAAAATCTTATCTTTTGTGTTGCAAGCTCCAAAGATAGAATTGAAGATGTTACCTGATCACTTAAAGTGTGTCTATTTAGTTGAAGGAGAGTCCTTACCTACAATTATTTAAAAAAGTTTAACTATAGAGTAAGAGGAAGGGTTAGTAGCACTACTTAAGCAGTACAAAACTACAATTATGTAGAAGTTTGAGAAGAAAATTAAAAATTATGTTTTTTGGGAGGCAACCCAAATTATGATAGTTTTTATCAATTTTGTTTTACTTATAAATAGTTTACATTTGCTTGTTTTTGAAAAAAAATGTTTATTGGCTTAAGGGAAAAAGGGGTCCTAAAATTTTAGATTACTAAATTTCATAAGGCGTGATTATGTCTTATGTAATTTAGTTGTCTGGAGTGAAGGCCTTAAAATTCCAAAATACTAAATCTCATAAGGCTAGATCACACCTTATGTAATTTAGTGTCCTGGAATGAAAACCTTAAAATTTCATATTACTAAATCTCATAAGGCAAGATCTCGCCTTAAGTGATTTTATGTTCTGGAATGGAACCCCTAAATTTTTGTAATAATAACATTCATAAGGTGTGATCTCATTTTATACATGTTAGTAGTATGTTTGGTTTTCTAAAGAAAGAACATTTTTTTAAAAAAAATACAATTAAATAAAACAATTTTGAATTTTTTTCATCTTTTGATTAAAAAAACTTAATGTGATATGTTTCTTTTTCAGCATCCAGCCCAAGTCTTGTCCCCTAGTAGTCACACACTCCCCAGCTAACCACTAGATGCACCTCCAGCCACCAACACCCACTAGCATTATATTGATGTTCTATTTATTTCTCCTTCCTTTTATTAATTACTTTTAGTTTCTTTACTTTCATTTTAATTTTAATTATTATTAGGTTGTTTTCATTAATTTTTGGATCAGTTTTCTTTTTACCCATTGGAAGCATGTTTAAGTAGCCAAAGGATGAGATAGGTTAAGAAAGAAAAGAGACAATTTCGTTATGTGTCACGTGATACCTCTATATCCACCGACACCATATTACACCTCCTTTACGATGCTCACACCTTAGGGGAGTCTTCTATTTTATGCTTTATTTCTCTAATTATTTTTAGTGAGATGTAAGTATCTTATGCATACATTAAGGACAATGTATGATTTAGGTGTAGGGGAGCGAGATAATAAATTATGATGAACATGTGATTTTTGCTTGAACTCATGAATACTATGATTCACAAATTGATTATTTCGTATGATAGCCCCATAATTTTCTGATTTTTGTTCACGAATAATCCTTAAGTTAAGATACATTTTTGGTTTAAGATCTAATGCAGACAAGCATGATTAGTGATTTCATTAAATTATTTAAAGTATCTCATTGGTTTTGTTGAATGAAAGTATGCAAGACTTGATGCATTTTTTACACCTATGTAAACTTTGAGCCTAAGAACATACTTATCTTTTTGTTGTGTGTTATTAAACATCACTTGTTTATGCTGGAACTTGCCTTTGAATATGTGTTGAGACCATGTTTTTGATCAATTTGTGTATAAATTTGATGAGGGCATTGAGGATAACTATTTTTGACCTAAACAAATGCACCTTACTTTTTATCTCTAGAAAACAATTTGAGCCTTACTCTTTCTTTTTTTGCATAATAACCTTGCTACATGCCATATTTTATTGATATCCTTAATAATTTTGAACCCCTAAATTGAAAGAATTGTATCGAGCTTATTTGTATAAGATTTTGACTACTTCTGTAAAAAATAAATTAGATGATTCAAGTTACATTGTTTTGATTTTTTATAGAATGAAGGAGAAGTATAAAAACAAAGAACAAAACAAAATCTCCTTTTTGATATTTTTTTAATAAAAAAGACAAAAGAGATATTTGATACTTTTGTTATATTTGGTACTTAATTCGCTCAAAGTGCTTTCATGGGTGATAATTACCTTCATGTACTTAAAGGAGAAGAATTCAAATGAAAACTCAAAGTAAAACTTATTTTTGTAGAATTGGCAGCCTAAGCATTAGAGTTTTACATGGATATATCTGAGGCTTATGAGATTAAAATGAGGTGATTCAAAAGCTCAAATTCAAGCTAACATCCTAGGACATAATTTCTATGTAAAACTTGAGGCTCAAAAGTACTATTTGAGGGGCTGTTGAGTTTTGGCTCCTTTGTTTATTCCATATTGGTTGGAAAAAACAATTGGGGCAAGGCTCTTGCCTATATGAGGAGGTTGCTACCTCCTTAGTTAATGCACCAATACAAAGTCAAAGATTTGTATGACAAATTTGACTCTAGTTAAATTCCTCTTTTAAGGTGAGAGTTGGAGAGTTTGTTTTGAGTATTTCTTTGTGAGTGTGTTGGTGTATTGGGGGATTGGGTGAGAGAAAAATTTGTGTGATTGTAAGGATTTTTCACATAGTGGATTTTCTTCTTAGTGCCCATGGATTTTTCTTCGATTTGGGAGTTTCTACATAAATTCTCTTATGTTGTTATTATTTCTCTATTTTCTGATATTTTTCTATAAAATATCCTTGGGTGTAGGTTCGGGATGTCTAAACTCCCAATAGGGGCTAATAAGGCTGAGATTGAGACATGAATTCTGTCTCGGCCTAATTTGAAGTCTGACCTTCCCTTGGTTTTAGGCCCATAACTTTCCCTACAATGCTTTGTTTTAAGCAAACAAGGATCCGTTGGAAATTTGAGAAATGGAACTACAATTTATATTAAGACATCGTGGCCTAAATATGAAGATATAGAGATTGAAAACCTGAAGGAATGCACTATCAAGCATTTGTATGTGCAGTTCTGCACAGTTGTACACTTTTGCAATTTCAGACAATTTTGGCTATGCACGATCTGATGCACAACAATGTAAGAGATAGTGCATCTCTCCAAAATCCAAAATTTTGTGATAAAAAGATCTTTTCCGAACAAACTGAAGGGACGTAGCCAGAGGAGACTTTGGGAGGTGATTTCTAGACATGGAGTCTTTCTCAATAAGCAATTTTGGTCCATAGAAGTGGAAAATAAGAAGAAATCATCGAAAGATCTATCAAAATATAAGATCAAGCCTTTACATCGTAAGAACATTTTATAGAAGAAAATCAGGAATATTGAGAATTATGAATTCATTGTTTTTTATTCGTATTTCTGTTTATGTATGTTTAATTTCGTGTTTAATAATGGGTAACTAAATGTTCAATTAGTATTTAAGTTAGGGTGTTTGATATTGTGATCTGATTGTGCATTTTATTTATGTTCTAATATCTTGAGAATAATAGATCCTAGTCTGATTTCATACGTAGAGATTGAGAAATCCTAGTGTCAATATATTTACCATAATTAGAAGGAGTTGATTGCAACTATAGAGATAGGATGAGATAAATATTTCAAATTAGGGTCAAACCTAATATAATGACTCATAAATTGGTAACGCAATCCTATAAGATTTAAATTGAGTAATTTAGATAGAGACCTTATAATTAGTTATTAGTAGACTCAATGTCAATGATTAACATACCATAGGAGTCTCCACAATCTAATATATCAACAAATAATTTCATGATAAAAGATTAATTTATTAAGGGTTTAAGGGGATTCGAACTAAGATACTAATTTTCGATAACGATAGTTTTCTAAATGAATTACACTGTCCTTGCATTCATTATCGTTTCCTATTTCTGTAATTATTATAGTTTTTAATTTCTTTTAATTAAAAATCCAAAATGAATCCTTATGCTAAATAATAGGGGAAGAGTAATTACTAGTATTAATCGTTTTTTAGGGATCGATCCGTACTTGTCAGTACTAGCTATAACTACACTGTGCACTTACGATTATTACAATATTGACTATCATGAAAAAATTTAACCTGATTTCCTTCAATTTATTTAGCCAAAAAGTTTCTTTTTGTCATACCTTATCTAGGCCAAGTTATAACTCTTATTAAGACCCTTTGATTTATGCATTAAGTTTATTTTTGTTTAGTGGTGGAGATATGATTCTTAAGCAAGCCTATAGAAATAACTCGCTATGTTTTGATTTGAGAGTTTAATGAACCCAAAACATTTTGAGTGTATAGAGTGAAATCTTTGACAAGGTGTCAAGTTTTGTTTCACTTGATTTTGATGGAATTCATAAGATGACATGTTTTAACAATATGTCATATGAGTGTTTATTTTCTCGATTATTATTTTATCTTAAAACTCCAATGTGAATTAGCTTTTAGATATTTCTGGATAACATGAAAGGAGATGAGAGGTTGTTATGAAGCTAATTAAGGAGTGCTTGGTTTATGGGTTTGGGAAGGCGTATGGGTAAAGAAGAAAAAGTGAGTGGTTAGTTGTTGATTATTATTATAGTGACAATAGTTTAATATCCTACTTTCCTTAATAGTGACTCTTTTTAAAAAAATATTTTTAATGCTAATTAATTAAATACAATTAATAATTAAAATATAATCAATTAATTAAAATATCACTAATTACGATATAATTAATTAAAAATTAATTAATTAATTACATTATAATTAATAAATATAATTAATTAATTAATTAAAATATAATTCATTCATTAATTAAAATATTGTAATTAATTAAAATATGATTCATTAATTAATTGAAATATTGTAATTAATTAATTAATTGAAATAAATTAAAATTAATTACAATATAATTAGTTAAAATATTGTTAATAATTAATTACATTACATTATAATTAATTAATTAAAATATAATTCATTCATTAATTAAAATATTATTCATAACTAATTAATTACATTATAATTAACTAAAATATTAATAATTAATTAGTTACAATATAATTAATTAAAACATAATTCAATCATTAATTAAAATATTATTAATTGCAGTATAGCTAATTAAAATATAGTAAATTTTTATTTCTCAATATTTCTTACAAACCAACTACTATTAATAGTAATGGTAATCATTCCTTCCTCTTAATCAACCATCTTAATTATAATGATAATGTTCATTATCATTCTTCACTATATTTATTCTCATTTCTATTACTATTCTCCTGTGCGAATCAACCGCCACCTTAATGTACTGAATTGATGTATACTTGAGGACAAGTAATAATTCGATGTGGGGGAATTCGGTAAGATGTTATCTTGATATATTAATTGATATTATCTCCTTTGCTTTGGATTTATTTTGGTGCTTAAATATTAAAATTAATGTTTGTCTTATTTTAGGAGATGAAAAGTGTAGATTGCATCAAATTGAGACGTTATTGATGATAATCATGAATTTTGGATTAAGTGAAGAGATTGCTGTGGTAGACAAGACTGATCACTTGAAGAGTTGGAGTTTAACTGAAAAACTTCTTTCTATCCCTATCATATAGGAATTCGCATTTGCATTTTTTTAGATAGATATCTTTGCAAGGTAGAATTAGATCAAGAAAACCCTATAAAAGGGACGTTCCTCACAGCAAAATGAATAATTCTTTCCTTATTTTTTCTCAATTCTTTATCTTTCTTCTATTTTGGTATTGGAACAAAAGTCATGTGTGACTAAACTCAATTATTCTAATTCAAAGAGATTCGAGACTCTAGTTATAACCTTGTGAGGTTTTGTTTTCTTAATTTTTATTCATATTTTAATTCAATTATTTATTGTTTTGAGTTCTTATATTGATGAATGATTAATATGAAAATTTAATTTAATGTTAATTATTCTATCACTATCCATAAATTTAATGATCTTTAATTGTCATGAAAGATTGGTACAAGTGGCAAATAGGTTGCTTATAAATTTGCATATTTAGGATGTAATCTTATCCACTAAGTTTATTGTTATCATTTAGTTAATATGAAGTGCTATCAATTATAATCAATAGATAGTAAGTTTTGGCTTGTATGCGAGGTTTGAAACAATTAATTTAGTAAAATTTTAGACTTATTACAACTATTCTAATATGTTTCAGGCTAACAACTTGAATTGTGGCTTCTTTTTAGACCAATGATCAATTTTATGATTAGATAAGATCTTACTCTTGAATTGGAGTTTAGTATTATTGAATTTCTCAATTTTATATTTAATTTATTTATTTTAAAACCTTTTTAATTTGAGTTAATTAGTTAATTAATCCAAACCCTCTGACCTCACACCCCTTCCCCCCAAAAAAATTATTATTACTTAAAATTAAAAAACTAGTGTTTAATTCTCTAGAGATTCGACCTGATTCTACTACTACTATAAGAAATTTGGAGAATCAAAATTATTTTGGGGGCTTTGATAACTCGACCAAACATAAATATTGTTGTTGCTAATAAGATAATTTAACCTAACTCTTAAATTTGATTTAAATTGATAATTTAGCATAATTGTAATAAATTGCTAGTTTAGATCTATCTTAATTAATGTAGGTCATATTTAAGAGTTAATTTGAATATACATATCAACAACATTTGATTTATTTAAATATAATATCCATATCGGGTGTATCGTTAAAAAAATATGAAAGAACACGTAAAAAAATTAATTATTAAACCACAAAATAGTTTTGTATTTTTAGCCTTTAAAAAATAGCAAAAGAAGTAGATGAATCATTCTGGATAACATTAATCAACTTTGGAGTTAAGATCTACTTTCTCTTGTACAATTCAATAAAAAATAAGCTAATTCAAATCACGTGGTAGAAATATGCAGTGTTTTGAAAAATGGATCGAATTGGTCATTCAGACAGGAGAACCGATAACTCGGAGCATGAAACAATCCAATTTAGCTCGTATTTTTTGTGAGTAATTGGCCTGTTCATTTTGCAGGGAGAAAGAAAGGACCAACCAGTCCATCTAGAATGCCTTGTTTTTGATGATTTCAACTTGAATGAATATTATCATTAGTGATATTTTTTAAAATCCTTTTGATGAAATATGACTAGTGAGCTTCGTTATCTTATTTTATGTTATGTTTGGTGAACTTAAAAAAAACTTGTATATTTTGAAGTTTGAAGGTTTAAGTTAAATTTACAATTAGACAAATAAATAATTAAATAGTATGTTTAAAAATTATTTTATATATAATATATAAAATAAAATTTTATATATTTATTCA
The DNA here is from genome assembly GCA_026413575.1 of Erythroxylum carthagenense. Taxonomy (NCBI): domain Eukaryota; kingdom Viridiplantae; phylum Streptophyta; class Magnoliopsida; order Malpighiales; family Erythroxylaceae; genus Erythroxylum; species Erythroxylum carthagenense. Next base: position 74,576,216 of record JANZLD010000005.1, on the reverse strand, counting down.
TCACCGGTTTGATCACGGTTGAATTCCGGTTGAACCATTGTCTAGAATCAGTTGCGTCTCCAGTCACCAGTCCGGTCCAAATTGATCATTCCATATAAGTGGCTATTGACTTGTAACATTGGTAGGTGTCAAAGCCACCAAAACATATATAATACTACCAAGTTACAAAATAATTGTAGAAAATGGTAAGCAAGGTCGAATCCACAGAGACTAGAGATTAATAATATTCTTTTAAAAACTAGGAAAAATTAGTAAAGACAAATAAAAGGGGGGATTTTTAATTGACAAAACTGAACGAGATCATAAAAATAAAAATAGAGAAAATCAATCGAAGAAATCATTCTAGCCAATATAAACTCATCAATTAAATCAATAGACCAGTTATAGTTGTTGAAGATGCTTCTAACGACTTAATCTTGCCGTAAATTTGGATTAAACAAGACAACGTGCTTTTTGATTAATCTCTTACCAACAAATAATCCTGACTTGCGTCTAGGATTCAATTCATCGATAGCACTAAAAATGAAAAAGACCTGATCCTAACCAATAAGCCACACACGTAGTTCATTCAAATTAGATTATTTGCTTCCTTAATATAACCTGAAAATATGGTTCTAATCATGCTATATTATTTACTACAAATGTTAACTCAACCAAACAATTACGTATTCGATCTCATTAACTAGCAATTTATTATCCTAATTAACTAAATAATTAGCCAAACCGTTTAATTAAATAGGAAAATAAACATCCGCAACCCAATAAGTGCAGGAAATAAGTAAATATTGAAGAATTGAAATGAGTAGGGAGATAAATATTTAGATCTCACAATACTTTTGTGGAACTAGGCACTTCGATTAGACCTTAAGCTAGAAAATAAAAGAGTTAGCCGTTCATGGTTGTTTTTGAGCTCACAAAATAAAGATTTTGCTACCGAGAGAGTGTCCCTAAACTAACAGCCCTCCTCCCTTTATAAAAGAGGAGAATATTCCAAAAAATCGAAAAGATAATTACAACCCAATAAATGTTGATAAGGAAATAAAATTCTAAGATTGTCTCCCTGATTCTCGTGCTAGTGACTGCTGATAACCTTTCAAAAACAGATGGTTGTTATTGACTTCCAAGAAGATAGAATAGCCCCTATGATTTTCAACTCTTACAGTTCATTTAAAATTTTCCGAATAAGCCCAAATATCTAACAAATCAGCAAACTTCCTTAACTGTCCAAAATAACAGAGAGAAAATAAATCCAACAAAAGTGTCAAAATATCTTGCATTATAAACATAATTTCCACCAAATATTTAATAAAAATATCAATGTATCAAATTCCCCCACACTTATTACTTGCTTGTCCTCAAGCAAGATCTCAAAATCAAAACATTCCAACTCTTTTCAATAGATTCCAAACCAATTAAATGGAACAAAGCTACTTAGCTGAAGAAATCCAGTATACAAGGAATAGAGAACTAGCAAAAGCAAAACTCATCTTCCAAATTTCATAACAAGGAATAACTACCTTTGAAATACCTCTCAAACACAAATAAAAGAGCCTTGCACTAGTTCATAACGCATAGTTTTAAACCCAGCATAATTAACTCAATTCACAACAGAACAGTTACCAAAAACCTACCAACAGAAATCACGCTCAAGCAAGCATAGATGAAAAAATGAAATTGTCAAGTACCAAAGACTACCAAATTCAACTTTGATTTACAAAATAGTTTTTTTTTTCAATTTCAGCACATTTTGAGCGCCTTTTAGGCTTGCCTGAGATGTCATCATCCTTTCAATGCGAGGGCGAATATTTGTGATATCCGCATCTGGCTACTCGAAGTCACAAGCTCAGATGGCTACTAGCTCTACTCTTTATCCATTACCGAATAGTGGAGTAAGAATTTGATTAGACTTGTGCTCTTTTTTTTGTGTGGATTTGGTCACTTTAAGTAACTTGGCAAAAGCATTAAGCACACAATTCACATGCAAAGGGACTATGGCAGATTCATGGTGAGTGTTCCAGTCATGAATTGACCATTTCAATTAAAAAAGCATACAACTCATTACTCAAAATTCATTAAACAGGGCTCATCTCACTTGTATCCAAGAAATTTCTCAAAGAAGGTCATTCAATATTGTGAGCAAAAGAAGATCTATTCTGTTAAAGCTAGTAAAATATTGCAAAGACTTGAACTCTTAAGTGAAGTAGCTCAATTCTCAACAAACAACAGAGGATTTGAGGAAAACCATTTGAAAGATTAGAAATGCAGAAATTTATATTGAATCAACATCAGCAACTAGTAATTCAAAGCAAATCCCTAAATCATTTCAGCCCTAAAATCCCCTTCCCCCACACTTAATTTCACATTGTCCCAATGTGAACTCGAGGCATGAAATCAAAGTAGGGAAAAACAGAAAATAACAAAAATGGCAAGAAAGCTTCCCTGAATGCAAATCAGATTTGCTCGATTCCTTGTAAGCAACGACCTTATCTTGTTGATCGATGGTCCTTTTGGTAGAAGGGGCATGCTTGATGAAGAAGGAAAGGGGATTGCCGGTTCTATCACTAAACGTTGCCATTGGTGGAAAGAGACAATAATCAGTGTTGCGATCTGAACGATCTCTGAGTTTGTTGTAGATGGCGAGGAGACGGCGTTGAGTAGATCGAGACATGAATCGAAGAGGGAAAGGAAGCCTTAACAGCTTCGGATGGGTCTGTTGTTTCCCGTCGTCAATCCCATGGCAGCCGGAGATTACGGTCAAAGGTAGTGGGGTGATTGGGCAGTGGTGAGATCGATGAATGGAAATGGAAAGATGAGTGTGGTAGGTTTGGTGATAGCAATAGGGAATACGAGTTTTACCCATGTACAAAATGAAATGGCTATATATATTGTAGGGTAAATGGTTAAAAATAGGTTAAATAGTCCTTGTAAAAACCCTTTTCACTCCTCAAAGGCTTCATAAAAAACGTTAGCCACCATTAAAGCTCTCCCTCAGTTAGAATTACCTGACTTTGCTCAGAATTGAAACAAAACACAAGATCAGGGTTAATCATTTGGAGAAGATGACCGAAAAACAAAAATAAAAATAAAAATAAAAACTAATAAAATAAAATAAAATAAAAGAGCACTGAAAATAATAATAATAACAATAAACCAAAATGTCGTCATTTTATGTCTTAGGCTAGACATTCTCCATTCTTAAGCTTTAACAACAGGGGTCTCCAAAGAGATTTCCTCTATCCCAAGAGCTTGAAATCCCTTATAAAATGCTTTCAATCTGTGCCCATTCACCTTGAAGATCTTGTTGGTTTCCAAGCTTTGAACTTACACTGCACCGTGAGGAAAAATATTAGTAATCATAAAAGGTCCAATCCATCTTGACCTTAATTTGCCAAGAAACAACTTCAATCTTGAATGATAAAGTAAGACTTTCTGGCCAATTAAAATTTTTTTCCTTCAAATTAAATTGTCACGGAAGGCTTTAATCTTCTCCTTGTAAATGTGAGAGCTTTTGTATGCATCATTTCTAATCTTTTTTAGCTCCTGTAATTGCAACATCCGATGCTCACCAATAGCATTCATCTCCATATTGCATTTTTTCACAGCCTAATAAGCAAGATTCTCCAATTCTACAGGCAAATGGCATGGTTTCCCAAATACCATTCGATAAGGATACATGCCTATAGGTGTCTTATAGGCCATGCGATATGCCCATAAAGCATTGTCTAAACGTAAACTCCAGTCCTTCCGATTAGGACTTACTGTTTTCTCAAGAATGGACTTAATTTCTCTATTCAACACCTCAGCTTGCCCACTTGTCTAGGGATGGTAAGCTGTAGAAGTCCGATGAGTGACTCCATATTTCTGGAAGAGAGCCTCCGTTGTCTTGTTACAAAAATGGTTCTTCGATCACTGATAATAGCTCTAGGTGTCCCAAACCTAGCAAAAATGTTATACTTCACAAAATCTGAAACAATTTTAGCATCATCAATTTGAGTAGCTTTACCTTTCACCCACTTAGAATCATAATCCACTGCAAGTAATATCTAAATATAACCAAAAGAAGGAGGAAAAGGACCCATGAAGTTTATACCCCAAACATCAAAGATTTCTCAAATTAGAATTGGATGAAGAGGCATTTGGTCTCTATGTCCTAAATTTCCAATCCTTTCACAATTAGCACAAGACTTACAAAAAGTTTATGAATCACAAAATAAATTTGGCCAATAAAGTCCACATTTAAGAACTTTATGCGCTATTCTCTTTGGTCCAAAGTGAACTCCACAAGCATAAGAATGACAAAATTTAAGAATGGATTCAACCTCTTCATTAGAAACACACTTCTTGATTATTTGATCTGAACATCATTTCCATAAGTAAGGGTCATCCCAAATATAATATTTCGCACCCTTTTAATTTTATCTTTTTCATACTTAGTTAAATCATCAGGTAATGATCCAGTAACTAAGTAATTGATGATATCAGCAAACCAAGGAATGCTATCATGTAAAGAAAAGAGATACTCATCAGGAAATGCATCATTCAAAGGTAGTGCTTCTCCCAGCAATGGTAATTGACGAAGATGATCTTCCACTAAATTCCAGATCAAACTCTTGCAACAACAAAATCCATCTTATCAACCTCGGTTTAGCTTCTTTCTTCCCAATAAATACCGTAATGCTGCATGATCAAAAAACACATTAACCTTAGTGCCAAGCAAATAAGAACGGAATTTTTCTGAAGCAAACACTATAGCTAAAAGTTCTTCTCCTGTTATAGAATACTTGCGTTGAGCACTATCAAGTGTTCTGGAGTTCTTTGCCTAAGCACAACTCTTACAACAAGATTTCTAGCATTGCACATTATATCAAATAGGAAATTCCAATTCGGAGCTTGAATAATTGGGGCCGAAACCAGCTTCTCTTTTAATGTGTCAAATGCTTGCTGGCAAGCCTCATCAAACTCAAAAGCTACATCCTTTTGCAAGAGTCTACATAAGGGTTGAGTGATCTTTGAGAAGTCCTTGATAAATCGTCGGTAGAAGCCTGCATGTCCAATAAAAGAATGAACTTCCCGCACACTCACGGGATAAGGTAAGACTTTATGACATCTTTTTTTCCCTTATCTACCTCAATACCCTTTGCAGAAACAATATGCCCCAAAATAAGCCCTTGATCAACCATAAAATGGCATTTTTCATAGTTAAGAACAAGATTAGACTCTAGGCATCTTTCTAAAACCTTGGTAAGATTTGTCAAACACTCATCAAAAGAATTTCCATAGACTGTAAAGTCGTCCATAAAAACTTCTATGATATTCTCTACGTACTCTGAAAAGATACTTACCATACATCTTTGAAACATTGCTAGGGCATTACAGAGTCTAAATGGCATTTGTCGATACGTGAAAGTTCCAAATAGACAGGGGAATGTCACCTTCTCTTGGTCCTCGGGTGCGACTAGAATATGGTAGAAACTTGAATATCCATCAAGGCAACAATAATGAGTTCTACCAGCTAATCTCTCAAGCATTTGGTCAATAACTAGGAGTGGGAAATAGTCTTTTCTGGTTAATGCATTTAACTTTCTGTAATCAATACAAACCCGTCACCCATTTTGAACTCGGGTAGGCACCAACTCACTATCATTGTTCTCTACCACGGTAATTCCCATTTTCTTAGGTACTACCTGAACTGGACTTACCTACTTGCTATCCGAAATTAGATAAATAACACCAACATCCAAAAGCTTCACTATTTCTTTCTTGACCACCTCCATCATAGGTAGATTAAGATGCCTTTGTGCTTCTCTACTTAGCTTGCTACTCTCTTCAAGCAAGATCTTGTGCATACATGTGGAGGGACTTATCCCTTTTATGTTAGCAATAGTCCATCCAATTGCACTCTCATAATCTTTGAGAATCATAACTAACTTTTCTTCCTCCTCTGTAGTGAGTTTATTAGAGATTATTACAGGAAGGGTTTCTATTTCACCTAAAAATACATACTTTAAATGCTGGGTAGCGGCTTCAACTCCAATTTTGGAGCCTGCACAGTAGAAGGTAGGAAAATAGGGTGAGATTTAGTTTAATCAAAAGAATGGCCACTACTTACCTTTGGTTCTTGCATCTCTAATGCAAGTACTACTTCACACAACTCTTCCTCTATCACAAACTTCTCTTCAAGCTTACCAAGGCTGCTCGGATATAAATAATTGCAAAGCACAACCTTAAGTTTATCATCATCACTTAAATCAAAAGTTTTTTCAATCAACGGTTTAATAACATCAATGCTGAAAACAGAAGAAACATCATGAGGAAATTTCATGGCATCATAATCATTAAAGTTAATCATCTCACCATCAAATTCCATGGTCAATGTCCCATCATAAACATCTATCTTTGCCCTAGCAGTGTTGAGAAAAGGCCTTCCAAGCAAAAAATCAGATGAAGTAGAGGATTTATCATCCTCCATATCTAAAACATAGAAATCTGCTGGAAAAACTAAGCTATGAACTTGAACCAAAACATCTTCCAACACTCCCTTAGGGTAAACCACAGACCTATTAGTAAGTATAATAACTACCCCTGTTTCTTTTAAAGGACCAGCATTCAGGACAAATAAATAGAATAAGGCATTACATTTATTGATGCTCCTAAATCACACATAGCCCTTTCTATCCGTACATTCCCAATTTTGCAAGATATGGCAAACATGCCTTTGTCTTTGCACTTCTGAGGTAAATTCCTTTGAAGAATAGCAGAAACATTTTCTCCAATATTTATTTTCTCATACCCGGTTAATTTCTTTTTATTTGTACACAACTCTTTAAGAAATTTCACATTCCTAGGTATTTGCTTGATTGCATCAATTAGGGGAATATTTATTTCCACCCTCCGAAATGTGTCAATGAACTTTTCTCTTTTGTTTCCTTTTTAGACTTAGCAAGTCTTTGAGGAAAAGGGAGCTGGACTTTCAAAATCATTGGTTTTTCAGGTACAACACCATTTGATGGCTCCATTATCTCCACTTCGTCCTCTGGTGCCAAGCTATGTCTAAGTTTTTTTGTAGCAGGAATTTCCAGCTCTTTTCCACTTCTAAAGGTAATTACACTAGCATTTTGTTTTGCGTTCACTATGGTCTGAGAAGGCAATTTTCTTTAAGACTCTAACTTGCTTAATGAAGTTGCGAATTGACTAACTTGGTTCTCCAGGTTTTGGATGCTTGTTTGTGTCTCCTACTGAAATTGCACCGTATTAGTTGCAAGTGTTTTCACAATATCTTCAAGAGACATACCTGAGTTTGAAGAACCTTGTTCAGGTGAGGCCACCGGTCTATTCTAACATTTTTGGAAATTTGAAGGTCTAGGTCCATAGCTGAAATTTGGATGATCTCGCCATCCTGGATTGTAAGTGCTCGAATATGGATCGCATTTCCGCTAAGGTGGACCTGAAAAATTTCCAACAACATGGGCTTGTTCTTGATCATCGTCTTGCAAAGTTGGACACATGTCTGTAGGATATCCAGTATAGCCACAAATTCCACAAGCTTTAAATTGTTGCCCGTTACCTACAACGAAATTCTGAACCAAAGATGTTAATTGGTTAATTTTATTCTCTAGAGAAGAAATATTTACCTCATTGACACGTATTGAAGGTTCTTGATGAGACCCAAATTGTTGAAAATTGGCTGCCATTGTAAAGATCAACTCTCTTGTAGCTTGAGGTGTTTTATTCTCAATTGCTCCACCACTTGCTGCATCCATCATTTGCCTCTCCATAGGCAACAATCCTTCATAAAAATATTGAATCAAGGCATGATCTGAAATTCCATATTAAGGGCAACTTGCACATATCCTCTTAAATCTCTCCCAATACTCATGGAGAGTTTCATTAGCCTTTTGTCTACTCCTACAAATATCTCTCCTTATACTAGCAGCTCTTGAAGCAGGAAATAATTTATCTAAGAACACTCTTACCATATCTGTCTATGAAGTAATGGATCCAGAAGGCAAATAAAACAACCATTCCTTTGCTGCATCAACTAAAGAGAATGGAAAAGCTCTTAATTTAATTTGGTCTTTAGATATTCCTTGAGGTTTCATTGTAGAGCATCCTATGTGAAATTCCTTAATATGTTTATGAGGGTCTTCATTTGCCAAACCTCTGAAAGTGGGCAATAGATGAATTAAACCTGATTTAAGCTCAAATGCCGCTTCCAAATCTGGGTATGTGGTACAAAGAGGCGGTTGATTAACAAGGGGCATTGCCAACTCCCTTAACGTCCTCTCTTCTGCCATCTCTTCTTCTCATTCAGATGCACTTGAATTTTTAGAAGGTTTAGGAGCAATGACCTCTTTTGACGTTGAGGTAGTTGGTAGAGAAGATTGCTTTTTTTTTTTTTTTGCTTCTTTCTTTAATTGTTTGGTTGTCTTCTCTATCTCAGTGTCATACTGGAGTTCACCTGTATGATTAGATCTGGGCATCAAAGAATAAAATTAATTAGTGCTAGTCCCCGATAACGGCGCCAAAAATTGGTAGGTGTCGAAGCCACCAAAAAAATAGATCCTACTACCAAGTTACAAAATAATTGTAGAAAATGGTAAGCAAGGTCAAATTCACAGAGACTAGAGATTAATAATTTTCTTTTAAAAACTAGGAAAATTTAGTAAAGACAAAGAAAAGGGGGGATTTTTAATTGAAGAAACTGATCGAGATCATAAAAATAAAAATAGAGAAAATCGATTGAAGAAATCATTCTAGCCAAAGGTCATCTCTATGCTAGTTCAATGGTGTCGATCATGGATGCAAATATAAACTCATCAATTAAATCAATAGACCAGTTATAATTATTGAAGACGCTTCTAACAACTTAATCTTTCCGTAAAATTGGATTAAACAAGACAACGTGATTTGATTAATCTCTTTCCAACAGATAATCTTGACTCGTGTCTAGGATTCAATTCATTGATAGCACTAAAAATGACAAAGACCTTGTCCTAACTAATAAACCACACGCGTAGTTCATTCAAATTAGATTATTTGCTTCCTTAATATAACCTAAAAATATGGTTCTAATCACATTATATTATTTGCTACAAATGTTAACTCAACCAAATAATTACGTATTCGATCTCATTAACTAGCAATTTATTATCCTAATTAACTAAACAATTGGCCAAACAGTTTAATTAAACATGAAAATAAACATCCACTACAACCAAATAAGTGCAGGAAATAAGTAAATATTGAAGAATTGAAATGAGTAAGAAGAAAAATATTTAGATCTCACAACACTTTTGTGGAACTAAAGCTCTTCGATTAGACCTTAAGCTAGAAAATAAAAGAGTTAGCCATTCATGACTGTTTTTGAGCTCTCAAAATAAAGATTCTGCTGCCGAGAGAGTGTCCCTAAACTAACAACCCTCCTCCCTTTATAAAAGAGGAGAATATTCTAAAAAAATGGAAAGACATTTACAACCCAATAAATGATGATAAGGAAATAAAATCCTAAGATTTTCTCCTTGATTCTCGTGCTAGTGACTACTGATAACCTTCCAAAATAGATGGTTGTTATTGACTTCCAAGAAGATAAAACAACTCCTATGATTTTGAGCTCTTGTAGTTCATTAAAAAAAATTTCTGAATAAGCCTAAATACTCAACAAATCAGCAAACCTTCCTTAACTGTCCAAAATAACAGAGAGAAAATAAATCCATTAAGGCCCCGTTTGGTTGACGGGAAAGTAAAGTGAATTTGGATTATGATTATTTGGAAAATAAATCTATGGAAAGTAAAGATATTCACATGTTTGGATACTTATAAGAATTCTAATAGGA
>JANZLD010000005.1:74536873-74552711 GCA_026413575.1 Erythroxylum carthagenense | reverse complement strand
ACTAATTATTCCTTATCAATCCCATCCTACAACAAATTTCCTATTTTACCCTTCCAGGAGGGGGTGGGATGTTACATTTAATTTGTCCCTTACCATTACATTCATGACCTTATTTCTTTTAATAAGGTTGCATATAAAATGGAGCATCCTTATCTCTGTCACCATTAGCTTATAACTATATAGTTGTTTGATGGGCCAACAATCCACCTCATAGAATATGATTAACCTAATTTTACTCTTTTATCAATCAACTTCTCCTATAACTTCATGATGTGACTAAGTAATTTGGTGCCTATATAGTTGTTTCAATTTTGGATGTCCCCTTTGTTCATGTACAGAGGCATTAACATACTACATCTCCACTTATTCGACATTTTAGCAGACTTAAAGATCACATTAAAAAACTTAGCTAACTAAATGAGACCCTATATCTTATCAATCTTACTGCCCTTCCATTTTTATCTCCCTTAAAGTTCTTTTAATTTTTTTTCATTGTAATCTGCCAACAATAAGTAAAGTTGCGACACCTCTCGGATGGGTTAAGATCATCTAAAGAGATGTTGTCCTCTATGCCTTCATTAAAAAGGCTATAAAAGTGTCTCTTTCATCGTCTTTTGATGTCATTTTTAGCCACGAGCACTTTCCCTACTTCATCTTTTATACAGCAAACTTTTTCTAAGTTTCCCGCTTATGTTCCCTAGCTCTAGCCATCTTAAAAATATTTCTCGTAAGCTTTGTTTTTAGCTTCTGAGACTATCTTCTTCACATCTTTCTTTGTTGGTTTGTAACTTTCTCTATTAAATACTCTCTCTACCACTCTAGTGTTATGCAATAGAGCTTTATAAGCACTCTATTTTATTTTAACATTTTCTTATACATATTCATTCCATCATTAAGACTCCATCTTATGACCCCCTAGGCATTTTGAAACACCCAAGATTTTTTTAGTTGTATTCCTTAAAAGAGTTACTACTCATTCTGACATCTAGTTAACATCTTCTTCTAATTTCCATTGTTCTCTATATATTACTCTATCCTTAAGTTGTTCCACTGTATCCCCTTTTAGATTCATCATCTGACTCTGTTACATCTCCTAGGACTTGTCTACTTCCTCCAACCCTTAATTATAAGATTCAAAACCAATAATTTATGATGAGTTACCAAGAAAGTATTAGGTATAACCTTGCAATCAATACAACTGGGTAGATCACTCCGCCTTATGGGAAAGTAATCAATTTGAGTTTTTATAGTTCTGCTCTTCAAAGTCACTAAGTGGTTCTTGTTTTTCTTAAAAAAAGAGTTAGTTATCACCAACTCAAATGCTACCATGAGATCCAATAAAGTAGTCTCATTATCGTTTTTATCACTGCACTTGAAACTTCCACAAGTCCAAAAATATCCATCCCTGGTTACCTATATATAACCATTAAAGTCTTATTCTATAATAACTCTCTAATTGAAAGGAATCTACTTAATCACCTCATCTAGCTCTTCCCAAAATTGACGTTTAAGTTGCTTGTTCAACCTTACTTGATGTGCATAAGCACATACCAGATTGCAAGCAACACCTTTCACTATAATCTTTAAAGACATACTGTTATCATTAGTCTTCTTTACCCCCACAACATGATGTATGATTTCTTTGACAACCAAGATGTCTATCTAATTCTGTTGTCTCAAAAATCTTGAATACCAAACTTTGAACCAATTGATCTCTTTTGCTTTAGCCTCCGTTCACTTTGTCTCTTAGATGGACGTTATATGAATCTTATATTTGTCTAAAATTTCCATTAATTTCAAAGACTTTCTTGTAAGTGTTTCGATATTCCAAGGACCTATTCATACTTTATCAACATCTTCTCTTCTCCAAGACCCAAAATTCACCGATTAACCAGGCTTTCCTCCATCATCAGAAGTTAAATCTACCACTCCTACTCTAATGTCCAACTTACTCTAATGTCCAACAAAATCTATAAGAATTATATTTGCTTAAATAACATAAAACCACCATAAGTTACGAAAGTAAGTATGTTGCATAAATAATATAAAACCACCATAACTCACATTTGTTATTTCATCATATAAAGTTACTTATGTTGAACTTTTTTTATTTATTTTTCATACATTTAAAGTTATACTATTTAATTTATGGATTAAGTCAAGTGGGAGACTGTCATAATGCAATCTAATATTATGCTAAATAATTATTTATGTTTAAGTTAAATTTAATAACTAAATAGATAAACAATTATGACTATTTATTTGACTATGTGACATATTTATCTCATAAAATTATAAAGAATATAAATCGTTTCTTTATCCTACTCATTAAAAATTATGATTAATAGATGAATCGATTAAAAATTATGTGAATTACTCTTTATATTAATGTTCTAGATAAGCAAATTTATAAAATTAAGGTACAAATGCTTTTGAAAAATTGAATTAAAAATAAATAGATATTAAGTTACTGTTTGATATTTCTGTTTCATAAACATAAGAGAAATATATTGAAAGAAGATTCATAATACAATGTATTATATTTTTGACATTTTATTTATTTAAAATAAAATTTAAGACATTTTATTTATTCAAAATGAAAATTTTAAAATAAAAATAATATAATTTACATTAAATTATATGTTTAAAATAAAAATTTGAAAATGTATACATAATATAATTTTATATAAACTAAATGCACTATAAAATCAAATTACCATATAAATTTGCTTATTGTTTAACCAGTATAAACAAATAAATATAATATAAACATATTACCATTATAAAAATTAAAGCATGACATGTAATTACTGTTCATATGCCTTTATAAGAAATTCAACATATTTATTAAATATACGTACATATAAGAAGATTGCTATAACTATTCTTTAGTATATACTATTAAAAATTGGACTTACTTGGTCCTTCTTGCCATGATAATGAGACTTATCTTATGATAATTTGCTAATATGAGATAGATGACAGAAGACCTAGCTACTGCTAGTGAGATATTGTCCTGATTATTCCTATAATCTCCAGACTGAGTACTGCGAATGATCTGGTGGGCTTGTCCCTTTTCACCTTACTTCTATAGGTATTGGTTGGACACTCTTTAGATCATCCGCCAAGAAGTCATGCAAGGATTTCTTTACACTTAACGTCCTCAAAGTCTCTTGATATAAAACTTGTATAGAGCAAGCAGGTGTCTCCATCGGTGACGTTCAACTTTATGTGAACTTTCTTTCTTTCTAGAATATAAATGATACAAAGATATTAAAAATGTTATTTAACATTATAACACTAAAATAAATTGAGATAATAAATGGAAAAATAATAATGCACTTTTAAGGCTGATCCAAATCAGAGAGACATAAACAACTTGGATAAGACTAGGCTTTGACACTCATTTAACTACAATCAATTGCTAGCTAATACATGACTAACAAAAGGTCCTGTTTTGACCAGTTAGTTGTTGGTCACAACTCTACCTACCTTAAACCTTCAAGACCTTTGCCTCTTTTCACTCGCATCTTTCCCAATTACACTCCCTGAACCCCGGTCATTTATTGTATACTTAATAGGGATAACAATTGATTGTTCTATATATGCAGCAGCTTTCTAATTAACATCTAAATTGCAAGTTAACTTGTGGGGATCAAAAGGCTTGAAGATACTCCGTACACTTCCAAGTATGAGCAGAGGTTCGGACTCAGTTAATGTCAGAAAATGCCCCGGGATGGAACTTCTTGGACAAGGCCATTGCAGCTGTTTCAATCCGCTGTTGCTCCTGCAACCAGATTTTGAAGTTCCAAAAGTGAGGGGAAGGTTTAAAGGGGTTTAACAAACCAAAGTATTCATTTTAACGAATAAATTACCTTCCCTTCAATACTAATTATGAGAGGTCCATGTCTTGATTCGCGATAACAGCCTTGATATTGCACAAATCAAACTATGATAAGGAAAATATGAATTTTATATCTCAAAACAACCAAACTGCTCTTAGGATCTTACCAATATTAAGATCAGGGAACTCAAAACAAAGTTTCGATAGTGGTTGAGCAACTTGTACCTGCATTTTGTAAATCCATAACAACAGTGTGAAGCTACAATGCTAGTAAAGATACCAAAGCTCAAATGAAGAAAATTGGCCCATGTCAATAGTCTTTCTCCATTGATATGCTTTCTTTCAAATCACTATAGATTTAAAAAAATGTCTGCATTATGGAACAGAAAATAACAAAAAGGTTGAGTCTTCTTTCAATCCTGAATCTTAAAGACACGAGAGCAAGTTTATACACCTCTAGACTATCTCCTATTCAGATACTTATAGTAATCACATAACTGTTGCAAACATGTTGAAGAACTAAGCAAACTTTCTCTGAAGACAATTTTGTGATGCAGGGTATTAAAGGAACCCTGTGAGAAAGAAGCTTCAGTAACAGAGGTGAATGCAGTTAACAAGACGGACAAAATCAGAATTTAAATTCCATACATACGTCTGATAGATACGTCTTCAAGCACTTTGATACAAGTGGTTCCATGATTGCTAAAGGGCCACAAGAATTTGTTAACTCAGTCAAACATCCCCATTCCTTGTCTAGTTCAGCATTAGTCGTTGATGAAAGAATAACTACATTCTGGCACTTGATCTGCAAAGAAATATTCACTTTAGAGGAACTAATACTCCTCCCTATCAAATATACCAAATTGAATGGATTGCTTAAAAGGACAAACAAAAAAATTATCCAAACAGCTTCCACAAACATACCAAAGGAACAGGTAGTTTATCATGATGCAATAACTCGGTGATACCTTCAGGTAAAAGAGCCATCTGTAAAAAGGAACAGAAAATGAGATCAAATTTCAAGTTGTGTGAACCTTTTACATAAAAATATTCGTTCATTGTATATGTTGAAGTTTATGAGGTTGCAAAGTTAATGCATCAATTAGCACAAAAAGACAAGGAAAATATGCCCACATCAAATAACATATGACCAGTATCAAGATAAAGTCATCATAACTTCAAAATTATGCACTACTGTAACTGGATCCATTTTTAAATAAATGTATCAAAGACATCAAATAACCTTCAGAAGAGCACAAATTTTGAATTCTCAAACACCCATAAGTTTATGGTCCTTGAGCATTTAATGCAGCAACTATTACTTCCATTTCTTCTAATAACTAATGCCAAATGTATAAATAAATGAAAATAAATGCATTACCTCGTTTCGATCACCAGTGCAATGTTCACCAATAATATGCCGTAGATACTCTTCAAACTCTTCATCAGGAGCCTTCATTGAACAAAGTTAAACAGGCAAAATTAGTGCAGTATCGAGCAACAAAACAAGTTTAAATTGAATAACAAGAAGCCTATACCCATATATCTATAAAAATCAACTGTTGGCAGAAACTATGGATTAGTGGGTTTATTAGTTATCTCAAGTTCTGATAGGCACCTTATTTTCTTTGTCTCTCTTGTAAAAGAAAGTGTGAAAGAACGTAAATTTCTGAAAGTATGAGACATTTTGAGAAAAGTAGAAAAGGAAAACTTCGTATAATAACAACGCACCAGGCGAACACCAAAAGCCTTAGCCACTCCTGCTAAGGTTATATCACTGTGTAATGGGCCCACCCCTCCATATATGAATACCTAATAACATCGAAGTACAAATAAACTATATAAGGGAGCAAAATAGACAGATTGAACACCTTAGTTCCGTTGGATAAATTCACAGCTCAACAAAAAGTCTAATAGACATTATATGCAGCTTTACCATGTCATTGGTAGATATTCTCTGCTCAACTTCTTCAGCCACAGAATCTATCTGATGAAAAGAACAAGTTCCAAAGATTGAATATAATGAGGATACTGAACTCAACCATTAAAGTGATAAAAAGAAGCTATGAACAAATCGTAGAATCTATAAGCAATCTTTAACTTCGAGTATCAGATACAGCATCTAAGAATGGCACACAAATAGGTAACCACTTTAAAGCATTTTGAGTTCAACTATGCAGTAAGGATAATTTTGGCACATGGAACTCACATCATTACGCACAACTGCAATTTGTGATACCGACCAACCGATCAAACAGAGTTTTCTACATAATGAAGGTCCCAAGTGATCCACAACAGTGCCAGACCTGAGCTATGGAACATATAAAAGAGTAATGAAAACTTCATCATTAACAGAAGGAAACATAAACAAATGCTTGCAGGCATGTGAGAGTGTCTGCAATACAAAACTTATTCTGCACATGAGCCCCCTTAAATTTTGGCGTATTAAGTTTGACAAATTGGATGTCCAGGTTTTTGTTGTTTATAACTTCCATATGTGAACATGTATAACATCAGATGTCACATTTAATATAACAAATGGAGAACATTTTATTCTGTTTCAATCACATCTGTGAAAATCTAAATTTTCATAAAGATAAAACGTTGATTCTCAACCTATTACTAAAACTGCTGGCACACAAAATCCTAAAGACCTAGTAAAACATAGTCCAGAAATTTAAAGAATATTACAGTCAAAAAGCAAAAATTTTCAACCATTTATCAGATGAGTATGTTGAGAGGCTAGTCACGACTTCGTATTACATGGATCCTCCAATTTACCTCTCTTCTTTTAAGTTCAAACCTCTGGCTTCAATTATTTCTACTTCAGTTCTAGTATTACTGGGGAAGGTTTCAAGTGGCATCCTTTCTATCAACTTCGTTAAGGACTAGAAGAAAAATAATTTTTGTCAATCATCTCAATGATCTCTTTTTATCACAATCATGTAGTTAATGTTTCTTCTTAGTGAAGTTCACCTGTACAAATTGTAGTTATATAATCTGATTGAAAGAAATAAAATGGAATTTTCTACAGTACTAAAAAGTAGGCGTTTGTTGTCATATTTTCTATTAAGATAATTTTTTGAAAAAACAAACTAGCAAAATTAAAACAGGAAAACAAAATTATTAAAATTTAGAAAACATTTTATCCTTAATGGCATATCGAATGCTTCCAAAATACAAATAGCAAAAATATGAAGGGAAAATAAACAGAAGAGCAGAATCTAGTATAGGAAAGAAGATGAATGATGCCAACGACAGACTTACAGAATCTCATCCCCTACAGCAATAACTGAGGCAGTGGGTATGCAGTTCCCCTTAGAACCTATACTATCTTGGTCAACAAGAGGATTATGTCTGGTGATGGGAGGAGAAGACTTTTTTACTCTTCCTGCTCTTTCTAATCTACCATCAGAAAGTAAATATGCAGGCTTGAAGTTTTCTCTACATTTGGAGGAATCATTGATACATAGCTGTGAATTTGGTACAGTGTCATGTATGCTTCCTATTGAAGTGTACCTACAGAAAGTAAAATCCAATTCGTTGGTTGAATCATCGTTTAACAAGCAGGATTAGGTTAGCATGCAAGTGGGAGCACATTCCCCATTATTAATCAGCAACGGACTTGTAACATAATTTATTGAAGCCTATCCCTACATGCATCAATCCAACTATAAAATTTGGGAAGAATATTGAAGTTCAAACAACATATAAGACGAATTACCCCTGATCATAAAGATTGCAGTAGTTGACCTTGCAAGTCAAAATAAAGGCCCAAACATCTCTGTCAAAGAAACATAGACAACTCAGCCAAGGTCAAAATAAAGGCCCAAACATCTCTTTCAAAGAAACATAGACAACTCAGCGTTCAAAGTTTACTTCAAATGTTACATCCAGAGCAAGAGAAATACCTGAACTTAGATAATCACTACCAATTGTCAATGGAACAAGAACCACTTTAGAACAAGGCCATACCTGTAAGACCAATCTAGGATAGGATTCACTCTCATAAAAGGTGGCCATCCAGGTGAACTAGGAGAAAACTGTTCTTGACCTACCTGTAATATTGCAGCAAAACTTGAAAAGTCAGGAATCTATGTTTCATTGTTCTAAATTTTCAACTCAAATTTTGAAAAAAGGGATCTGAATTAGGAAAACTAAAACCATTTGTATTCAAGATAAAGCAACAAACATACAGCAGTAGGGTCACCAATTCGAACACCAAGGAAAATAGCTCTGATAGGATTGGCCTTCAGTAAACTTTCCAACCCAGACTTGAAATCTGTATGGATGATATCCAGCTCCAGACCATAGCTGCTCATAGGAAATAGAGTAATTGATTGAACAAACAAACCGTTTTTCTTCACATCAATATTCCCAATAATGTCAACTTTAACAGAATTCCCAAGGTCTTTCTTATGAATTCCTACATTATAAAAATAAGAAAGAATCAAGGAGGAAAGGCTTTTCACCTGGAAGCTGTATCATAGGTAAACGAGTTGATTTCAGGAAATGCAGAAGAACTTTCAAAGTATATAGTTCGGATTGGAAAAGTAGCCAAACCCCCATTAGAACAACTTTGTTCCCCTTTATGCAAATGATAGCCAGCCCTAAGCAGGTGCAGCAAAACCTAAACATCCAAGATTTATCATGATAGCCAATGAGACATTAGATAAGGGAATGCTCAAGATAATATGGAACAGAACTTACAGTTGAATCTTTTCCTCCATTAAAGCTGAAGGCAACCTCCTCAATCCTGCTAATAAGACATTAGTAGAACTTGAAGCATTAGAATGGAAGCATTTTAGATCAAGTAGGACCAGAACACTTGAAACCTTTTAGGAATTTGAACATGTGCAGGCATGTATGTGTGCACCTCGAGTCCAAATAACAGTGTAAAACCTTTGTGCACCTCGAGTCCAAATAACAGTGTAAAACCTCATAAAGAAATGCCACACTGTTTAGAAATTATTTTCCAAATACCAATACCAGTTTTTCTGAGACACATTACACCTGCATGTAGGTGTCTAGGGACAAAACATGATGAATCTTCCAAAACAGGACAAGAAACTAAATGTTCAAGAAAGGCTGATCAGGAGGCAAGATAGTCTTGGTTAATCATACTATTGAACATCCTTCAAAAGTAATGATATGACATGGATAATAATTTTTTTCAAACTTATTCCAATTTTAAATGATTTCTACATTCTAGACACCATCCCGCAGAATATCATCATAACTCTAAGACATTTAAGTGCGTTTCTTAGAAAGATCAAAGAAGATATGCTTATATAGTTTCAAGTATGTCCAAAATTGGTTACACTGTCATTGATTAATATTAAGTGACTCCAATTGTTCAGTCAGCTCCCTCAAAAAATTTCATCCAACATTCCAAAAAAAAAAGGACTTAGCAAGGTTAGTGTTAATGCTCAATTTAGAAAACCATAAAAGTTAAGGAATCTTGACTTGGATAAAACTATCAACAAGAACATGTCAAACGACTATCCATTGTAATGTATTCCATTTTTCCTTACACAGAAGACAACCACTTATGAGGAAAGTGCAAAATTACCATTGGATAGATATAAAAGAATATTGTCAAAATGCTTTCATGCAAATGTATTCCATCATTTTTACAAATCAACACAGATAAGTGATTTATCTACTTAATATTCTTCTTCAAAGATGTTCCTCACTTGAAGAAATTAACTATTGACATTGTTCATGGCACATGCTAAATGCAGAAAATTTTTTTCCTCATAATCAGAAACAAAATTGTAAAATGGGAACAATGCATCTCCTGGAATCACTATGGAAGGTAACACGGAAGAGCGTTGATTTTGTAACAATGAAAATGCTGTTTATGATATGCACTTTATCTCATTCTATCCTACTGCGTTTACTCCCCTCAACTTCAACAAGTTCTCAGTATTCGTAAATTCAAGAGTTTGTGCAGGTGGTTTAGGCTCATTTCTCTATTTCAAGTCATCTTGACGGAAAATGGGGTTCGTCTGTCGACCCCTGACGCAACAAACTGAATACGTAATTCAGCATTAAGTTTCAGAAATACGAGGAAAATTGAAAAATCTTTAATGAACACCAAGAATTGCCAAATGCCCACAAGAAAGCAAAGAAAAACTTACGAATATAGAGCAAGAGCTCTTTGAATAACATAGATGGCGTTCTTGTACTTGGTCTTGAGCCTCTTATCATCGCTTTCTCTGATTACTTTATCGATCTCCATCGACCCTGATAAATGAAAATCTCACACGTAAAGATTGAATACATAAACTGAGGAAATGAGGGGGTTTGTGAATTTTTTTAAAAAAAGACCATCTTTTCGATGTAAGCTAAGCAAACAGGCATTGGTAAACTGATTTCCAGGTAAACTAAGCAAATGGGCTCGAGCAGATTGATGGTATTATGCTACTTCCATCCCAGAATTTGTCGTAAGATTCACCTTTCTGACTACAATGGACTGGCAAAGTAGAAAACTTTGAACAACAAACTTTGGATTCTCTTTCTCCTTCTCCTTCAACTTCTTGCCAGGATTGTCAGGCTTTCGTTCCTCGGATGATTACTATATTACAGCACATAAAGAGCAGAAAAGACGTGTTCTTTAGATGCCACAGGGGGATTATCTAACCAAAGCTATTTAAATAAAATGGTGGGTACGTTTTCGTCTGCACCTGTCCATATGATATGAGCCCGACCTCTTTCACACGCAGACAAAGTTTGCTGAAACGGAAACCAAGGAAGTTAAATGAGTAATAATATCATGGGATTTTCCCATTAAATTTATTGATTTCTTGTCCTCTTTGCATCATTCTTTATTTCCCGGTCAATTTATAGAAGATCAATCATTAGAAAGATGGCATCTTTAGTATTATAACATTGTGAAATGTTCTATATTTCTTGCCAATTTTATTGTATGTTAGAAAACTATGAATCTGTATTTAGGCCATTGGTAATTGTTCAAAAGTTTGTGTTTCAGTCTAATCCTCAATAGGATTTCTTTAACGCCGCCAAGTAAGCCTGATACAGTCCCAAATTGAAGGAGAAATTTCCAAACTTTGGAAGAAGGAAGGAAAAGGGAAAATGTAGTGGAAGTCAGACATGAAGAATGTTAAGAAAATTCAGCGGTTCAACTTGCAACTTACGCGTTTAACTTTGACAAAGAAGCGGTCCTTTTCAGCTGCTGATACATATACTTTATGCTTCATTCTCATTCTCAACCAGTTTTGGTGTTCCATTGACCTATTTTTACTTGTGAATAAAAGAATTACATAAGATGAAATCGCATATGGTTTGATCATATGTTTCTTAAAAGGGAAGTGGAAATCATACCCACAATTTGCGCAGTGCCAAGCTATTCCTTTTGACCTTTTCAAGTTGGAAAGATATAATTGAAAACAAATGTTCAAATCACAAAACCACAAAAAAAGATAGTAATATTATTCTTGAGGCCCTGTGACAAAAAAATTATAAATTTGAATTACAAAATTAGTTTTTTATTTACAAAATAAAGAAGTTTAAGAAATACTTAATTAGTTGGTATTTTTGCATGGGATCATAATTTTCGACAGGTCGTGGTAGAATCGGATAACATGGAAACAGTGAAGATGATGACTTGTGGTGTTATCTCTTCACATTTTCTATCTATTTTGGTTGTAGATATTCAAGTTTTACTTGCTAAGAATTTAATTTGTTTTATTAGACATATACTTTGTAAAGGTAATTTTACAGTCAATTATCTGGTTAAATTAGGTCATGACATTTTATCAATTTTTTAGGTTTAGGAGGAGATTCCTACCATCCTCTTCTTGATTATCTGGGCTGATGTTTGTGATATTTCTTTTATGAGATAATTTTAGTTTTTTTTCATCTGAAAAAAAAAAGAATAAATTAAAAATTAAAAAAGATAATAATATAAAATGATTAAATAAACAGTATGCAATTCTCCGTCCCCGGTTATATTCATTATAATGCCGGTGACTGTCCTCCCAAGTGAACCTACGTTTGCCCTTACCGGTATTTCTCATACGTCCACCTTGGATCATGAAAACTTCAGGTCAACCAAACTTCGCGTTATATTTATTTTTTGTTTGTGTTCATACACAAAATAAAATATACGCACAAAGCCATGTTCATGAAGCTCTGACATGACGTCGGAGTAGGTTTTGGCGTGTAGAAGAAACTAACAGGAAAACCAATCCAACCCAACATCTTCACTGTGACAATTTTACCCGTAGATAAGCCTAACTCCCAAAACCAAATTACATTAAAAAAGAAAGATGTTATCATTAAGTTGTGCTGATTTGAACTAAAATCAAACTTCTTTTATTCTTCCCAAGTTTTTGGAGTTGTTAGCGTAAGTCTGTTAATACCAAAAAAATCAAATTGGGTCACTTAATTTTAAATTTAAAATATATAATTTTAAAAAATGTTTTGTATTACACTTGAAAGATATGATAAAAAGAACTAAAATAAAATTGATAATTAACAAGTTCGTGTGGCATACAAAATTGGGTCGATGTGCGAAGAATAGGCCTCGTTTAGTAGACAACCAATCAGCTAAAAATTAGCTGACGGTTGTCTTCAACTGTTTGACTCTTCAAATAATTAAGAAAGTTGTTTGGAGGGTAGCAGATCAGATGGCTTATTTAAGATAAACAGCAAAAAATGAAAATGCTCACACTGAAATTTTAACTAATAAAAGTCAATTGTACCCTTTAATTGAGGTTCCTAGATACTTACGCTTTAGAAACAATGTTTGTTCTTATAATTGTTTTATGCAATTATAGGCTAGAAACAAAATATTAACCTTAAACGAAAATGAAAATAGAAAAAGTTGTATAAAATTTTTATAGATGATGAAATAGTACATGTGAATATGACTTCCTTAAAATCTAAATTCTTATAAGAATATTCAACGAAATACTAAGATATATAATATTCACACCCTTATATATATTTTTTAAAGTCATATTCTTATAATTCATTTTACACAAACAACTAATTTTATCAAACATGTCTAACAAGCAGCTACTGCAATCCGCTGATCAAATCAGTTGATATAATCAGTTATCAACTAGCAGCTGATAGAATTAACTAATAGTTAATACAATCAGTTGATTGTCAAATAAAGTCATAATCGTCATATACGGGACTTGCTCCTACAGTATTATACAGTTTAATGGGCTCTCAGGCCCTGTCTTCCAGTTGGTAATCGCCAAGAGAATGAAAGCAAACCAACAAGTAAGAATATTAAACGTATCAACACTGGCATGCATTAACGAATATACTTTGTGATAAGTAGTTGAATAATGCACCAGACTTCGCCTTGTCTTCCCAAGAGAATGAAATCCGAACCTACAAGTGAGAATATTAAACGTATCAACACTGGCAATATTCACGAGTATACTTTGTGACAAGTAGTTGAATAATGCACCAGACATCGCCTTCAAATTGTAGTCATGGACTGGTTTATATTTCATAATGGACACACATGGTAGATAATGACAAAACGGGAATGAAACACATTGGTTTTGATTGCGCATGCATATATATACAACAAAAATGACTACGCTTATGAAGTCCATTGCAGGTTAATGAAGACAAGAAGCTTAGATCTTACATGCTTTCTCAAACGAAAGATATCAGAAACGGTTTCTTAGTATTCAGTAGGGACTTTGCAAGGAAACAAAGGCAATTCTATATGTTAGTTGACTCCTGTACATTGAAATTTTACTCATCTTGTCTAGGAAATAAGAACAGGTGAACTAATTATATACAATTCCCATTAGTTTTTCAGTACGAAGCAAATTAGGTCAACTTTTAACAACTTACTCATGTTTAAATGCTATATGAATTATGCATGTTCAAGTTGGGATCCTGAAATAATCATAAGGTTAGTGTTGCTTAATTTGAACGCATAAAGGGTTGAATCAACTTTTATTGGTTGTCTACAGATTCTCTTTGATCATTGAGATGGATTGCAATAAAAACAAGTTTAGACTGCATACATCACCCTCTCTCTCATAATTTCTCGTCTCTGTAAGGTGAAAAACCTAAGAAAAGAGAAACAGACTGGCTTGCACTTGCTTGTATTCAGAGATCCTCTGTTTTGGACATTAACCAAAGTGACAGTCCAAACAACGAGCCACTTGTAAGATAATATAGTTTGAAACATTAGTGTCATCTGGAGTACAGCTAGTCACCAATAAATTTAGTTTCAGAACATCCGACTCCCTCCCTGTATAATAGATTAGGTGTACATGGTTGGTTTGCTAACACTATAATTTATTGATTTATTACCAAAGTTAGAAGAGACTACCTAAATTTAAGGAAAAAAAGGAAAACCTAACAAATCACAAATTTACAAAATACATAAATGGGATGAGAAGTGACAACTGACTTCAAGCTCAGAAGTGAAATGCCAACGGCTAAAAGGGGTCACATTCAAAAGACAAGAAATCAAGTCTGGCCGAAAAAAACAGCATCGGACCTGGAAGTACGAGACTCAAGTTAGGCCCATTTGTCAGAATGGCAGCATATCCTTGTTAAGTTGATCCACGGTTTGTTCCAAACCTTTGGAACTACGACGAAGAGGCGTAGTGATGAAGACCCGTTAGAGTTTTAACTGTGTAGGGCTGACAGTACAGTGACCTTCTAGATATTGAATTCGATGTCCGAAGAGATCTTGGAGACTTGTACGCAACTAGCGCACAAGACCTTTACATGGAGAAATCAGTACAACCGCTCCTGGAAACATGATTGTTACAGATTATTTTACAAAACTTAGAAAGTTAATGCGATGAATTAGTATGTTTAATGCCAATTCCAAGATGTTCTTGTGGTCATTGAACTTGTGGCGTTGGAAAGGCTACAGAAGAAATCAACTCAAATAGTGTAGTTTTTGATGCAATTGAATGAAACATGTAATCACGTTAAGAATAAAATATTGGTAATCCTTTAGAAAACATAAACAAAGCCTATTCAATAAATATGTGGGTTGAAAAACAAGGAGAGGTGAATGCAAGTATCACTAATAAATTGTGAGAATGGTGTTACGATGTAGATGTCAAATTACGAAAAAGATGGAACGGGAAGGAGCAATAAGAGGAAGAAAGAAACAGCTAACAGAGCAGATTTGATGTGTGAATTATTGAACATGGAAAGACGTACGAAGGAGACATGTTTTAAGATTTATGGCTACCTATGTTTTACGAGGAGCTTAAAGAAAGAAAGGCAAAGACTAATTTAGCAGCAGCAGAAACACCATTGGAGATGAAGACTAAAGGAACATGTGGTGCTGATGGGTGAAAGCCTACAGTAAGTAACATGATTCAATAGGAATTAGAAAGATTCATGGAAGGAAAGAAAGCAATAAGTGACGAAAATTTTGTTAAATTTGCACATTTTGAAGACTATTCATGCTATAACGCCCTTAGTTCTCTTGCATTAATTGATTTTGGATCTTGGATAATTGAAACAAGGGCTTCTCATCACATGTATACTAGACTAAGTGCCTGTTTGGACATGCTTTTGGAAGGTTAATAAATACTTTCTTCACCACAAAAGTCATTTAAAAAAAAAAGAGTGTTTGACTGTAAAATAAAAAGTACTTCTTTAATAGATATGACTTTTTTTAGTAGCTAAAATATAGTTTTTAAGAAGTTTCAATTTTGAGCTTTTTAAAAAAGCGATTTCAGGTAAATTTTTTTAGATCAATTAATAAATTTATTTTTAGTCTCTTTTGTCCTTATGTTTTACACATAATTTCCACAATACTCACAAACCCATCTTCACGTTTATTTTGGGAGTTATATAATATTATTTGACTTTTTAAATATATTTCTATATATATTTTTTATATTAGTTTTACTTATATTATAATTCATATAAAAGATTTGGCTAGATATATTTTCATTTATATTTCATATGGTTTAAAATTATATAATAATTAATATATTGTACTTTGCATATTGTTTA
>JANZLD010000005.1:74502832-74517529 GCA_026413575.1 Erythroxylum carthagenense | reverse complement strand
TTCGTAGCGCACCCTTATCGTCGGGCGTGTATCGGAATGACCTACGGGCGTCCCGGTACATATCCTATGGTAAGGGGGTGCTACAGCAGATCAATTTGACCCTATCCAACAACAACCACTAACTTCATCTACCAATGAAGCTAGTGAGCAACAACTTTTAACTACCTCAACTAGTGTTGGGGGATCTTTAATGAAGCTAGTGAGCAACAACCTTTATCTACCTCAACTAGTGTTGGGGGATCTTTAGATCTGTTAATCTTTACCACCTATAATTAGATTTATGCTCAAATTTATATTTACACATTTAATGTTTTTTTATCATTATTCTTTTATTGTCAGGTTCTAATACCGCTATCAAAAAAAAGAGATGGTGGTATCACTTTAGATTTTAAGTTGCAACGCATGAATGTTGTAATGAACAATAAGTTATATGTGCATATTGATACCTTGCAGGGTCTTCCTGTTAACAAGGTTCAATCATCTAAATTATCTAGTGAGTTAGGAGTCAACGTCAGGACTGAATTGCCTTGCCTTCAACATGCCAAGCAGTTGAAACAAGACAACTTGCTACATAATGGTTTGAACAAAGTTTCGATAATTTTTCAATTTATTTAATTATATGCAATTTTGTTTTACTTATTTAAAGAATAATTTAACTTTTACTTATTCATAGATAAAACTCAATATCATTGATATCAAGAACTCTGAAATTTCAAACTATGTGAGTTCATTGTTGAAACAAAGGGCCAAGGATTATCGTTATCAACTACATAAATACTACAAATCTTTTCCTTTAAATGAGAAGGCGAGGAGACATGTTCTTGAATGAGTGACTCCAGAAGATTGGAGTCAAATATGTGATTATTTTGCCTTTGCCAACGTTAAGGTTTGTCTTCTTTCTCTTCACATTTGCTTTCATTAATCTTGTTACACAATTTAATGACTATTTCTTTATTTAAGAAAAGTCTGAGAAAATCAAGGTTAACAAAAGAAAAATGAAAACTCCTCACAACTAAGTCTCTAAATCATTTGTTGTCGTTTGTGTAAATACAATATTAGTTATTGTGTTTTCAATTATTCCTTTTTCATAAAACAAAGTGGGAAGGAACTAAATAGGTAAGAGTGTGATAGGATCATACTATACAAACTCACTCACTATAAGGAAGGTTAAGAGTGGATGAAGCGCAAAATAACTATATAAATATAAAATTTGGTTTAAATTATAAGAATATTTATTTATATAGTGCTAACTAATAGTATTTGAATTAAATATTGAATTTGTTTTTTAAATTTGAGAATAAGATGCAAGAGTTGCTGCAAAGATCATTGGCTGATGGAAATAAGTCAAATGTAGATGACATTTGCAATAACGTGCTTAGTACAAGATTTGGTTACTTCAAGGGTCTTGGGGATGATTTGGTTAAAACGTCATCTATATTATTTTACCATCAAGATTGCGCAACGATTTATGCGATGATTTATTATTGTTGCCAGATATTATCAACGATTTCGTTGCTAATAAGCCATTCTGTTGTAGTGATTAGCACAATTATATACAATTCAATATCTTTCTTTCTTGCTCACACAAATGAATTAGAATTATAAATTTGTACAATGCACATTTATGCTCAAATGCAATATTTATCTTCTTCAAGTGTTTAACAATTATTGAAAATGATGATCGCTTTTCCTAATACTTAAGTGTAGTATACCCAAATCACTTAAAATAGTTGCTAGATTTGTTAGTAGTTATAACAATTAGTTACCAGTACATGTGGATCTTTAACATTTTGTTAACATGTTAGCTTAGCATACACTCGTTGTGGAACTTTCTATTCTTATATTTGGCTTATCTAAAGCCTTAGGCTAGCTAATCCTTTACATAATTTATCTTTGTAAAATACTTTAAATCATTAATTTTAATACTTTAAAATGCCCAAAAGCATCAAAACACTTTATTTTTAAAAGACCAAAATAAGACTATAAAAAATTACAATAATTTGTTACATTTTGTAGTGTTTGATTCCTTTTTATTTTTAGTTCTTCACTTGAATTGTTTTGAAACTCACCTAAATTGTATTTATACTTCACTTTATTCATTTTGTTAATCTTTTAATTGCGCTAATAATTTATTTACTTTTTCAGTCTATTTATCAATATTTTTAAAGTAAATTTATTAATATCTATATATTTTGGTATCATAAAAATTATGATGATCTCATTTGATCTAACAACAATCATATCATTTACTATACATTGATTAATATCACTTTGTCTGTTATGTTCTCAGTATGTCAATTATTTAAGTTTGGTTATTAATAATTTAACAACAATCATATAATTTACTATACATTGATTGATATCACTTTGTCTGTTATGTTCTCAGTATGTATTATTTAATTATTTAAGTTTATTTATTAATAGTTTATTTACATAAAATCTAAAGATTTAAAACATAACAAATTATTCGACGCTTTTAACTTGAATTAAATTATGGAAAGCCTACCCTAGACGAGCAGGGTGACCAAATCTTAAATCACATAAAATACATTACATGGTACGTCAGTGTACCTACATATAACTATCTTGAGTTGTCGGCAAAAAGGGCCCCCACTCAACATCACCTCACAAAATGAACATCTTTGAAGCTCGTTCTGGCCGACACAACAGTACTGGTGAATGGTGATGACCGTCAGAGGATCTAAAATATTGATAAATATGGTCCCGGTTCATGTTTCAGTCTTCAATAGAGGCTCCGACAATCCATATCTGCAATTTTTAGCTCACACGTCGCCATTAGCTGAGTCATTCTACGACCGTGAACGGGTCCCTGCTCGAATCACCTCCAACTCCAAGGAGCACATTTCACATGTATTTAGAATCACGGTTTGCGTTTGATGAACAGGCCTTGTTAAATTAGTCGACCTCTTTTTAAGACATTCGTTCGAGTATTAGAGACGACAGAGTTAATTTGAGTTGAACTTATCGATTTAAGTAAGTTATTTAGAGTATATAATTTATAAAATAAATTTTGTAATTGTTCCAGTATTGCCAATTACATTGAACTATAAGATACTGATGACCGCGAAAAGCATGCTTGACTTTTCATATGACCATGTTCATGTCTAGAAAGGGATGGCTTGTACATAGCAGGAAAAAAGGTTGATACCTACATAGCTAGTTGCACCGGGGCCTCAAGTTTTGCTGTGGAAGTTAACAACCTATCAAACTAATAATTCACTTTCTTTTCTCTTCCTGAAGTCGGCTAACTAATAATTCAGGCATATGCCACTTTCAGTATTCCTTCAATATATTGGCACTCATTATTAGGTTACTTAAAAACAAAGGTTTTCACAATCGTTTGATCACTGACGGTCATTTTAAATCGGCATCATCACTTTAACTTTACCTTTACTCACAGTTTGGCAGGAACAAAATGAATGTGTCGTATGTATTGGCATAGCATATATAGGAATACTGAAGTACAAGGAAAGGAATAATTTTATGAAGATAGAGAGTGATAACAAGAATAGAAAAAACAGCTCCTTCCAAAAAGGATTGGGGTGGATGAGATGAACTACAAGTAGTAACTTTAAATTCTTCTCAGACTGTCGATTAAGAGACTTGAATTGTAGACAAGTCGAGGAGAAAATGCCCACTATCGTCAATTTGTGGCTTCATTAATTATCGTCTGTGAAGTTGATACATAGCTCACTAGTGATCCGTGACCTCAGAAATGCATTGACTTACAGATATAAACAGCAATGTCGTTAACGCAACATCATAACCTGCATTGTATTCGATTCCTTGAATCACCAGTCACTCCCAACATTTTACCTGTAATGAAATGGAACGTGGGACCCGAACTTTGATATCATGTGACCCACTGCAATGCTCATAGTTTCAAACACATCATAACTAGCATTTGATCCACAATATTGACTGTATCAGAATCTGACCCACTTTTCACCCATTTTCCTAGGAAAAAACATATGCCAAGGAAGGAAATATGTGTAGAATGGTAAGAAACAATGACATGGGTTATTCACTGGCAAGACAGGAATGCATGCAGCTTTTAATGAGGGAAATTTACATCCCTAACTCCAACTCTTTCTGTTGCCACAAACTTAATTCACTGAAAACTGATAGAAGAACATTTAAGAAAGAGCCATCCACCACTATTCTTTTCCTGGCCTTTCAAGCCAATCTCACAGGGTTTCTCATAAATAATTGGAAAGAAGTAGTTGTGGGTAGGAAATCTGCACATTATTATAACGTCCTTATTAACCCGTCTGCGTTGTTGTAACAAATGACCCCAAAAACCTCATTTTTATCTATATTTGTCAACAGTTATTTTTGAATATCAGTCATGTTCCAATTCTCTGAAGGCCCCACTGATCTGATTTCTTCACTTTATATGATCTGTCAGCCACACTCTTCCTCCATGTAGCTCTAGCTTTGTTCCTTTGTGCATTTATACACAACCCCAATCATTCTCTTCTATCTGCATAGAGGATTCTCCGCATCTAGCTTCCTCATTCATGGCTCTCTTCCACTTGCTTCTTTTCATTCTTGTGATCCCTTCAAGCAACGCTCAATGGCCGCCATCACCTGGCTATTGGCCAAGTTCCAAGTTCAGGCCATTGAGCTTTTATCAGGGGTATAGAAACCTCTGGGGTTATTCTCATCAAAGTGTAGACCATAGTGCATTAACCATCTGGCTAGATAGAACCTCAGGTCAAACTTAACTCTTTTAATTGATCCTATATGTAATATTCACTTTGGTTTATTTTAAGTCCAGGTATAGGAGGACTTCATTTGTTCCATTGGCAACTTCAGTATACCCTGTCTATCATCTAACTGATTGCCTTACTTTCACCTTCTGACCACAATTATATTCGTGACAGGAAGCGGATTTAAATCAGTAAAGGCATTCCGGTCGGGATACTTTGGTGCCTCCATCAAACTCCAACCTGGTTACACTGCAGGAGTTATAACAGCTTTCTATGTGAGAACAGAGCTTTCCTCTAAAAGTTATTTGCTTTCACACTACCAGTCACAATTAATATTGCAAACTTGCCACTATGGTCATTCTCGCTATTTGGAGTAGGTAGTTACTTATAATGTCTATTGTTGGTCAATGGCAGCTTTCAAACAATGAAGCTCACCCTGGACACCACGATGAAGTGGACATAGAATTTCTTGGTACAACATTTGGAAAGCCCTATACATTACAGACAAATGTGTACATAAGAGGAAGTGGTGATGGAAGAATCATTGGGAGAGAAATGAAGTTCCATTTGTGGTTCGATCCAACCAAAGATTTCCACCATTATGCCATTCTCTGGACTCCGAGGGAGATCATGTAAGCTATATTATGCTTTAAAGACTTGCTTACTCCTCATTGCTGTTTGCTACAAAGATAAAATGAAATGAGTTGGTAAATTAACTAAGAAGCTGAATACCTTTTGGCAAATGATAGGTGTCGGACGTCTTACATACAGTTTTTATCTGTGGCAACAAGCATTAGTACTATAGTTACTTTTTATGACTTTCCAGATGAAAGTTGTCAAATACCAGGGATTGGTCACTTAATGTTTCTGAATCTCTCTAGTTGGGGAAAGAAAAAAAAAATCAGTGTAGCAGCCATCAACGGCTAGAAACAAATGAATATAATGTCTATTTACATATTTACCGAATAATCCAAAAATCTGAACTAATGGTGGAAGGTAAAACGTCTCATTTAATTATTATTTTGTGATGATGCAGATTCCTTGTAGATGATGTGCCCATCAGGAGGTACACAAGAAAAAGCGATGCGACATTTCCACTAAGGCCAATGTGGGTTTATGGTTCAATATGGGATGCCTCTTCTTGGGCTACCGAGGATGGAAAATACAAAGCTGACTATAGGTACCAGCCCTTTGTTGCGAGGTACACTAACTTCAAAGCAAGTGGTTGCTCGGCTTATGCACCGCGGTGGTGCCATCCAGTCTCCGCCTCGCCCTACCGGTCCGGTGGGCTCACAAGACAGCAGAATAGGGTCATGAGATGGGTGCAAAGATACCATATGGTGTATAATTATTGTTGGGACCCTAAGAGAGATCATTCTTTAACACCTGAGTGCTGGCGTTGAAATGAAACTAGGAGGCTGGGAGGAACAAATATGCACATGCATAGCCAGCCACAGGAAACCACTCTGAAAGCCACATAATTGGAGCCCACAAATCCAAACTTTTTTTTTTTTTTTTTTTTACTGTCCCGCTGTTTCTTTCATTTATGGAAGGTGTGCCTTGAGATGAGTACCATCTGCAAGTAACCAAATCATGCAAAGGGCAGCTAATCTTCCGAAAGAAGATAGACTGAGTACCTTTTTCTTTTAATTTTCTCCATGATTGAACCTCCCTGTATATTTTCATCAATCGCCAGAGATACACAAATCACGAGAGAAGGAAATGTGTGGAATTCAGAGAAATAAATGAGAAGGGATCGAATTGGGTGATAAATGCTCATAGGCCATAGGGTCATGGGAGTTGAGTGTGCTTATTGTTTGTTTCCACCGTCATTTCATTATAAATAAAAGCAAAAGTTGTTACCTTTTTCGCTTTTCCTTTTTGGGATTTTGAAGTGTGTTTGCCCTTAGCGTTGTTTCCGCTACACAATGTTGTTGGTCATGGCGGTGTTCAATGGATGGTGACATGTGGTGAAAGTTATTGGCGATTAGTTGCAAATCCCGAGAATCTCTGAAAGAAAGCCAAAGTCCTACGTGAAAAAGTAATCCCTTGGTTACTTGTGATTCAACAGTTGAGTCCATTCTTAGTTAATTGTATGCATAAAGATTAACGGACAAATTATAAAGGTAGAAGGAATTATGGGCTCCTCATTTAACAACGTGTCTCACAATTTTAAATTAAGAAATTGCAATTAAATTAGTAATGTTTAATTAGAAACTAAGTAAGACTATTTTTATAGCACAAAATTTATTTAAATATTATGAAAAGTTATGATTGAATTTTAGATTTAAAGTTATATATATAAACGTTTGACCTTGCTTCACAAAACTGGTACTGCTCTGCTTAGATCTATCACTTTCAGGGTTGCAAGAGTTGATCCTATACCTACCTCTCATATCACATACTCCAGGGACTCTGCATATAAAAATATTATTCATCCAATTATAATATATTATCAATTTTTTCTTTCATTGTTTATCTATTCATTTCTTCCCATACCAACAAATCAAGCACTCCTTTAGTCTTCTTGGCATAGGTACCACCAACCCTTAGTTTTACTATATCCTCATCACTAACCATTTCATGCCAAAGCTTTTCGGTGAATGTATTATTAGGTTAGCATTTGCTTTTTAAAAAAAGAAAATAACATTGATTTCCTCTTCAACGTTTAGTTTATGGTCTTAGTTTATAAGTTTTTATTTCTGTTCATCAGGATAGCATGCTATTATTGGCAACAACGACATTTGGTGCCTATATAGATATTGTAAATTATTGACAAGGAGGAGCCAACTAATAATAAGAAAAAAAAAAGAAAGAAAGAAAGATGCAAACAAGCATGGCCAATGCAATCGTAGCAACTCCCTGCATGATTGTAAAAAGAGATGTCTTTGCCAAATCAATGAAATGGGAATTTAAGAAAAGGGTTTTGATTGATGAGATTAGACATGCCTTTGGTGACAAAAGAACGTAGGCCATGGATGCCCAAATCAAACAAAAAGGGTGCGTAGGCTGTTTTTGAACTTCAGCAGTATTGAAAAGCTATATAATAATTAAGTAACGTTGCAGAAACAAGCATAGATGATTAAGCACAAGTCCACATCAACTTGCTCCCTTACGCCTTACCCGTTTCTTCTTTTGGCAATTTTTTTGATGATTTGATTGTCAAAATGAAGACGAGATGATGTTGCCGTCCCAACTGCTAGTTCTGTACCATACACGAATTGAAACTACGTATGATATAAGAAGCGTCCAATCTTCTCTCATCAGGATATTTAAATTATATAAGGTATTGAATATCGTTTATCCACAGGTCATTCAGAAGTTAACGACAAGGAGTGGAGTGGGTGGGCCATCGTCATGCTTGGAGTTAAGTAACGGGATACGAAGTCCAGAGTGCTTTCGTGAGGAGGCTTTACAAACTGTGGATGTTGGAACTTGGAGCCATGAATTATTTGAGGGAACTGTCATGCACGTACCTAAATGGGGTTTATATCTTCTGTTCAATTTTATGGTGTTTAATTGTGTATAGTGAACCTCAGCTATTTATTTATATGAGTCTTGCGTAGGTCCCGCAAAAATAAATGCGCATTCCGTAGAAATAAATGGCTGAGATTTACGGTACACAATAAAACCTCATAAAATTAGACAGAGGATTACTCCTCACCTAAATGTGGCGTCTGTGGTGGTGCCACGTCATGGTTTATGCTGTTACACCATTCATAATCGATCACTAGCAACAATAAACTTGCAAGTGTCTGGTCATAATTGAGACCAAAGTTTCAAATTTTAAATTGCGGTTTATAATTGATTACAAATTATTGTAATAATTATAGATGATATTAATGTAATCATTAATAATATAAATATAATTACAACTAACTGTAACCATAAATCCAATTGTAATTATAATATTTGGTTAATAATTACGATTGCATCCGTAATTTCAAACATTGATAGAGCAATTTGATTTCACAAATCGCAATCTCCTGGGCGCAATATACAATTATTAACCAACCCTTTTTCATTCAACTTGCCAGGCCTCACTCCTTTAACACAGAGTTGCTTAGAGAGCTAATTCTTCCCAAGTCCAAGATGGCACAAGAGGGTTATACCTCTTGTATCTCGTCAAACAAGTCTCCAAGAAATGAGAAGAAAATGCAGTTTGCTCTATTATTTGAATTTGAGTTCTACTACCATGTGAAATGAGAAGAAAAAGCAGTTCCTCGAGAAATTTAAATTTCAATTGAGGGATTCTCTACGAGTATCACTGTATCAGGAATGAGTATCACTGTATCTTGGTGTAAATTTTATGAGACATTATTAATAACGGATAAGAACACGATATATGACGCAAACGGAGACATGTTAATGTACAAAGTTCTTATTCAAGTAAAGAATCTAATTTTCAATTTTGCTGCTAATTCACAACAGTTTTGACAGCAAACAATATTACCTTCCAAGGAAAGTTAAAGAGGTAAGTACTATTGATCAACGGTTAGATAATGTTACCTTTCTTGTGGAAAAATTAGTTATGGGCACCATACATCAAAAGAAAACTTATGGCATTTATTTTATTACAGTTCATCTAAACAACATGTTCTATACACTTCAAGATGAACCTATTGAACACGGTAATGTCATTGGAAGATTCTTAAGTCCATAACAAGTGAATTATGACTCCTATTCAAATGTATGAAATCCTAGGGAGCATATATAGAGCAAAATCACCAAGTTTCTTATAAAAATATCAAGCGATATAACTAGTTCAACCACCACACTCATCTTGAAAACCAGATATGCCATAAGATGAAATTGCTAAAACACTTGAAGCTAACACACATCAATTATAAAAAGAGATAAGAACAAGTTCAAAAATTGAAAAATTAAATGAGTCAATTAGCAACTTCTTTAAGTCAATTGGTGTCTCAGTGATAAATTACCCTTATAAACTTTGGTCAATGTGAAGTAGAATGGTAGGGTAAATACTTTGAGAAGTGAAAAGGATATAAAAGAGCCTAATAATGGGATATCAAATGTTGCAATCATAAAGGATATTGGGAAGTAGTGATATATCAAATGCAATCAAGCAATTGAAGGATTCAAGTGACGCAAATCCTTTTTTTCCTGATCAGTTTGTAAAGTTCAAAAGAGAAGAGCCAAAAAGGAGAATTTTTTTAGACTTTTATCAAATTTAAGGCAAATATTCTTCTTTATGAAGCAATTAAGCAAATGTGCTGTTATAATTAAAATTTTAAATAATTATTCATTACTAAGATAAAGTTAAAATATAATGAAAAAATTCATATAAGAAAGAATGTGCTAGTAGTCTTTGATAAGAAATTTCCTTCTAATTGCAAGGAACCAAGCATGTTCACAAAGGAGGTCATGATAGGATTGAAAAAGTGATGTTAGATTTATGATCAAGTTTTAATTAATATCCTGTCCCATTCTATTTTCAAAACTCTAAAGGTTACCCCATTGAAATAAATAGGCGTGATTAAACAACTTTTTGACTAATCAAACATATATCCTGAAGGAATTTTGAAGATGTATTAGGTCAAGTTGATGAATTGGTTTTTCTTGTTGATTTTTATGTTTTTGATATAGAAGAAGATGATTATTCTAATTTAGTTCTAATTTTGTTAGGAATATCATTTCTTAAAATATGCATAACTAAATTTGATGTTCATGAAAGAATACTTAATATGAATTTAATGGTAAATTATTAAATTTATTATTTATGACACCAAGACCTTATTTACTGATGTACAATATATGTTTGTAATAGATGTTATTGACTCTTTCGTGTAGCACACTTTTGACTTGAATATGTATTAGGTTCAAATCCCACTTCTAATAAACAAAGTTCTCTTATTTTTGCTCAAGCCAAATACCTGTTCTCTTTTACAATTCAACCCTCTTCCTAACTCTAATTTTATGATTTTCCTATCAGTCCTCGGAATCTTTTCTCATTTACGAATCAACCTATGACACTCTAATAATTCTTAAACCATAATTATCCAAAATTTTCCCAACATATAACATAAATTAGCAAAATCCTTATTGCTTTTAAAAGATGGATGTTCATTAGTCATAAAAAATTATTTGTACAAGGTCAACTAACTGAATTGTCACATTCAAAAGTGTATATAAAAAACAAATTTACTCAATTTAATTTGCTGACCTCACCTAAACTCCACCCTATCAGTCATGTACATTAGGATTATCAACAATCTCTTTATCTCCTAAAAATTGCGACAAGGGCTAAGCTACCTATCAAGTAAGAGTAACTAAATGTACCTTTAAACAAATAACTCAATATATATATAAATTAATCAAGTGATTAAACCATACATGTAATACTAAAATACACAATATTACTCATCCTATTCAAAGAATTAACAAACATTCAAAATTTTATCAACAATCATTAAGACAAGTATCATTTATTACTGCTATTTATGTTTTATCTCATAATTAACTAAATTGCCTAGGTCTTGCTTAACTTAGTATGCTTACATTCAATAATTTATCAGCTCATCTCTACTCATCATAATCTCTCAATGAGTGGAAGTAAAATTAGATGTATAAATATCGACACAAGATATCTCAATTTCCCAATATCTAGCCATTTACACAGGATATCTCTAAGACTTAAAATATCTCGGTTATAACACACCACTACCATAGTGCATATGTTCGAATATCCATAGATTATCTAAGAATTTATCTTATGGGAATGGCATGTTAGAGTAGTCACATTCACTTATTAAGGCATCATACATAATACAAGTATTTAAGAAGATTAAAACTTCCCATTTTATTTATAAACATGAACATACATTATAGAATTACAGTACATAATCCACATATATACATTACCAACAACATGTAAGAGTTTACTACTCTTTGCAAGACGTCCTATATGAAGTGGGATGTTAAACTAAATTATCCTATCTAAACTCTCTATTGTTAGCTGACTGGCCATTGAGCCATTCTTGCTCCAAAGCACAAATATTAGATTTCTTCTTGATCTGCTTAGGAGTTAGAACTTCTTTGAACCTATAAAACAACATTGTAATTTTGACGAGATTACGAACTTAGTAAGTAAACCATCATTGATGTGCTCACTAATATTAGCACTCAATAACATATATATAGTCTAGTTTACCAAATATGTCATATAAATGAATAATTCACATCACATCACATACGTCATTGATTTTAACCATTCAATATTTCATCTTTTTTCAATGGGCATGTTAATTCAATTATTCAATATGGTATATCCATTTAATCATTTAATAAATAAAGATAGGAATGCAAATGCACATGTGACTCACTTCATGTTTACTTTATTGTGACCGAGGGCCTATTTAACTGTCCCATATCTGTTGCAGATACCAAGCTCATTTTATATACTGTCCCATACCTATTATAAATACTAGGCTCATTGATAACTGAGCCTAGGACTTTGTGCACATTTATGAGCTTTAAACTCTTTTTTACTTGGGTCACTTCGATCACAATTTCTTTATCTGTTCATGCATTTCAATATAATGAGATGCA
This sequence comes from Erythroxylum carthagenense, assembly GCA_026413575.1. Lineage (NCBI taxonomy): Eukaryota > Viridiplantae > Streptophyta > Magnoliopsida > Malpighiales > Erythroxylaceae > Erythroxylum > Erythroxylum carthagenense. The sequence goes on along the minus strand of JANZLD010000005.1, from coordinate 74,505,227 downwards.
ATAATTCACTTATAATGCATTTAGTATTTCACATTTGATATACTCAAGTCATATATCACACTCTTCGGATCTAAGTTTGGCATTCAGCATTCAGTTGAGAACACATATTTTCATATTCATGTACATTTACAAAACACTTTTAATACATTCTCGAATATCAATCTCCTTTAAAAATTGATGATCCGAAATTATCACAATCATATAAGTAGCAATTTAATAACTGAATTTTAAACAAAGCAACAAGATTATGTTGAGAGAACATCTAAGTTGACTCACAGGATACTCCATAATAGCTATTATCTTGACGTCCCGGTAATGTCTGGATGTGGTCGGTCAATTTGTGCTATACATTACTAACTTATTTAATCAAATGGTTACTTAATCATATGCATGTAGATATGTCATGTTTAATGAATGCTCAATTGACTATCCCGAGTATGTTACCTTATTCACAAATCTTGCTCATTCATTCATCATATCTTGTACATAACTTATTGGCAATCATATCAATGCCTTAAGAAAACTCGATTACTCTAAATTCATTCAATTATACATTTATCTGTCTCTTTCTAACATTCCTTACTCACATAACTTCCTAATTCTCATTTAATCATACCTAATTCGTGACTTATATCCCTTGTATCACATTTGCATTCATAAGAACACCTTCATTTCTTTAGCAACTCACACTTCCCAAATTCATATCATTGATATCAAATAATCCATTCCCTAATTCTACCATCAATTATCAAATGAGAGAGAGTTGTCATGGAGAAGAAGAGGAAATGAAGAAAGAGGGAGCTAGGGCTTGCATTTTTACGGATTTCAAGAGGGATTTTGATGGTTATTCATGAAGGAAAAGATGGAAGAAGATGAGGGCTTCCATTAGAGACAAGCAACTCCTCATTTGGTGAAGATCCAAGGTAAGAGTGTTTTTGATTTGTTGAGTTTTTGTGAGGATTTTGGTTTAGATAGCCTAAGAATGGTATGGGTTTATGTTTTCTAAGACCAATTTCATGATATGTTTCTTTGGGGTTGATCAATTTGGATGTCTTTTGATTTAGGGATTTTGTGGCTATTGTTAAAGGAGATTAAGAGAGGATTCAAGAGGAGCAAGAGGGAAAGCATGTTGAACAAGTTTATAAGCAAGGATTTAAGGTGGGTATCGTGTTTATAATAGAATTAATGAGCCATAAATGTTTCCTTTTAAAGTCAGAGAAGAAAATGATTTCAAATTGCTTCATATTTGTTGCATTATTGTTTGTGAGCGATTTGCGAAATTGTTATGTGATTTATATGTGAATTTGGTTGATGAAATGTGAAATATTGCATGATCATGAATAAATGTGTTTTTGAAATATGCCATTATGGCAATATGTCAAGAAAAATCAAGTTTTTCGAAAAGTGCCATTTTGGACAACAAGTTTTGAAATACATGTTGTGTGGGTTTTGATAGTCCATCCAAGAACTGTCACACGTACGTTGATTCAAGAATAGGCTTATCGCACCTGCCGGCTAGTGGCATGGAGCTTCTTCAAGGACTCCCTCAAGTTTACAACTACAAGGCCATTATATGGAATTGTGTAGTTCGTCATGTTTATGGATCTACCTAAACCATTTTGATGTGTTTATATGCTTATGATACATGAAAAATTGTGATGCATTCATGTTTTGTGGTTTGTAAATTGACTACATGATGAGAATTTGAGAAACAAGTGTTTTATGGATTTCAACAATAATTTTTCCATGATTAAGAACTTTTGAAAGGTTTTGCTTGTTATTTTATTATAAGCATGTTACCCACGGGCTTTAAAAGCTCACCCCCACTCTCTTTTCCCATCCTCAGGTAATAAGCAGGAAACAAAGTGAAAGTCAAGACATTTCTCCGGATTGACATGTTTTGTTGTGTATTTGAAGTTAGATTATGTAAATACAAAGTTGTAATTGCATTTTGAGCAATTAAATGATGTAATTTTTGATTTTGTGACGTATTGTAACATGGCTTGGAAATGCCATTAGAGCTTGTAAACTCTTATATATGATGTTAATGAAATATGGAATTGCGTATGGATATGAATTATCGAATTGTGTATGATGATAATGAAATGCGAAATTGTGTATGGATGATTGTCACTGTTGAATGCAAAATTGGGTATGGATCAAGGTGGAATTGACATATGGATTAATTAAGGATGAGGTTAAATTGGAATTAAGTACATTTAGAGAAGCGATCCATGTGAGTTAATGAACTTTGCATATGAATTGGTACATATATAGGTGAGGCAATATGGACAAGAAAGATAGGAATGTTATGATGGTAATCATGAGATGTTTTGAATAAAGTGAAGTGATGATTTGATGAACTTCTATTTGGTAGTTGAAATTAAGTACACTT
>JANZLD010000005.1:74439755-74455449 GCA_026413575.1 Erythroxylum carthagenense | reverse complement strand
GCTTGGTTTCCTATAGCAAACCAAGTCCCAAATCAAATAACAGTCAAAGGAAATATTCAATCAGCTTCGCAAAACAATCTATACTAGACTTCCATCTAAATTCCTGAACCCTAAGAGGCAAATTCCGAACTTCCCTTCTTCATAAAACTTGTAGCCCTCTATTTCTAGATCACAACGAATCCAAAATCACCTCATTTGGACATCCATAGCAAAAGATATGCCCAAAATATCAAAAATCCTTTTTGCTGGAACACAGGAGGCTCGCCGCGATGAAAGCTTCTCTCGCCGCGCTTACCGCGACGAAAGCTTCCCTAGTCGTGGCGAACAGCCTAGGCTCGCCGCGGCGTGCACGCAAGCGTGCACCACGGCGAAGGCCACTTCCTCGCACATCGAGGCTTGCTACTCTACGCACGTCGCGGCGTGCTCCGCCTCACTCGTCGCGGCGAATAATAATTCGTACGCCGCGACAACCGCGCACGTCGCGACGTGTGGGCCTAGAGAACGACTCCGAACTCGACTTTCCAGCATTTTTCTAACCTCAATCCTTCCCTTTTGCAAATGCAACACACCTAAACCTTGATTCAAGTCCAATACTACATTTCTAACTCAATCAAACCTTAAAATCAGTCACAAATCCAACAACCCAAAGAAATCTATCCATTTATCCCTTAAACCCTAAACCACCGATTCTAACATATGCAAAACAATTCTAGAGTTTAATCTAACCACAACGAAATGGAATGAAGCTAAACTTACCAAGAAACGTCTCAAATCTGTCGAAAATCTCAAGGAATCAAAAACCCTTAATCTCTTCTTTCTCTTCCTCTTCCTACGACACCCTCTCCCTCTCTTTCTCACTCTTTTTCCTTCTCTTTTCTTTCCTTTCTTTTCCTTCTAATTTCTTTCTTTTCAGTCTAAATGGGTAGGAAAAGACCAAAACACCCCTCCTTATAAAGCCTTAAGCTCTCCCACCTAAGTGGTCTTCCTAAAATGCCCTCACACATTTTATCTCTTAATTCTCACTTAAACACAATAAACTCAACTTAATCCAAACATCCACTATAATTCCCAATTATACACTAATACTACCCATTTAATCAAATTAAGCCATAATCACACAATTAACACAATTCATGCTTAACGACTTCATAAAAAAAATAATTCGGGGCCCAACAAAAATTAAAACCTAGGTTGTTCTTCTTCCTTCTCTTCTTTCTCCAAATTTTTGTTTTTCCTCTCTCAAAATCAAGACAAGTATTCTTGTCTTTCTTTCTTTCTTTTAATGAAGCTAAAAATGGCCAATTTGCCCTTCCTTCTAAGCCTTACAACTCTACAACTCAAGTGATCTTCCTAAACTACCCCTTATACATACTTACCACCTTAACACTTAATTCAATTTACCCACTTCATACAGTCTTACTCACATGAACAAACTAATTAATACCAACATAATTAAATTACTAATATCCCAAAAATCTAATCATGCTTATTCATAAAAAAAATTTCGGGGCCAACATTTCTCCCCCTCTTAAAAGAATTTTGTCCTCGAAATTCTTACCTGAATCAGTGAAGAGGTGTGGATACTTTTGCCTCATGGCTTCCAAGGGCTCCCACGTAGCCTCTTCCACAGAATGGTTTCTCCACATGACTTTGACCAGTTCAACTGTCTTGTTCCTGAGAACCTTTTCCTTAGTATCCAAGATCTTCGTTGGAATCTCTTCATAACTCAGATCATCTCTCAACTGAACCTCAGTGGTTTGAATAATATGAGAAGGATCTGATCTATACCTCCTCAACATGGAAACATGGAAGACATCATGAATTTGTGATAATTCAGGTGGCAGTGCCAACTTGTAGGCTAACGGACCAATCCTCTCAAGAATCTCATAATATCCCACATATATTGGACTCACCTTACCCTTCTTGCCAAATCTCATGACTCCTTTCTAAGGAGATGTCTTAAGGAAGACTTTTTCACCGACTTCATAATCCATTTCCTTTCGATGTACCTCATCATAACTTTTCATCCTGTCCTGAGCTGCTTTAAGTCTTTGCTTAATTAACTTGACCTTATCAACTGTCATCTGAATTAACTCTGGTATCATTAGTTTTCTTTCTCCTTCTTCATCCCAGCATACTGGAGTTCTACATCTCCTGCCATACAGTGCTTCATAAGAAGCCATCTGAATGCTTGAATGGTACGAATTATTGTAAGCAAATTCGACCAACGGCAAATGTTCATCCCAAGCTCCTCTAAAATCCATCACACATGCCCTAAGCATTCCCTCGAGGGTCCGAATGGTCCTATCAGATTGTCCATCTGTCTGAGGGTGAAAAATAGTACTAAATTTTAGTTTGGTTCCCAAAGTTTCCTGCAAGCTTCCCCAAAATCTCGAAGTGAATCGAGGATCCCTATCAGAAACTATAGAATCTGGAATCCCATGCAGTCTCACAATCTCATCAATGTACTTCTTTGCTAGGATATTCAGAGAATCAGTCTGTTTAATTGCCAGAAAATAGGCTGACTTCGTCAATCGATCCACAATAACCCATATGGCATCATGCTTCTTACTGGTCTTGGGCATCGTGCTTCTTACTGGTTTTGGGCACCCCAAAAATCTAATCATGCTTATTCATAAAAAACATTCGGGGTCAACAACGATGACTATGAGTTAGAGTTGTAGTGAAACTCAACATCTGAAGATATTGGAGATCTTCGCGGATAAGGATGTTAGTGTTTCAGATATTGTTCTAGATAAATGTAAACTCTATCTTATGTTATCTTGTTAGATTCTATTTTATCAGTTAGAGTCCTATTTGGATGGGGGTGTCATCCAATTGGTTCATGTAATCTTATTTGATAAGGATAGACGTGATCTTAGGTAATACAGATTTAGTAGGAATCTGTGACTCCAAGTTAGTATGCCTACATATAGCTCATTCGAGCTTTGCTCTTGAGATTCATTCAAAGAGAGAGCATTCTTTGTGATACATATACATATATATATATGCACTTTAATTTTAAATTATGTGGGCATTATACTCATATGGATTTTCATTGCGTAGTGTCTATTTGCTAGTTTAGACATAAGGGTCTAACATAATCTAAAGGAATTGCAAAATCACTCATTTTAAAACTTGGAATAGATATTCATCTTTGCATTCAGACATTTGAATATGATTTTACTGGTGATGATTATAAGGAAATAAGAATTGAGAGTGATTATGTTGATAGTGTGTTTTTACTCGGAACGAATTCTTGTTAAAAAATAAGAAGTTGTTTGAAATTCAAGAAATTTTTAGAGATTTAATTTTAGTTTTACATTTAATTTATTTTAATTAAAAATAAAATTTTATTTTAATATATTATTTACCGTACTAAATTGATGTGTTACATAAGACATGTAACGAGTCATTAATACAGATATAAAAGAAATTTAATGTTTTATTTTTAAATTTTAAGCAGAGAAGAAGCAATATCACTACTTACACCATGCGTAAATTTACAAACACAATATCCAGATTGTTTTCATAGAACTCCAACTGCCTTAATTCTATTTCCATTTTTGAGGATGAAGTGCAACAATCAATCCTCTGTTGGAAATTTATCGTGATCAAATCACAGGGGCAGCGGAAAAAAAGTTTCTATAGTTTCTATATGGATCTCAATAATTGAATATCTTGAGTAAAACATAAACACGAATTGTAAAATAAAATCATACCTAATTCGTTTTCTAGGTTGAAATCCTTTGAAACCTTTTCTGATTGGTCAATGATGAGTTATTCAATTGTCCAATCTCTGATAGTATTTACAGAACAACTTCTCATCTTTTGATAAAAATAAGCAGAAGTGTTAGTTCCTTGGTGTTTATTTCTATTTATAGAAAAATCATTACGGTTTTGTAATTTTTATTAAATTAAATTTCCTTAATTATAATTAAATTCATACTCTAATTATAATTAATTTAACTTTAATAAAATCAAATATCTCATATTTGATTCCCAAAGTTTCTCAAACTTTATAATTAAGTACAACTTAATTAAAATTGATTTTTCCTTCATAAGCTGCTCTTTAATGTGCAACCCATTACATTTCTAATATATTGGCAATGATTATAACTTATAATTCTAATTTATAATCAGAATTAGATAAATTAAAACTCTTTTTAATTCATCTTTCATTCTCCAATTAAACAATTTATAATCATAGATCAAGATTGACGTCTAACAACATGTCATAGTCATCTAAATATCATAAATGTCAAAATGGTTTAACTTAACATGTCTATGTATGGTTATGATCTATAATTTAGTCTTTTCGTCATTCAATGTTCCAGTTAGATAGAGCATGCATACTGTGTCCACTCTTTTCATCCAATCATGTTCGCTCGTGCTAATTAGTAATTGATATTTGAAAATATCTTTTCAAACATCAATTTACTTTGGCTAAAGAATTTCATAAATCGTTGCTAATCAAGAACAGTAGAACATTATCTCTAATTACTTTAGAGTAACAAATCATTTATTGACTTACTTAACTATTTCCATATGATTCATATTGCGTCCAATTACTACCGACTGAATTATATATCATAGGATTTTTCATAAGTAGCATCAAAAGACAATAATTCTTATACAAGATACCTTGGTAATCTCAAACTTAAAGTTCAATTATACAACCATTATTATAAGAAAATTCACATATATATAAATAATGTTTCATTCATAATTTTCATAATTGAGTTAGTTAAGTGACTTATTATCTAATAATCACTCATATATTAGTTTAAATATTTTCATATCTTAATTTATAAGATCAATTACTTTCTTTATAAAAAAGAAACATAATGTGTGCTAGTTGTATTGTATTAACAATACTCGTCTTGATGAAACTACAACAAAGAATATTTAGAAACAATACGTAAATATAAATTAAATATTACAATTATAATTTTATAACAATTTTAATTACACAGCAATTATTCTAGAGATTTTATTTTTAGTATCAGATGCAGTTTACTTAATATACAAAAATAAAGAATACTTTTTATTAAATAAATGATAATATTATAGATTAACAACCAATTGATTTACTACGAGAATGTATATGAGTTTGCCTGTATTAGCAGGCTAGCCTTTAGTTGCATCACAGCCCCTTTCTTTCGCGGATTGGATTTTACATGACATCAGTCAGCACTCTTTAAATAAATTTATATAAAAAAATCATTCGTTTACCAAGAAAGCAAAAGGGGGACGCTCAACTACCTAAGAATGTCTTCCATCTTGACGCAGCAGTTAGTCAGTTACGATGGAATGTTGTAGACTTTTGAGAGATCCTGACCGTTGGATTTGGCGGGATCAATATTTCCCCCATGAAACCAGCAACACACGATCGGAGTTGGTATAATACAAAGCAATTGGGCGTTGGTATAATGCCGAGTAATTGTGTTTCAAGTTCAATTTCTTCAGACTAAGAAAGACTGAAGAAGGCGTGCCCATGTCTCGTACCGTCACATACATTACAGATACGCGGCTTCTTCCTATGAGGTGTCGCCCAAATGTCGCCATTGTTGATGTCAGGTACAGAAATCCAGTTCAGGGTTCTTTTGTATTTAGAGGTTTGGTTCTTTTACATGAACAAAGATTTGTTGACGATGGTTGTTGATTTCTTTAACTGCGCAATTTCGTAAAGAGACCACGAGAGGCATTATGATGGGCACATACCTGGGTCGCTGCACTACCCGAGTGGGACTTTCGGTACTAGGATGTCAAATCTTGTTCAAGATGTTCAAGGGAAAGATACCCTCGTCTTTCATTGCGCTCTAAGTCAGGTTTGTGATTTTCCTTTTCTTTTTCTTTTGTTGCTAAGTTTCTGTTCTTGATCGATAACTGCAACGAGATGCGTGAATTTATGTTTTACATAGGAGAAGAGAAAAGGTCAAATCGCTGGGCTTGAAAAATTTTGCCTCTTTGATTAGGGTCCACTAGAAAATGTAACTGAAAGGAAATGGTCTATTACCTAGAAAAGTCTAGTAGTGCCATCCTATTTGTTTTAGGAGATGGTCAACAGTCTGTAAACAAATAACTATACCTGATTTCGTGATTTTGGTTGTTTGATATACTCCATCTATCTTGGTCATTTATGGCATAGACGTGCATCTGTAGATTCAATGTGTCCGGGCAGAAACTTAATTTAACCATCTGCTGGTACCTACACATTATATTTTCAAGCATAATGTTTGTATCTTGGAAAGTTTCATCGTCGGTGTGTCCCAGAAACTTGGTTTCTCTTTGTGAATATTTAGGTCACAAGATTGGATGTGTTATCCATTCAGCAGTTGTTCTTGGAAAGTTTCTGATTATGGGGAGGAAAGTCAACTAGATAAGCCGCAAGTGGCAAATCTAGTTGTATTAGTGCTGTCAGCCTGATTGAGCTTGTTTAGGGAAATTAATTGTTCATTTTGTAACTGTCAAAGTAAGTTCATTAAAGGAACACTGTTCAGAAGCTCATTAGTTTTGGCATTAATTATTTCCCGATGATGGAATGTGTTCTGTCCAATTACTGATTTTTGCACCATTAAAAGAATGGAGGGAGAAGATGATTGTTGCTGGAATTGGCCTTAAGCTGGTTCAGTAGATAGCTGATTGGAATTGAAAACAGTTCATAAAACCAAGTATGTAGTACAAAACTTGTACAAATTGATCTGCCTTGGGAAACTGGTCTTATTGAGTAATTAGATGTGCCTGCTTTTCTGGAATTTTATGGTGTGTGCTCCGTCAGTAAAGATTTGTTGAACTTCAATGCATGGGACTTCACATGCTTTAGCTTCACGTGATTGCAGATTCTATTCTCTGCGGTTTCGTTTGTACTTTGATCTTTGCATTCTGTGTGCCCATTAATCTAGCTGCATCTCATAGGAATTGACCATTTTGTTAGATTTAGTATCACTTTTCTCTAATTCCAAAATGCATTCGAGCTCACTGCAGATCCATCCTTTACCATATCATTTGTGGGGCTTAGTAAACCAGTTTATCATATTGAGGGAGAACTAGTCTGGTTGTAGAATAGATTTGGTAATTGCTCGAAATGGATCCTGTTCTTTTCCCTCCTTAATGGTGCAAATCTTTTCATTATGGCATTCTGATTGACTCGCATCCGGAGCTAATGAAAAAAAATTTCTGCAGGTTCGAGGCCCAAATTGTGCTAGAATGTTTGCCAATTATCTTGAGGAGCGGAATGATGACGGGGGAATTAGGAACATTATGGTTCTGGAAAATGGCTACAATGGCTGGCTAGCTACTGGTAAACCTATTTGTCGCTGCACTAACACGTCCTGCGATGGCGTCATTGCTCATTAGTTTGTCTCGCGGCATAAGAAGAGGAGAAAAAAGCATACAATCCTGTTACTGCCATCCATAGAAACTTGTTGATGCCCATTAAACATGTGATCATCTCTAGACATTCTTAATGTGTTGTAACATGGCAGAAGGGATTTTTTTTTCAACCCCGCAATAACTCGCGGATACCTCTAAACATGGGATCATCTTCGGATATTCATAATGTGATCTATTGTAGTAAAAGGGACTTCTTCAATTGAAAAATTTGAACGAAATTTTAGTAAATGTTCAGTAATATTCAGAAAACAATCTTAATGTTGTAAAAAGTAGAAGTCGTTCGTTTTCTTAAATTTCTGTTTGGATTTTGTTGAAAAATACATTCTAACATTTGTTTTAATATTTTTAGTAAGTCTCATATTTCTAACTGAACAGGCAGTTGCCGAAGTGAGTCCATCGGAACCCTCCTTTCCTATCCTTAAATCCATCGAAGTCTCGTCAGCTCCATGATGTCTGTCGGCGGCCGTCTAAAACTTAGGTGCAAGCTGACTAAAACTTCACTTTTCACTCTCTCTAAAGCGTCTGTCTTTTGATCATAGCATCCCCTTCTTCACTATCTACTGTTACTACATGAAACCTCTCTCCCTTATTCATTTGTTTGGCCTGCGAACTTTGCTGTTTGTTTTGCGTTGAATGCGGTTTCTCGATCGCGTAATGCGGGTCATGTGCTTTGCCGAACTCATTTAAACTTTTGTTTGATTGGACCGCAAACAAACATCACAAAGCTACGGTCTTTGCATTCAAATCATGCCGTGATTGGTCGCTGAGAAAGCTCCTGGAAGATTCTTACTGATTCATTGCGTGAAGAATACAAAACAAGCAATGAAAAGCAGCTTCTCCAAATTAGGAAGAAATTTTTTTGATGGATTTACGGATTATTCATCCCTAAATCAGTGTAAAAAAAAAAAAGAAAAGAAGGCTCCGACAGGTGGAGATGGCAAGAGAGAGGTTGGAGATGTTGAAGTTTTCGACGAAGGCAATGAAGGTGAGGTAGTGAAGGTTGCAGAGGATAGTAGGAAGAAGGGTTGGAGAGATAAGGAATGGGGTCTACGGAGATGACCGAGCCGTGGGATCGCAGAGTAGAGAGTAAGTCGAACCAGGAGCAGTGAGCGTCGTGGCGGTTGGACCAGGATGAGTGTGGTCTGAATTTGATTGATCCTCTCACTAGCAATTGCATAGATGGGTGTATGACAAAAAAAAAACCTCGAGTTAGTTCAAACCTGTGATGGGCTCATGAAAAAAGGACTGGCCTGATCATGGGATGGATTTAGAGTGGGCTTTATTAAGTTTTAGAAGAAGTTATATATATCAGAATTCCTGAATTTCTTCGCTTGCCTTTGCTATAAATGCTGAAATAGAATCAAATCCAACTTATAGAATAGAATAGAAGCATACAATTACCTCAAAATCCCAGAAGACGATGGTAAAAAGTGTTTCTTTTCCTTTCTTTTTCCGTTTTCAGTTCGTTTCAGATTGGAAATAGTTATTGACCTGAAATTTTATTGTGTTAGGTTTGCATAGCTTGTTTATTGCCTCTGTTCCTGGTCCCAATCGTCAACCTATTGCCCCTTTTTTTCGATTATATCATGGTTAGAGGGTTTTCTCTGGACACCCACTTGTTAATGCTTGAATTCAATGTCAAAGTTACCAGCTTTAACGTTTTTCGGTGTATAAATTGTATGATGAATCTTCTGTTAGGGGAAAGTTTATGCGCTATTTGGATGGGAGTACAGGAAACCAGAGAGAGCTCCACCTGCCTGCCCCTATAAGCCTGCAGCTAAACCAGAGAGCGCCAATAAAGTGAGTAACTGGCTTTCAATTCGATGTTAGTTTAATTGCGAGTTATTTCTTATATTTTATGGTCTTTGAATTTATAAAAACTGAATCTCTGTAGTGTAAACTGAGACTGACTTATCCAGGTGGTAGTTGGAGTAGGAAACATTTTTTGTTTTTAGTGAGTGAAATTCTCCAATTAGTGTCTAAGTTGAATATATCTTCTTGAAAAGATTTGAGTTTTGACTGAGGTGAATGCACATCTTTGGTGTTTCCCTGTTGAATAATTGGCATTATCTTAAAGAACATGTTGGGTGGAACTTCTATCTTTTGAAAATTGAAAAGAGGTCAATCTTGTTTTTCTCCATATGCCTGCTAAATTTTTGTTTAGTTGGGGAAATGATGTACCAGAAACATGAAAATATGATAAGATACCTAATTGTGGAAATTGGTCAAATAAGAGAAATGCTCTCTAATATTTGGAACTAATGGATTTTTTTCTCATTCCATGTGTAAGGTAATATATTTTGAGTCATTTTTCTACATGTGTACAGGTGCATTAATATTAGTATATCATTCATAACTCTAGTAGTTCCTGCTAGTGACCCAACTCTATCAAAACTTGGATACTTTTGCCACTTACCCAGTTACTTGCCTTGCTACTTCACAAAGGACTATGAGGTGGGGCAGCTTGAAGACTGATGAAGCTGTTAACTTCTTCATGCTGCTTCACCATGATTGCCCTCAAAATTCCTTCATACTTAATCTTACTCCATGTCTGAGTTGGCAAGAAGCAATTTATAAAAGTTCTTGATAATTTCAGCTTTGTCATTCACTTTACAATAGAGCTCTGACCATGAAACACAAGTATGAAATCATAATTGGTGAATTGCAAGTAAAATTTAGAATAACTTCCAAAAAGAAGTAAATTTTAGAATACTTTTCATAATTTTTTGTTCAATTGTGTGTCAGGCTGAATCATTCTATGATATATGATGTTAGGTATCATTTGCTTTGCCAATGTATTTACATTACATGACCTCTGTAATCAGCTTGCAGTTCAACAATTATGTATGTGTATGAAGTAGTACATATTCTACAAACATAAAAATCAATAGATGACATAGAGAAGAAAAGATGGAATCTGAGTGGAGAAAAGACGAAGAGTAGAAAAGAATAAGAGAGAAGAATTGAGAGGAAGGGGAAGATGAATTAGTCAATGAGCAAAAACTTTAAATTGAATTCAAGCTCCTCTATCTATTATAGGCTAGAAGAATTTCTGTCGCAAAAGTATTCCAAAAAACTAGGAAAAGAATTAAGCTAAATAGGAAAACTGTTTTTTGTTTAAATAGAAATCTTAATAGAAAATAAGCATACTATTGTACATGAAGTGTACTACTAATGTAACAGAAACACAACAATGACATGGCCAGACGTGCAATAGGATGGCTTTGAGTTCTAAGGGGCATTAGCATGTGTCTTTGTGTTCTTAGGGTGCACAAAATAAGGACTGGTTTGGCATTTTTCTCATTTTGACCTTATGTCCTCATGCCCATACTTACCATATGAGTGCTTAATTTTAGAATAAAGACGCCAGAAAGGAAGTAAATGACCCAAATTTGTGGATAATGGATACCCTCATTGTTGCATGTTTATGACAGAGAGATCATGAGTACAAATCACACATGGGTGGTGAAGGGTTGAGGAAAGTCAAAGGTTACCCAAATCGGTTTCCAATATTACAAACAAAAATACAATACAGTGCTGTCCTACCTTGACTTGAGACCAAAAAAATAAATTCAAATCAAGCCAAAGAGGGGGATATTTCATGGAAAGGAAGCAAGAGAAATATAGTGCATTCCTAGTTTACATGACAATATCTGTTTACGAAGGACAATTGAGGGGCAGAAGAAAATGGAGAGTGACATATTGAAACTCAAAGGATGTTCAGATAGAAAATTGTAATTTATACCTAATGATTCAGAAGATAGAAACGTCCAAATGAGTGATGTAAAAGTTTCAATTCTGAGTACCCTACAATGGAGCTCTGTGCCTTATATTAATTTTATGAATGTTTGAATTCCTTCAACACTATCATTAAATCATAGTTAGCAAATTGCAGGTAATTTTTAAAGTACTATTTATATTTTGTTGATCTGTGTGCAAGGCCTGTGGAGCATGAATAGATATACAGTTGTTGGATATCATTATGCTTTGCCTAATTTTCTGCATATCTTTTGTTTATTGCGTTTTTATATCTTGACCTTGGTGATTAGTTTGCCTTTGAGCAGTTATGTATATGTGTAGTGTAAGACAAAGTCTAGTATTTAGTAAGAAAGAAATACGTAGAGTAGAGAGAACAGGAAGAAACGAATTGATATCAACTTGCAATATCAATAAGAAGAATTAGGGAAGACTGAATTCAGCATCAACTAATCTACAGGCGATAGCTGGTTGACATTGGAGCTAACTTCTCACCAACAGGCTAGGCTAAACTAAGTATTTAAGCTAAATGGGAAAATTGTTTCTTGTTCAAGTAGAAATCTTATTAGAACGTGGAATATTACATTAACAAGAATTTAACTTGAAATAAATCAATGGAAATTGAAATAAACTACTAATGTAACACTGTAGAATTGTCATGGTTGGTCCCATATCAGCGTGTATATTCATTTTCTAAGGGTGTATAGATGATTCGCCCGGCCACTAGTTTGTTTTTTCCTTTTTTTTTCTAGTTCCTTTTCTGTCCTTTGGTTTTAGAGACTTTAGGGTTTTATTGTACTGTCAAAATACTCAAGAGATTGTTTGTTTCTTCTGTTCATTTTCTTTCCCATATTTTCTCAATTCTCTGCTATGTTACTGTGGATTTCAATTGCAAGTTTATACTTTTAGCAGGTGGATGAAAAAAGTGTTACCAGTGAACAGGTTCCTGTATCAAAATCTGTAGCAACTGGAGATTCTAAGCAGGACTAAAGGGGACTACTTCCTAAAAAAGAATGCCAACTATTAAGAATCAAACTCTCAGCCTCATATTCAAAGGTTTTGTAATTTGAGAGAGAGTTAATAGAATATAAAAGTCATATCTGTATGATCTGGAGCTTGAAATTCCACAAAGAGAAATAGATTCCATTCCTGTTCATCAAATGATTATAATTATTTCAGGGGAGTTCTAGCGCCAAGGGGATTAAGGTGGGACCTCTGATGATGCGAGTAATCCCTTGAATACTGAATAAACATTAGTCCTGCGTAAGAATGATGCTGGCGTTCTGAGCAGTTTCATTGAATTTAAGAGCGCATGCATGCATATCATTAGTTGTCTTTAAGGCAACAGGATCACAGGCACTTATTTCCAAATTAAGTTAAAACTAGCCATTTTTGTTCGACTAAGATAGATCCACAAATCATCCTATTCGATCAGAATATGCCATGCAAGGCAGAGAAAATAATCTTATTTGGCAGATGAAACGTAATTTTCGCGGAAGAGGAAGGAAAATGACTTTAATCGTAGCTGCTGATACTGGACGACTGAATCTGACCATGTGCTTTATCCGGTTGTCGTCGTGTAAGTCTAGTTGTAGCTTATGAAAGGTGGGGAATCTCTTACAAGAACCATGTATTTATCTACGCATTTGCAGTATTTTTATTTAGACATGGGCCCTCTTTTTCGTTCACTATCGCAAACGACAAATGAAAGACAGCTCAGAAACTAGGACCATTCCTTGATAGCTTGAACATGAGCAAGTATTGAGCGGTCGTCGTAGAAATTAGTGCTAAATGGGGACTAGGGTTGTACTTCATAGAAATTTCCACGTGACCAAAAATTAAATTTTTTATATCCTTCCTAATTTTTTAAAAAAAACATATAAATTCTGTATAGCTTATATGGATTAATTAGTATTTTAAACACCCTTTTTAAAAAGTCCAGACACAATAAATAAAATCGAAATTCAAGCATAATACTAACAATGAAACTCTCTCCTGAAAAAGTGAAAAGGGGAGTGCTGATGCAACGATGCCAATAATTACATCAAGAATAGCAACTTTTTAATTCATTTGCTTTTGGCTGGGAGTCAAGAATACATGAAAGATGCGTCATGAAGAACAACAGGTAGATATGTGAAGGCATTCACTAACTAATGGTAGTAAACCTAACACACTACTGATGCTCGCATTTGGTTTCCAATATTACTATAATTTGAGTGAAAGCAGTTAGGTCTCTTGAGTAGTACCAATCCATTCCAGCCACACTAGCTAGTTCCTCAAAACGCTCCCTCCCACAACTCTGGACTTAAAAAACTTTTCAAGCTTTAGACTAACTTGCCTGGAATGCTGTTCTGACAATGAAAGCTAACTTATCTTCAACTTTTCTAGATTTAGACTAACTTGCTTGGAATGCTGTTCGCTAACTTAAACATTGCGTGTGTTGACGTGATAAGAACAACCTAGTAAACCAAGTACTAGGTGGGTGACACTATGTATAACAAGACTTTGCGGGGACAGGTGATGGATTCACATACGCAAGTAGAGTTTCAGCAAGTAATGGCTTGCTCCAATGGTGGAATCCGTGAGAGAATATGAATTGCCTATATGGCTAAGTTCAGTTTGCCAGGAAAATGACTTGAGCATAGTGTCTAATGTATTTGCCTTTCAGTGCCTTACTAGTGGGTTTAAAGAATAAAATTCATCACCAAAAGCAGAATAAAAAGGAAAGTGTAAAGCTTTGAACGTGTTGAAAGAGGACTAGCTTTATCTGTTATTGACATAGTTTTGTAAGACTCTCTCCATATAGTTAAAAATAATTAGTCTTCGAGTTCTTTTTAAAAAGTATACTTATCACTTTAGTTTTATCAAATAAACTTCGAATTTATTAATTATATTTCAACATATTCTTAAAGTATAAAATGTACGTTAAAATATAATTCATAAATTTAATATTTATTTAACAAAAATAAAATTTCAAGAATTAAAATTTCATTTTAAACTAAAAAGCCTATGTAAAATGGTCTTCTCCTTAAGCAGCAGCAGTGACTGGAAAAAGACTGAACATCCCAGTATCTTTTGGGCTCACCTAACTGTCTGGTTTTATATACACTATACAGATTCATAAATGTAAAAAGGGTTTGGGAAAAGTGAATAAAGAAAAGCCGAAGTACTGCTCAATGCGTATCTGAATGCAATCTTTGCCCACCCACTGCCTTTGGAGCGCATCATAGTCCCCACCATCAGCAATTTCAGATCGCACACCACCACAGAAACCACCAATTTCCTTTTTCTTTTAATCTCAATTTGGTCCTTCTCTACAAAGTCAACATAAATATTTAAAGCTGTTGGAATGGGCGATAAACCAAGGATTATTTGGCACTTTCATATTCCATCGGCCGACCTTCTCTGCTAATCATGTGTTAAAATAATACAATAGTTTATAGTATATGGATTGCGATGATTAGACCACAACAAACACAAGGCTTGTAGATTTAAGCCTGGTCATCAAATGTCACCTCACCTTGCCTCTTAATAAAGCAATGATAGATAGACCAGTCCAACTAAAAAACGTCGCGGAACTTATCTCTAATAAGCAAGAAATATAAAAATAAGCTAATTAGCAAAACCATAAACCAACCCATATGTTGGATAAGAAATTACAGAAAATGTTAATTAATGTAATCTCTTCACATTACAACCACAGGTTTTGAACGTCATTTTGAGCCTTGTTCTAAATTTTACTGCAGTCTTGCTCCTTCATAACAATGTTATCCTACCAATCACATAATAAACGGGATAAACGGCTTGGTCAATTACGGAGAGCCGTGGCGTCACGACATGTCGTAACCCTGTGAGCACAGCCTTCATTTAACGAAGTGACATTGTTTAAAGTGGTGATGACTACATGAAGAAAGCAACATGTTCCTAAACGAAAGCTTTCAAGATATCCACTTGTTGCCTAGTCTCTATCTGCCACTCCCACTCACTCTCCTAATCACATCATGTTTTGGTTGTCAAGTTACGTGGGTTGATTTAAGCCATTATCTTTGTTGTGGTTGCTTGAGACAGGGGGCCTGGTCGTGCGAATAACTAAGAAAACTCGGATCTTGACTTACTCTAGCCTAACATCATCTCCGTGAACAACTACTGTGCTTGATCTTAAAATTCACATAACAAGTAACACCCAAATCCTAATTTTGGATAAAACAAGTCACCAAATAAGAAAAAAGAAAAAGGAGAGTGATAGGGTTAGGAGCTTGGGGGAAGAGAATGGCAGAAGAGGGTGACAAAGCGTGAGTCTTCTTATTTTTCTTGAAATCTCCGTCAAGGCAAAAACACGTGACAGAGTGAGCAGACCACATAAGATCATAGGGACGCGGTTATGGTGGCTGACAGGAGCTGACGGCTTCGGATATTGAAAATTTAGAGTTGGAGGGATTACAACTTTGTTAACTAGGTTATATAATATTTTATTAATATATTTACGTAAATTTAACATAATATACAAATGAGATAAATATATAAATAAAATTTGATAGAATAT
>JANZLD010000005.1:74414890-74429956 GCA_026413575.1 Erythroxylum carthagenense | reverse complement strand
ATCAGAGGCCAGTAACATGCTCAATCAGTGAATGCAATGAAACCTATCAGTCCGTCCCAATTTACCAAAATACCCTTCTAATCAATAACGGGATGTTACAGTACTAATGCGAAGTGTATTATTCTGGCATCAATGAGTTATGAACTCCAAAGGCAGCATGAAGATATGAATCCTCCATAGATCATTGAGCATCTTAAGAAGATGTATAGGTCATAAAGTAGGACTGCTAGATACCAGTTAGCAAACTTTCTATTCAAGTCCGAACTGAAGCCCAAATCTCCTGTGGGACCCTATATTCTTAAGATGATTGATCGTATAGAACAACTTGAGAAGTGAGGGTGTTCACTAGGGAAAGAGTTGTCACAAGATTTGATCTTACAGTCTCTTACTGATATTTTTTCACCGCTCAATGTTAACTTTAACATGAACAAGATGGACTATGATCTTCATGAAATGCTCAATTGTTAATCAACTATGAAAATCAAGTAGCATCGTCTAAGAAGGTGAAAGTGTCAGGGTCTGTGAACTTGGTTGGTAACTCTTCTAAGTGTAAGTGGAAGGGTAAGAAAAAGCCCAAGAAAAATCATCTTACACCCAAGGGTGTTTGGAACAAATCCAAGGGCAAGGAGAAGAAAGTTGACCAAAAGAATGCTGAATGTTTCTTCTGTACAAAAGAGGGACACTGGAAGAGGAAGTTCCTAGAGTATTTGGCTACTTTGAAAGACAAGAAACAAGGTGGAACATTTATGAAAAATGTTTTCATGATTTCTTTAACTACTATTGATTCTACTAAATAGGTATTAGATACTAGTAGTAGCTTTAACATCTACAATATATTGCAGGGTCTAAAGATCAGTAGGAGATTGAAGAAGGGAGAAGTTAAGCTATAAGTTGGGAATGGAGCAAGTGTTGCTACCCTAGTTGTAAGAATTATTTCTCTTGTTATGCCTATGGGAAAGACTTTATTATTAGAAGATTGTTACTATGTTCCTAAATTTGTTTCGAATATTGTTTCCATTTCGTCATTAGACAAACGTGAATTTCATATAATCTTTAAGAATAACCAATGTAATATATTTCATGGGGATGAATTATATGTAAGTGGTTATTTACAATATGGTCTTTGTCTTACTTGAAATAGTTTTTTATCCAATTATGAATGTTTTTGGTCAAAAAGGAAGAGAGATGATCATGCAAATCAAACTTACCTTTGGCATTGTAGACTTGGTTATATTGGTGAGAAAAAAGTAAACAAGTTGCACAAGGAAGGATGGCTTGTTCACTATGATTATGAATTATATGAAACTTGTGAATCTTGTTTCAAAGAAAAAATGACCAAATCTCCTTTTATTGGAACTAGAGAGAGAGCTAGTGAACTTTTAGGAGTCATACATACTTATGTATGTAGGCCTATGAAAGTTCAAGCTAAAGGTGGATATTCTTATTTTATCATTTTCACTAATGATGTGTCAAGATATGGATTTGTTTATCTTATGAAACACAAGTCTGAATCATTTGAAATGTTCAAAAGATTTTGTAGTAAAGTCGAAAATCAAACTAGTAAAAGGATTAAAGCACTAAGATTTGACTGTGGCAGTGAGTATCTTAGTGATGATTTTGTTGATTATTTAAGGCAAGATGGAATCTTGTCTCAGTGGACTTCTCCTAGAATACCACAACACAATGGTGTTTCAGAAAGAAGAAATCAAACTTTATTGGATATGGTGAGATCTATGATGGGGTTCATTGATCTTCTTATCTTCCTATAAGGATATGCTTTAGAAGTTGCTGCCTATTTATTAAACAAAGTTCCCACTAAAGCAATCACTAAAACTCCATATGAGATATGGAAAGGACATAAGCCTAACCTAAAATATTTGAAAGTTTGAGGTTGTCTAGCTTATGTCAAGAGATTACTGCCAGATAAGCTTGAAGCGAGGCCTAACAAGTGTAGATTTGTTAGCTATCCCAGGAAACTATGGGATACTATTTCTATCACCCTTCTGAACGCCAAGTGTTTGTGGCTAGAAATGCAACCTTTTTAGAAAGGGAGTTCTTTAATGGAGGAAGTCATGGAATAGAAATAGATTTTGATGAAATTCAAGATTATGATGAATCAACACAAGCTCAAGAGCATCAAATGCATATTGAGCAGCCTTTACTTGATGTCTTGAAATTAACACATAGTATACTAGCCTCAACCGTTGAGGAGAATGGACCGGTTAATGAACCTGTCAAAGAAACAGTGCATTAACAAGATCAAGTAGAGAAAGAACCTATTGAACATGAGCCTCTTAGAAGGTCTACTAGGGATCATCATGCACAAGATAAATAAACTTAATGGTGTAAGGTGACGAGGATAATCATACTGATGATATCCCACATATTGATGATGACCTAAGACTTACGAAGAGGCTACGACAAGTCTAGAACATGAGAAGTGGTTTACGGCCATGGAATCTGAGTTAGAATTCATGAGAATTAACAAAGTATGGACTTTGGTTGATCCCTCAAAGGATGGGATGTAAATGGGTATTTAAGAAGAAAAAATTGGAGCAGACGAGAAGGTTGAAACCTATAAAGCTCGTCTTGTTGCCAAGGGATATAATCAAAAGGAAGGTATTGATTATGATGAAACATTTTCCCCTGTGGCAATGCTCAAATCTATTTGGATTCTACTTGCTATAGCTGCATATTATGGTTATGAGATATGACAAATGGATTTGAAAACATCGTTTTTTAACGGAGAGCTCAAGGAAGATGTCTATATGACTTAACCTGAAGGTTTCACATTTCCATCTGCTGCTAATAAAATATGTAAGCTACAAAGATTCATTTTTGGATTGAAGCAAGCTTCACGAAGTTGGACTATTTGCTTCAATATAACAATTACAAAGTTTGATTTTGTTAGATGTGAAGAAGAAACATGTGTGTACAAGAACGTTAGTCGGAGCATAGTTACTTTCTTAGTGTTGTATTTAGATGACATATTGCTAATAGGAATTAATGTACCAGCCATGCAAAAGACAAAGATTTGACCATCTGAACAATTCTTCATGAAGGATTTGGGAGAAGCCGCTTACATTCTTGGGATTAAGATCTATAGGGATAGATCAAGAAAGTTGCTAAGGCTTTCCCAATCTATGTACAGTGATACTATCTTAAAAAGGTATCACATGAAAAATTCCAAAAAAGGTTATCTATTGATAGACACTGAAATTTCTCTTAGTAGGGAGGATTGTCTTAAAACCCTAGAAGAAAGAGAGCACATGAGTAAGGTCCCATATGCCAGCGCAGTGGGAGCTATCATATATACCATGACATGTACAAGACTTGATGTAGCTTACGCACTAGGAATAGCGAGCAGGTATCAAGGTAACCCAGGTGAGGAACATTGGAAAGTGATTAAAACCATCTTTAAGTACTTGAGAAGAACTAAGGACCAATTCCTTATATACGGAGATTATGAATTAAAGCTAATAAACTACACTGATGCTGGCTTTGCATCATATAAGGATGATAGCAAATCGACCTCTAGTTATATTTTCACCTTGAATACAGGAGCAATGAGTTGGAAAAGTTCCAAGCAAGCTACTTAGCTGATTTAGTTATTGAAGCAGAATACATAGCTGCATGTGATGCAGCTAAGGAAGCTGTTTGGATGAAAAAGTTCTTAACTAAACTTAGTGTGGTTCCTTCGATAAAGGAAGATGTTCCTTTATTGTGTGACAATATCGGTGCTATTGCACAAGCTAAGGAGCCAAGGTCACACCAAAGATCCAAACATATTTTGCAGAAGTTTCATCTGATTAGAGAAATTGTTGAGCGTGAGGACGCTCAAATTCAAAGTTTAAAGAAAAGGAGAATGTTGTAGATCCCTTCACTAAGGCATTTGGATCAAAGGAGTTTGATAAGCACAAGTGGAAGATAGGATTTAAGTTCATGACTGATTGGGTATAGGTTAAGTGGAAGATTGTTTGACTTATGCCCATGACCCAATCGTTATGTAATAGATTGAACATTTTTTATTTTTGTAATTATTAACTTTGTTTAATAACATTGCAAATGATTATATTATCATATTATGTTTATTGTTTTTTAATTCTAATATGATAAGTCCTTGATTAAATTTATATACTTGCCATCATAATGGAGATTATGATAATGACAGTCAAATTTTTAGGGTTTAATTTAAAAGTGTTCTTGATAATAGAAACATCAAATAAGGACTTTAATAATTCGGTTAGATCAATATGTATGTAATAGTATCTACTAGATAGATATTAGTAGATCTCGTTTAATAAGTAACATATATAGATGATGCATATGGAGATATGATAATTGAACTGACCAAACTGAGAATTCCCAATGGTTAATATTACTTATGAACTATCAAGTGGGATATTATCATAAGAATTTAAATGTATATTTTTTCTTTGACCCAAGGTCATCATAGTAATCAATAGATCACTTATTATGTATTGATGTCAGACACCTAATATGTAAAAATGATAGTTGAATGATCATTGGATATAATTAAGTACCTATCTGATTAGTGGTGAGTCAAGATGGGATTCATCAACTCTAAGTAATGAATTTGAGCTCTATGTTGTCATTGATCTTAATGGTTGTTTCAAGACCTTGGCCAGGGCGATTGAATGAGTGAGGAAAAGGAGTTTCTTAAGTCATTCACCAGTAATGATCGACATGTAACATAGTTAGTTATTTAATAGGGTTTGACAGTTAAACCATATCTTAGGATAATTCGGAGTTGTAATGATGGAGGTAATAATATATTATCCTTAACCAGTTTCCGTTTTTGTAAATTTGTTATTTCACACTATCTGGTCAATGAGGAGTGTTGTTAGATGCCAACCTTGATTAGTAATTAATTGGATTAATTACTATCGGCTTAGTGTTGAACCTATGTGGTCGTACACTGACGATAGTAATATTTCCTATTTATGTTTATTTAATTTATTATAAGATAATTTATTAAATAATCTATATGGTATATTATTATATTTTTTGCTAGCACAGAAAATATAATTAATATTAGAAATTCTCTTGGTAAGTTATATCAAATGTTAAAAGTGGGACATATTTCTCAATGTGGAGTGCATAAAGACTTCGTATTTTCGAAGTTTATTACCAATTAATTCTCACAAATTCTAAGTATTTATTTTTGCATGTTCTTACTATTGTATGTTTGTTAAACGCAATAAATGAATATATAATTGTAATTTTTATTTTCGCTACATATGCGATCCTTCAAGCTGATTACAAGTTAACATCACACAGGAGAACACGTTGGTTTCTCTAAACTCTGGAAAATTCTAAACTACCATGTCCTGACTCTTTAGCACTCTTCTTTGGTGTTTGTACCTTCGTTCAATCTGGAGATACTAGGTACATAACTAGTCTATCTCATCTTTTTGTATATTTTGTAATAGTAAGCTATAGTTAATGGAATATTTTCACTTACATATAAAAAAAAAAGATCGCGATGATAGATGACTTAGTTGACCCTTGTACCTAATAAGCTTTAACTTACCGTCTTCCATGAACCGGCGCTGATGACCTTACGCTCGCACTGATCTATGAGCACGTTCTGTTAATTCACATCCGCTCCTTCAAGTCAATGGCAAGCGCCATCCGAGCCCCAGCGTACTTTTCCTTACTTAAGAAAGACTTATCCACTCTTAGCCAACCACAAAAAACAAAGTCGAAATTTCTCCGATGCTCAGTATATATATATAAAAGAAAGACTTTGAATGGCAGGTCAACAATAGAAAATTCAATCCTCTCTTTGTATAAATTAAACATCAAACCGAAGATTATTGAATAGATCTTAATTATACGATTCCAAAAATAGAAATAGGTTGATATATAGATTAAAAGATATCGATTTATATTTATGAAAAACTTACCAATCACCTTTTTAAAAACATTTATAAAACAAAAATTTTATATTACACCCAATAAATTTGTTAATACAGTATGATCAAGTCTATGGTAAGATCATAAAATAATTAAGGGTCTATATATTTTTATTTGAAATAATTTTAGAATAAAAAACTAATTAATTATAGTAAAATACGTTCTAAAACTCCGATTCAGAGGTAAGGCGAATGACTGTGAACTGGAAAAATAACTTAGCCATAGAAAATTCTACCAGCAGCCAGTGGAATACCTGTAAAGTGGGACTGTCCTGAGCCTGCTTCCTTTTGATTGAATAAAAACAAAATTGAAGTTTCTCTGACGTTCAGATTGTGTGCATAGAAATTCTACCAGCAGCCATTGGCGTTTCTGTAAACTGGGATCCCTGAGTTTGCATCCTTTTGTTGACTAAAAACAAAGTTGAAGTTTCTCCGAACTTCAGTTTGTGTGAATTATCACTAGTCCTAGCTCTTTTACAGGTTAATTTTTTAGCCATCTCTATCCCCGTCTGACGAATGACTTGTGTGGAACATCTTCCAAGAAAATCTGTTCCGCCAGATTTATATAAGAAGAAAGAAAGAGCAGAGATTTTTTCAAGTAGGGTCACTGATTATAGAGAGAGCATGGATACGAAGTTGTTTGAAGTCTCTTTTGCAGGGAACGTGGTGGCCCTTAGAAATTTGCTGGAACAACATCCGGCGATTTTAGATAGGGTGCCCCTATTCCCACCCGCTTTTGTTGAGAACCCTTTGCATATTTCTTGTTTAAGAGGACATGTAGATTTTGCTAGAGAAATTTTAAGTTTGCGTCCAACTTTTGTCCAAGAAATAAACCAAGATGGTCATACCCCTTTGCATTTGGCTTCTTCCAAAGGGTATATAGATATTGTTAAACTGATTCTGAGCTTTGGAAACCAGAGTTCATGTGTCACCGATCTTTGCATGAACAAAGATCCGTATCTTAGAACCCCACTTCATTGTGCGGTTATCACAGGTAGAGTCGACATCATAAATGAGTTGCTTAAAGCATGTCCGGAGTCTGCCTCGGAAGTGACTGTTCAAAATGAGACGGTGCTTCACCTTGCTGTCAAGTACAACCAACAACATGTGTTTCGATTTCTTGTTGGAGGAATATGCAATACTGAAACTCTCTTAAATTATCGGGACAGCGATGGCAATACAATATTGCATCTGGCAACAATTCGAAAACAAATTCAGGTAATACTTTTCTACTTCAAACTATTACTGGTGCAAGCAACATCATATCTCAAAGATTGAAATGAACATGAACCAATTGGTGCAGACGATTCAGTTGTTATGCAGGCAAGCTAACTTGAACGTCAATGTTCTCAACTCGAGGGGTCTTACCGCATTAGATCTTCTAATGATTGGTCCTCCTAGTTCCTGTGACACTGAAATTGGAGAGAAAATTCGATCAGCAGGAGGCGGACTTAGTATTTCGAGTCATCAACCAATCATAGATTCCGAAGGGAAAGGATTTAACACAGACGAGGATCAGATAGATAAGTACTTGAAGAAAATAACTAACGGACTCTTAATCATGGCATCGCTGGTTGCAACTGTTACATTTCAGATTGCTGTGACTCCACCCGGGGGGTTTTGGCAAGACTTTCCCTCAGATTCCAACGGAAAAGGGGTTACTTCCAGCGGGAAAACACATACTCCTGGTACTGCTGTTTTGTACGATCAAGACAAGAATAACTACAAACATTTCATTATTGTTGACACTCTGGCATTCATGGCTTCTCTTACTCTCATCGTGGCTCTGCTCTCGCCAAATGATTTTGAGCGATTTAAATGCTGCGGGTTAGATATAGATTCTACTAAAATGAAGTCCATCAAATGGAGAGGGATACGGCATCTAACTTACTTGATCGTGGTAATGATTATATATCTATTTACCCGAGCTGTGAGCATAACGACCCAACATGAGATCTACAGAACTCCCCTCTTTTATGCGGTTATTTTGCCTTGTTCGTTCTTTCTTGGGTCACTTGTGTATTTATCTTTAACAGGCGCAAAGATGAAGCATGACAAGAGAGACAATGCAGAGGAACCTTAATTCGTACTGCATATGTACATTATAAAGGTCGATAGGCTAGTATGTCGGTATTGATGTTTCTCTGAAAACTACAAGCGGAAGCAAGGCTGGTGCTTAGTTCAGCCACAACTCGTGTAATTTACTTCTAAGTTGAACTTGTTAAGCTTAACGTACTGTGTTCTTAATAGTTTATAACTTTGTAGGAAGTTTGGGTGGTTACTTAATGATGATTAAGCTGCAGATGTCTTTTTTCTTTTTCGTTCTTAGTGTGCTCTCTGAAATGTACTCTACTGTCTGCTGCAAATATCAACCGGCTCCGCTTCTGTTTTTCCTTCTGTTGCTTGATCAAGATCAACATAGTACCACAGCAAACTTGAATTGTGAAAATGTAATAGGATTAATATGGTACACTTCGACCTTCTAAACAAGCAAACCTTGCCTTCATGGATGAATTTATGGCTTTACCGTAATGTCAAGCTAATATTAAGCTCCTCAAATTTGGAGAACATTATAGTTGTTACTATCACGTTTGTTGTGTCTATTAACTATTAAGACAGATAGCTAATCAGTGATATGTAGCTTCATATCACATCATCAGAAAAAGATAGATTCCTTTTGTCGTTAGAGCCTGAATCGCTATTTTTAAATTTTTGTCTGTCCAAGTTGGTGGCTCACATAAGCAAAGGTGAAATGCAAGTCACCCTGCTTTAGCAAAGGTCCAAAAGAAAAGTGTTTCTATCTCATTTCGGAAACCTAAAATCATCTCACAAGCTAAACTTGACTAACAAACAAGAAAAGATGCAGAGAAAAAAGATGCAGAGAATATGAATAACATCTATCCTAACGCATCACCAAACTTTTTGCATCTCAAAGCTTCCAGTATATACCCAATTTGTGCAAGATTCCAGCAATCACTGCCCAGAATGTAATTTGGGCAAATATCACGTACAAGAGGGTTCCTACCCTCGTTGAGTGCCACACGTCATTAAAAACATGTTCTTGGATCCAATATACCTGGAATGTTTAGGATGGTTCATTAGTCTAGGTCACATATTCCAGAAACAAAATGATTTACTTACAAGCGTATTGTCAGGTGACTTGTAATACCACCCATTGATAAAACCCTCGAATATGCCCTGTGCTGCCATAACAAACACCAACATGGCATTCATTCCTATCCATTCTAGGAATAAAAAAGGCATCCGGAATCCCCACATATCAATCTGATTACACAACATCAAAACGAACCAACTGATTAGGTTTTACAAGTCTCACTGCTGCTACAGACAGACATAGTCTTTAGTTGTCATACCAGTATATAGAATCCTGAGAAGACTATTCCAGCTGCACCAGCCGTGAAACACATGTAACTGAAGCTGTAGAGCTGCTTGTTGATGGGAATGGCTGAAAATGTACCCCATCAATAACTTCACGTCAAGTTTATTGCCATTCAAATCATATCGTCAAATCCATACTGTCCAGAAACATTGTTAAACTATTATCTAGTGAAGCTCACCGTCTGTGAAATGAAGAATGATAGCTACAATAAGCAATACAACCCCGATTGAAACCCATTGCTTGAGCCTATCAGAGTGATCCTGCAAAATAACCACTTGTTTTGGCTTAAGTAGGTCCATAGTCACCCTGACTACTGTTAACTTAGAACTTCTAACCTTGAAATGAATCAAAACATGTCCATAATGAATGCCAATTGTGCCAGACATGATCGCCGAGATCGAACTGGACAAGAAATATACAAGTTATTTATACGGTTAGATCAAATGAAGTTTTGCACTGTCTATATAATCAATAAGTTGGTGGTCATTAGTCTATTCAATTGTCAGACCTCAACAAGCCTTCAGGTTCAAATGGACCACGGCACCAACTAGGAGCATGTTCACGAAGTGGACCAGAATTAGGAGAACTAAGTGTGCAAGCCTGTAAGAGTAACCATGTTTAAGCAGAAAGTTCAAGGAGGAAAAGGTAGAAAATTGGGCATTTTGAGCAATTGATGGTTGTTAGCAAACCTTTAAACGCTTCCAAACAGGGGCTTGGTATAAATGATTGACACCCCAGACCTGACGATCCACATAACCAACTGCATTGCAGGCAGGTCCTAAGTGTCCTCTCATCCCACATTTGACCTGCAAAGAGAAACAACTAGACGAGTTTCAAGCAGCAACTTCGCATGCAAGATTACAGAGACAATCTTCTCAATTATGGCATATTACACACCGTGTATCTCTTGGAATGGTCGACATAACTCCAATCCGGAACGTGAAGGGTATATGTCGTTATCATGTAAATGAGGAAAGCAACGAACCCACAAACCCTAAATAGCAGATACCATCAAATTTTTCTTAAGAATACACTTGTCAGAACTGGTTAAGAGAACAAAAAGGTGGTGATTCGACGTAGGAAGTTGAAATTTTACCATTGCCATTGATATGCTGTGAAAATGGAAAAATGTCCAGGCTCTGTGATTCTTTGTCTTTGCTTGAAGGTTAGGGCCTCTATCAGGGCCACAACCATGTAGACCAAAGCTATCCTCTGCATATATCATAAGAACGTGGTACGAATATTTTTTTTTTTTGAAATTTTAAAGAACTATATTACCAAAAAAAGGTCTACAATATACAAAAGCTAACAAGCCTTCAAAGGCAATCTAAGTGGAGGAAGCAACTCCAAATAACTCAAAAACCATAATCAAAGCAAACCACTGTAACTAGAGAAACCAACGTTGCCTCAGTGCTGGAGATATTGAATACTATGTAGCAACCTTTTAATAAGGCAATAAGGCATCAAATTATCTATCAATGTTCTTGAAGGCATATATACTAGTTGTAGTCATATTATCACCTATGTTTTGAAAATCGGATCGGACCGGCCTGTTCGACTGGTGACCGGTCGACTATCCAATCCGGTTTACTCTTAAAAATCGGTTTTTAATTGAACCAGTGAGAATCGGTTAAAACTGGTCAATTGACCGGTCGAACCGGTCTGATTCGACCGATCCAACTACTGATTCAATAAATTTTTTATTTTTTTATTTTTTATTTTTGGTATATTTCTGTATTTTTTAATATTATTAATATTATATATAATTAAATATAATTATTGCTCACACCGGTTTGATCGGTGATTGAACCGGTCGAACTGGTCAAATCAGTAATTAGTAAAATTTTCTGTTCGATGACCGATCCGAATTTCAAAGCACTGATTATCTCTATACTTAGCATAAATGATTAAGACAAACCTGTAGGATACCACACCAACGGATCTGCTTCAAGTCAACTCCATAGGCGAGATCAGTAGGTGCGTGGGAGTATCCTCCTGCAGGTTCAATGGTCATATTTGGCATTATAATTAGAATCACTTATTTGTACACAGTTACAGTGAATTGGAAGAGAAGCTTTTTCCTTGTGATGGATGTACCTTGCAGTAGTATTCCCCAGAAGAGAAGCTTCAGTGTCCTTAAAATTATCTTCTTAAGTGCATCCTTTCTCCTTGGAATTCTCTGCAAATTTCTGTGTGTCATTTATCAGCTTGTTTGTACAGTAATTAAGTAATTGTTTTTGACTAATTGGTAGACTTTTCCTACCATCTTGTTAAGTATATAAATATTACCTTTTTTTTATCTATCATTTCAAACAAGTAGGGTCTTCCTTACCATTAAATAGAAATTGATTAACAAATATATGTTTTCTCGTTTAAAATCTATGTGAAAAGAATTATTAATGGCTATTTTGATTTCCTTAGAAGCACCTCTTTCGTTCCTATATGTTCGTCCTTCTACCTAATGAAGCTAACCCACAATAGCCATTGTTACAAATGAACCTACCATTTTTACTATGTTTAGTATCTCATAATTTCTAGTATGGAGGAGCTAAAAAACAAAGGAAACGTTTACCTTAAGTGCAAGAGCAATTGCAACGCCAACGATGAAGAGGAAAAATGGCATCACAAAATCAGCTAATGTGCAGCCATTCCATGGTGAATGATCGATGCGAGGATATGCTTCGCCGGCATCATCGACCAGTATCATCAACTATATATATATAAGCATCAAATGATATAAAAACATATCATATACATTATAACTATCATAGCTCACATAAGTCTCCAAGTATACATATATAGATAGATATATGTATATCAACTTACTACTACGGTAAGGCCTCTGAAAGCATCAAGAGTTGCAATCCTCTTACTCTTCTGTTTCACAGCTTCTGGCTGCCCGTCAAGTAGTACTACACTACTGCTCTGTTCCTCACCCTTCTTGATGCCATCCCCATCTTCATTTTTATCAACTTTATCGGTATTCCCATCTCTAAATGCATGAAGCTCTTTCTGAGCTAACCCTTCTTCCATTTTCTTTGGATCCTCCATAGTTCTTGTTGTTGGGGACGTATTATGACTGGCCTGTTGCCATATCTATGCATATTTAGAGTAAGTTTGAGGTGATAACATAAATTATTATACAATGGTGACAGGAACGAGAAATGAGACAAGGAGAAGGTCAATTGAAAGCCGGCATTAGTTGTCCTACGGTTGGATGTTTGAGACCATAAACACGAAAAGCACAGGACACAAATGGACCATTCAAGGCCATGATCATGCCAAGCAACAGACAGAATGGAAGTCTCAAGATTCCTGGTTGGTAATAAGCAATTGTCTCAAACATCTTTGTTGAGTACATTCTACGCCAATGGATTTTATAATTCTTGCGACTTGTAGTTGATCTTACTTGACGATGTTACAGTTACAGTCGTGCTCTTTTATGTACTGCAATTGCGACAATAATTCACAGCCATGATATCGCTCTCAACACTCTTTAATTAGAATGTTGGTTTGATGAATAACCCCTGAATTATTTTTTTGGTGAATTATTTTGGTGTTGCTTGCGTGCCATTTTGTCCAAGGTATACTGAAACTAATTACATTCAATGACAATGAACTCATATTTAAGTCTAAACTTTCAAATTTCAACAACAGAACAAAAATAAGGGTACACTTGGACTAGATCGCTATCAATATCCTAAATAATTATTGTGTAATTAGTCAATGTAACAACTTACAGGAAAAGGAATTAGGCAGGAGAGTTGATCTCAATTTTGTCTGAGATATTGACCAACATGTTGTACTTTTTCTACGTAATAATTCTATTACATCATCACATGTCGAATTTGAAGGAATGTATGATTGAATTTATTCAATGATAGCTAGCTATATGATTTTATCGTAAACTATTGTAAATTAGAAAAATAAGATATTGCCGGCGGATCACTCGTACGTGTAATTTTGAGGGAGATTTTAGTTTTCAGTTGTACTCTAGAATTATCACTATGACGATCAATCACTATACCAATATTTTAGCTCCTTGTAGCTTAACCCTTTGGTGCTAATTAAGAATTTATGATGTAAAGGACAGTGACACGAGGAGCCTCTATCCAACAAGCAGAGCTGAGTACTATTTTGCATGTGAAATATGTAATTGAAACTTAAAAGCGATCCAAATGATGATCGTTGAACAATTTTCATTTCTTCAAATGAGAATTTATTTATACTGTATCAACATGTAATGTGTGGTTTCACTATTGTGATGTTGTTGCCGTATCCAATAACAGAATTATTTTAATTGATTTTTCAGCCTGAATCTGATTTCATCTAAAGTAGGCCAAGATATCACTCTGCAAAGTTGGGTAAAATAATACTTTTAGGTTAAAAATATAACTTTGTTAAAATTGTGATTGTCAATTTTAAAAACTAAAACTTTGATTATTTACAAAGTTTTTGGGAATTCAAATATAGTTATTTCTTATATAGCTCCTATTCCCAGTATAGGGAATACACAATTGAATTTCATGTTAAGAGAAAGCGATTTCGATTCCCTTCCAAAAGGGAGAGGCCAAGCAATCCGTTAAAAGCCAAGCTAGAGTGGTACCAAGCGGGAATCACTATATCATCCAATTGCGTGCTTAGATAAGGACCTACGATTTTAACGAAATTACACTTATGTTAAACTAATGCAACACAACCAATAACTCATAAGCAATCCTCTACATAAGACTTAGAAAAAGTTCATAGAGAATCCTGATAAAGAAATCAGCGTTAGCTACAATCAAGTCAACTAAAAACGGAAACATAAAGTCAGCTTTTGTCTTCTTGTATTGACGCACAACGTGTGCATTGTACATGTCAAAGTAGTTTCGCAAGTAAAAGGCATGGATGGGTTCAACTTTAAGAGTGAATTGAAGAGCTTCAGCTTGCTCATGGTTTTTGCTTCACTCCTACTCCTGCCTGTCAATGGCACAGGTTACATGTTCTTTCTCTACTTTGGGAGAAGTCAAATCGTCATTAGGGTACCACCAAATCACACAAAGATACTCCAAACTTCTTCAAAGACTAGGTGACACTCTTGGATTCGTGATAGGTATGTGGACGAAGTCCTACCACCTTGGCTAGTCATCTCGATTGCCTGAATGTTGCCTCTGTTGTAACATCCCACCTCCTACTAGAAGGGTAAAATAATAAATTGGCATAAGAAGAGATTGATAGGGATTTATTCGTATTGTCCATGCATACTGGCACTAGTGAACAGTGAAATCTGTGCACATGAAATTACTGTACATGCATACATGACATTCTCGATTTTTGTGCCTAATGGAGTTTTATTATGATTAACGTGGTTATTAGGTTTGAAAAATTATTCTGAGTGCGCTATTGAGTGTTTTATATTTTAAGGAATTTTTAGAAATTTTCTGGAATTTTTCGGAGAAAATTCTCGGACCAGAAAAAAAAAATTGCCAAGTGGCGAATCGGTTGGTTTTAGTACTGAAAGTTTTTGTTAAATGGACTTGGGCTATTGGGTTAACCGTGGGACCATTGGAAATGCAATAAGGAATTGAAATTAATTGATTAAAGTTTAGTTATTGACTTTTGTCTTTTATTTATTTTGTTTTTTCTTTCTAAAGTGACAAGTGTCCTGCAATCCTTACTTGTTTTTGTCTTCTTTGGTTGCATCATTCACGATACTCTTCAATTCATTGACTACTCTTATTATTG
>JANZLD010000005.1:74393593-74406533 GCA_026413575.1 Erythroxylum carthagenense | reverse complement strand
AAGTTAATACTTTTAATTAGTCAATTGTTGCAATCTTTTCTTAATTAGTTACTGCACAAATTTGTCATATTCATAGTCATTTTGGTTGCATTGAATTGGGTAGTTGTTTAGAAATGTATTTAAGTTTTTTAAAAAAATTCTTTACATTAATTTTAATTTCCTAAAATTTCACTCAACGTGATTTCAAATACCATTAGCTAGCGTATAATTGAACTTTCTCATAATCCCTGTGGACACGACTCGGTTCTTACCGATTTATTACTCACTTCGACAACTGTGCACTTACGGTTTACGAAGCAAAGCAAGAACATAGCAACAACTCAATGAAATAATGCTCTACTTCTGTCAAATTTATAGTTTAGTCCTTCAAATGCAAATTCAAGATAATTAATGATTAATTAAGTTAAGAAAAGTTAATTCAAATGTGTCCAAGAGCAATTGATCCAGAGCTAATGAATTCAAGACCATTTTTCTATAATTGCAAGTTCAACAAGTTGCATAACTAGAAATAGAAGACCAATCAATTGGTGATCAAGTAAATATAGGAGTTTCTCTAACTCATTTTAATGTACTTGTGTATTCTAATTCAAATGTAACTAACTTACTTGTTCATCAAATCAATTTAATTAATTAATTTTGTATTAAAAAGCATGCAACTTACAAACTACAAAGAAAAATTAAATTCGTAAGCTGATTTTAGTTCATTTGATGTACCATTTGTGTGTGTTTATATATATACATGTGTGTGTGTGTTTGATATAGACAAAAAATGAAAGATTATTATGGTTTTACATTCATACATATGCTTTAACTCAACCACTTAGTAGCAACTATTATTCTTGAATTGAATGTGATTGATATAAATTTAAAAGTAAAATGGTATTAGAGGAACCCTCTCCCAACTTCACAAAAAATACTGAAAATTCTTCAATAAGTAACATATCTAAATTTCCTCTTTTAGTTCTTTTACAAAAATTATCGAATATTTAAAGGAGAGAATTATTATATTTAGACTATTAAAATGAAAGTTTAGTTATGTGTGTATACTATTTTTATTTGAAAATAATGAATGAATTATCTACAATTACAACAAATTCATATAAGACAATCATAAAATAAATGCAAAAATATTAAAAAGAAGAGTAAGGGGAAGAAATATAAATCAATTTATAGTGGTTTAACAAAAGTGTCTTTAACTTCTGTCCATTCCTTAAGTTCTACTTAAGAATTTACTACTATCTTTTTTTTAAATTAAGATTTTTTTTTACGTCGGAGCCCGTTTTATTGATCTGAAAAATAAATACATGGAGAGGCAGGGTATGAGCCTTATCTCTCCAAGATTGAAGACTAAGGTGGCTTACAACAGTCCTATCAAAAACAAAAAAGGTAAAACGAGTACATAAACCGAATCACCTAATACGGGTCCTCAAGCTAGGAAAATGTAGCTGATCTAATCTGATTAAGCCCCGAAGCTGGGCTGGCAATATGGCATGTGCAAATTCAAGTGAACGTTGGGAGAGGCTTGCATATTTCGCCAACCAATCGGCAACCAAATTACCTTCGTGATAAGCATGTGAGAAATGGTATTCGAACGAATGAAATATCTCCAACACCCGCCACAGATGCTCACGGCCTTTCCAAGGGCTAGCTTGTTGATTGTGAACTAAATGAACCATCACCTAAGAATCCGATTTCACATCCACTGTTCTTAAGTTCCTAGAGGCGCAATATTCCAAGCCCTTCAACAATGCCTTAACCTCCTACTATCTTCTTTAATAAGTAAAGAGAAACCTTTTGTACATGCATCTTTCTTTAGATGAAAAGGCACTCTTACACATTGTTTTTCCTAAGTTGAAAAGATATCCTTTACATATGTTCTCTGTTATGGGTAAACATGAACCCTACTATTCAATGCCTCTCTCAGTGATATCTTAATCACTCAAGTACTATAGTCCAAAATTTTGTTTTTTTCAAACATACAATGCACTAAGGGATCATATTATGCTCTTACATACACTAATATAAAGAAACTTTCTCAACACTAATATTAATCGTGGTCTATTTATACCGAAAACTACTTTATATGATCATTAGATACAAAATAATCTGTATAATGACTAAGTTCTGGGCATGTTGCTGTTTAAATAAAACCATATAAATTAAATTCTATCTAGACCAACTAGAGGCAAGCGTACCTCGTCGACAAGTAATATAAAACGGTAAGAACTGAATATCGTACCTAAGGGAATCCAACATGCAAGGCAATTACATTAAACAATGCAAAATTACTCAAATGATCAAGAATTGATTAATTTGAAAATAAAATAAAATAAGCAAATCAAGGAAGTATGCAAGATGCAAAGTATGAATTAAAAATGACCAGACTTAATCGAATGACATAAATTGGCTAAGGTATCAGATTTCAAGTGGATTGGACACTAAAACTTGTAACGGTGGATTGATTTAGGATTTACTTCACTTAAGCAAGTCGAACCCAATGTTTATAGGAACTCCATTCACTTCTAAATATGAGTTATCTACTTAGTTCATAGATAATTTTGAATAAAAAGCATTCAATACAAGAAACCTAAAATTGAGATCGTTAATCCTAGGTATCCTCACACAAGATCTTAAGGTTGGTCTACACTTTAGTCTCAAGTATGTTGCTTGATTAATTTTCTGACAAATTAAATCTCATTGGTTATGACAATTAATTATCTAAGGCCTTAATCTGGGTGATCAAGCTAAATTAGGACTAAATATGCATTCAATTAAGCAAAAACCAATACTATAAAAATTGATTAAATCCAATATCAATCCTAACCTCAACCATAAAAAAAACTTACTTAC
This sequence comes from Erythroxylum carthagenense, assembly GCA_026413575.1. NCBI lineage: Eukaryota > Viridiplantae > Streptophyta > Magnoliopsida > Malpighiales > Erythroxylaceae > Erythroxylum > Erythroxylum carthagenense. The sequence goes on along the minus strand of JANZLD010000005.1, from coordinate 74,403,683 downwards.
ACATATTCATCAATGGAACATAAATCATGGTTATAATATATATTTGCATTGATTAAATCCACAAAAATTAAAATAAATAAGGAATAAAAACAAATTAAATCGCAACAAAACTGTGGCTGCTGGGATTGAAAAACAATTTGGCCAACATTTAACTCTCTCCGTTCCTCTACTTTTTACCGCCTCCAACCTCTTCTTTCATCCCAATATATTGATGTGACAATTAAACCTTGTGGTCCACTCCTATTCACGCATGACCATGCTGTCTCTTCCTATTCACGTACAGCTGCTGCTCACACTATCTCCTCCTATTCACGCACAGCTGTTGCTCACGCTATCTTGGCCAACATTTCTTTGTTTGTCTCCTTTCTCACTTTCGCTGCTAGCCTTCGTCTTCTTCTATCCTATGTCTTTATATTTTAATAAAGGTTTTGGTCCACCTTATTTATGCACACTCATGCTGGGTTTGTCCTCTCTCTCTCTCGCTCCCCAACTTTTGTTTTCTTTTATCTGTATATTGTCCGTCCCTCTAGGTCTTCGGTCCCACTCTTCTCATTCACGTTTTTAACCTTCTATTCATGCAAAAACCCCCTCTCCTTTTCACACACAACCCTCATTCTTGTTTTAGCCAAAACATTAACGTTTTAATGTGGCCAAAACGTTAATGTTTTTTTAATTCTTGCTTCTTTTAAGAGCTTTTCTTTCTTTAGGATTTTAAAGGTTCCAAATCTAATGTGTGCCTAAAATTAAAACAAATAACTCTTAATTAGTATAATTCAAACATTAAATAGACAAGAATTAAGCAAATTATGTATCTAAAATCAATATAAAATGTCCATTAACATGGCACGTTTGCCTATACTACCATATCTCTTGGATTGGCCTATATCTACTTGGCTAACCGATCCCTTAGCCTAACATATTATCCATTATATAACCTTTTGATATCGAGTTAGGCTAGTTGAAATCTTACAAGCACTAACTTCTCAAAACACTTTAGGTCATTAAGTTTCAATAATTCTATTTTTTAAAAGAATAAAAAACACTTCATTTGATAAAAAATTATTTAAAACTATTTCAAAACTTTTTAAAATTTTGATTGGAGATTAAGAGGTTTTATTCAAAGTTCAAAACAAATGTCATCTTATTACGAAAGAATCTATATATTATTCCCTATATATAAATGATCATGTAACGATAAATCGTAGATCATTAAAATGATCAAGATAAAGTTATAGAAAAGATTGCATTAATTTGTTATAATGAAGTTTTCTATTCTTCGTTCTTAATTCTTCAGTTAATTTCTTTAAACTTATTTTAATTGTAGTTGTGCTTTACTTTGTTCATTTTGATCATATTTTGACTATTTAAATTGATTTTATTATTTTTAATTATTTTCCGTCAATTAAACTTGGTCTTTCATATATGACTTGAATGTTTTATAACTATGATGTTAATATCACCAAAAGTTAGAAAATTATTAATAATATATTTTATTTTCATTAAAAAATTTGCTAGAATCTCACTTAATGTAACATTCTTCCCCTTTTTCATAATTAAAAAATATTTAGTGATATTAGAGAAGATAAATGACACTAAATAAGCTTCATATGTTAAAGCAACATATAATGCATTCTTTGCCTTAATTCATGTACAATTAATTTATAAAGATTAATTTTCAACATCATCACTCTCTCTCTCTTGTCAACATTAAAAATATTCGAAACCTGTGCCCTAGCTTAATAGATTATAATCATTATATAGTGTTTTGTTTTTGGATTAGACTAATCAAATCAAACAATTCAGTTAGTAAAATCCTTACACAAACCAACCTCTAAAAGTACTATAAGTCATCAATTTTTAATAATTCAAGTTTTTTAAAAGTACAAAAATATCATATTCGATGAAATTTTGATTCAAAATTATTTTAAAATTTTATTGATAATCAAAAGGGTTTCTTTAAAGTTCAAAATAAAATCTCTCTTGGTTATGAAAAAAATTGTACATTATGATCTATATGCAAATGATCATGCAATGTTTGGGCCCCTAGACTATTAAAATGACCAATATAAGATTACAAGAAAGATTATAATGACTTGTTACATCTCGATGTGATTGATTCCTCATTGTTTTTTGTTCTTCACTTGCATTTTCTAATAAGTCACTTGAATTATATTTATACTTCACTTTACTTATTTTGTTCTTATTTTTATTGTTTAAATAATTTAATTGCTTTTTGGTTACTTTTTCCTTCTATTAACATATATTATTTTAATTCCATTATGATTGAGCTACTAATATCACCAAAAGTAAGAATATTATTAGCAATACATTTTTGTTATCATCAAAATTATTAGTTATAACCTTACTTGGTCTAACACCTACCTCAAAGCTTTTAATCTTTGGGATGTACTGGAACGATGAACCTCTCTACCACATCTTCCAAGTAACCCATTTTCTAATCAAAAGAAGAATCACAGTAGTGAGAATAATAAAAGGTATAAGCCACTCCTTGTCAAACATACTTTAGTTTCAAATCCATCTTCTAGATAAGAATAATGGCATGTTAAACTAGTAAAGAAGCTTATGACAAGATCAAAGACTAACCATCTTTAAGTTCTCAATCTCTAAAGAGCATATGAGAAGTTATAAATGAGTGAAACTGAAAATATTAAGGAATAAAACGATAGGCTCATAAAGTTGGTCAAACCAACTTAGAGTGTTTAGAGAAGTCCTTAAAGTTAGAAGAATTTTTAAAAAGGCAACTATAAGTGTCCTAGAAAGTTTGAAGTTAATATTTTTGCTCTTGAAGCATTTTGAGATATGATTCAACTCACCTAATAGAGTTGGTGAACTCTCTATAAGCATAAGAACAAAGAAAGAAGTTTTAAATAGGAAGAGCAAGTTGTTGGAGCTTTCATCAAACTATAAATCAATTTAGGCCTTAAAATTTAATTTTGAAAAAATAAAATTAAAGAAAAAGAAATTTTAGGAAAAGAATGATACAAAGGAAAAATGGCAAGGGTAGATTCTTACTTTATACACTATAAAAGAACCATCCATACTTTAAAATTACGCAACTAGTTTTTAGTTCTTTTGGATTCGACCTAATTCCACGATTACTGCAAGAGTTTAGTAAATTAGAATTAATTTTGAGGGCTTCAATAATCAATTTAATATGCATTAAAGAAACGATTAAAGATTAAATGACAACTATATACATACTTTATCAAAATAGCTTAGCACAAATGAAAAACAAAAGGATAATAGAAATGTTAAAGAGTTTGATAGTTAAAAAGGAAGTTCCCAAAAGGTTTAAGGAAAAAATAGTTATCACCTCAATTTATTTACTAAATACACTTCCAAAGGTTACTCTTTACCTTTGGGGCTTACACTATGAGAGTTTGTCTTGACCTTAAAGAAGATATGTAAAAGGTTACTCTTTACCAATGACAAAATAAGACAATTATAAGGGTTCTTCTTTACCAATAGTAAAGAAGATATTGCATGAAGGGTTGTTGTTTTTCCTTTAAAGGATGAAGATAGTGGATTCTTAAGTGAAGCTTGGAGATAGTGGACATCGAATAATGATTTTTTGGCCAAACCACTGTAAATTGATTTTAGTTCTCTTTCCTCAAACTTTTATATTATTCTTGTGTTTGTGTTATGATTCTTTTATATTGATTTTTCATAACCATTCATCAGAGTAAGTAATTCATTCATTAGCTTAGAAATAGGATTAAAAGTGAACAATCATAATTCACTCCCCTCTCGTGTATCATCTAAGGACTAATAATTGGTATCGTTATGGTCTCAATCGTTGCAAATTAATTTCTAGCAAAATTTTGAGTAAAGATTATTAAATTTTTTATTACATTTTTATCCAAAATAGCCAATTTTAAGTTAGAAATCATTTCTTTTAAGGTAACAATTACATACACTAAAAACTAGGATGAAACACTTTGTTTTTTTGTAAAGGGTTTGATCTTTAGAAAATCATATAGGATAATCCTTATGTTCCAATAAACAACAATTGTAGATAAAATGGAATCTAAGGTACCAAAATATATAAGAACATGGAGTGATAATGATAAGAGACACATTGCATTAAATAACAAAGTGGTGCATTTTTATTTATAATCTTAATATAAATGAATTTGCTAAAGTGTTTATGTTTAGAACTATTCATCAAATATTATACACACTTGAAATCACATATAAGGGTATTATTCAAGTAAAAGAGAGAAAAGTAAGCTAATTAATGGATTAATATGAGTTATTTCACATGGGAAAAATGAGTCTATTTTTAATATGCATACTAAATTCAGGTATACCACTAATGCTCTTAAAGTTCTTAGTAAGACTTACACTAATCTTAAATTGGTGAGAAAATTACTTATGCCCTTACTAAAGGTTTTGAGGCAAATGTGATGGTCATATAAGAAGCCAAATATTTGAGAATTTTTCCATTAGAAGAGCTAGTTGGATCATTCTCCACCTATGGGATGCAAATGAATGAATTGCATAAAGAGGAAGTGGCTCCAACAAGAAGAGGTAGGGTATTTAAAGTCTTTAAGGATGATAAAATTGATAATGAGGAGACGTCCACGAGTGAGATTGATGAGGAAGGTATAAATATCGTTATAAAGAAACTTAATATGTTCTTAAAGGAGAAGAGGGAAAAGTAATTAAAAAATAATAAAAATAGTGCAAGGCTATGTGAGATGACATTTCTAGTTCAAAGAGTGAAGGATCAAAAAATATGGTGGCAAGAATATGCTTTATGTAAAATATTAACACGATAACTTCTTCCTGAAATTTATATGATGATAATAATGATTGTGATGTTAATCTTTCATATTATGTGTTAGTTAAATGCCTAAAAGTTGTGAGTTTGACTTTAGCTAAATGCCAAAAGGTTATGAGTTTGACAAGGATGAAATTATCTTCCAAACATAAAGAGACTTTAAAGTTTTTATTTACATGTATGATTAAGAAAGAGATATTGAAAAATGATATGCTTGACATGATATAATCTAGGAATGTGGTTATTGCCAATGAAAATGAATACGATTTGTCATATGATAACAAGACTGAAAAAAGACACCAATATTCTTAAATAAATATTGTCTCACTTTTGGAAGTAAAAAATTGAATATCATTCTTGGAGGCTAAAAGAGCTAGAATGATAAGTATGAGATTTTTTATAGTTATAAAAATGCATCACCTAATACTAAGATAATTTTTATGAAAGAGTTTTGTAATGATAATATGTTGCTTAAGTCATCACACAACATATAGCATTCTATTTAAACAATAAAATTTTATTACTCTTGTGCCATCTTCTACATCTTAAGGTAAAAAGAAATTTCATTAATTTATGTATGGTTCCCAAAGAAAAAATAGGCATAAACCCAAAATACATGGTTCACAAACCAAAAATGGGTATAATTTTTATATAAGGTCACACCTAAAGAGAATGTAATATTCTTCTAACTCATATATTCCTCTTTTATCATTAAAATGACATAAAATAAGCTCATTATCATCCTAGGCTTTATAGGAAATAAATAAGCATGGTATTTTCTCAAAATCAACACATGTTATATTTTTATATAAGAAAAAGAGCATTTCATATGCTAAATCATTTTTTGGCCTCACTATCATATAAGAATAGCTCCTAATACCTCATATATCCAAAAGAGAGCATTATATCCCTCATATCTTTTATCAGGAACTAAAAATTATTATAACCCATACTATTATAAGTCTTTCTAACACAACACTAAAATTTTCAATTCCTGTCATTTGAGATGTTATTTTTATAATGATTTTGGACATCTGTATAAAAAAATTATCTATAAGATAGTGCTTGTTAAGTAAAATTAAAATGATAGAGGTTTAAAAAAATTTAAGAAATAACTCCTAAGAACCTAAGTTTTGATGGATACCTTCAAAACATTGATTTCTTTGCCTTAAAGGTTAATGTTAGGTGATTTTAAATGAATACCAACGATTGGTATCATCTTCATTGATATCAAATGAGGAACAATAATGATTACTGTAGTTAACTTTAAAAAAATCACCAAGAGTCCTTGTATAACCCAAGTAAAGAAATTAATATCGAAAGACTAACTTTTAAACCTACTGAGGAAGAAAAAGAAGTAACTATTAGTAGAACATAGAAGGAGATATACAGTTACTTACATATTAATAAGATTTAAACTATTTAGGAGGAGATAACAATGATATATTTAGTAGAAACCTAAATATCCAAGAAAAAAACAAACCTATTGCATATTGGTATAATATAGTAGAGATTGGATAATAATGGCATTAGCTTTATGTTAGTGTCTTTATTTTCTATCTTTTTATGTGTTAATTTTCTTTGTTCTTGAGATTTGAAGTTATACTTAATGAAAATTAATCTTGTTTTATATCAAGATATATTTTGGAATCAAATAGAAAGAACTGTGAAGATTTTGGGGTAAAAAGAGATTAACCAGGCATTGAACCTAACTAGACATGGCCTCGTGTAGTGATACCTAGCGAGTGGAAGCACGCATCAACTGGAATGAATGAAACGTAATCATTGGGCAATCGTTAGGCCAACATGCAAGTAGTAAAATCACGTAGCATGCAAACGTTGAAAGCAAGAGGAGCTAAATGACAAGGAACCAAGAAGAAAACACAGCAAAGTGGAGACCAAAATGCAACAACCTGAAGGCATGAAACACAGTAGGTTGGAAGCATAAAGCAAACACAAAAACAGAGAAGAGTGGGTTTAAAAGGTGTGAATAGTACCAATGGACCAAGAATTAATTCATAATGCCACTCAGCCCAAAACATAGATGTTTGATAGGAGAGTTTCAAGTGAGGCGTGAACAGTGAGGTGGCCATTAATACTTATTTGTCCCATCAGCTACAGTAACAAGGAGAAGAAAGGTAGAAAGCTTGAGGTAAAACCAACTAGGGTGGCCCTAAAGAAAAAAAAAGAACACGTTCAGAGAAGAACAATGCTCGTGACAGTCCCAAATAAAAATTAAGCCACAAGAACGCCCGTGACAGTCCCAAACAATTAGGAAAAATTATGATATTGGGTAACTAAAATCTTATTTCTTGGCTTATGGAATCCTAGTTATTAAACTCTGAATGTTGTGAGACTTTCTTTCTTTATTTGAATCAATTTATTAGTCAAGTAATAATTATTTTCTGGGTTATTATTTGATTGTGGATTTTACAGCTAGGTGCGTAACTAGTTTGTGATTTTATTCAATCAATTGCTATATTAAAGAGGTTGATGTTCAATTATTTTAATCACAAGTAGTGATGAGGATTTTTGTCTACTACATTATGGACATGATTCTAGGAAAAATAATTGTCTAGGATAAATATACATCATATGTATGTTTTCTAGTTCGTCCATTTTCTTGATTCATAAAGCTATTAATTAATTAAATCTGAGATCGTATCTAAGTTATTGATTAATAAGGGTTAATTCGAATATATGTTTCGTTTAACTAAACATAAGAGAAAATAGGTAAATAAATTTACCATGACGAATGCTTAACCAATAAATTGATTATTTTTAGTGTCAATGATCAACGTAAGTTCAATAATGAAGGAGACCAAAAACCAAGATTTATTCCTATCTATTGTTAAATTCTCATTATTTTGCTATTAGTTTTTTTTTCAATTTCGTATTCCAATTAAATTTTGTTTAATTCACAATTTAAAACCCCATTTTTATTGCGTAACTACTAAAGTCTGAACTCCTTACAGGAACAATCCCTACTTTCCACTACTATATTAATTTATGTTGAAGCTGACCACCTTAATTCACTTAGAAGAAATAACATGACCTAAGATTATACCTTGTTTAGCCATAAAATGACATTTTCCAAAGTCTAACATAAAGTTAGATTCTAAAGAGCTATATAGGAAAAATTTTAAGGTTATGAAAATAGGTATTGAAATAGTCTCCATAAACTGTTTTGAAAACAACCTCTCTACTAGTTAGGGGTAAGACTGTTTACTATTAGACCTCCCTAGATCCCACATCTCAGCGAAATTTCTACTAGGTATTATTGTTGTTATCGTCTCTATAAACTGTAAAGTCACCTATAAATACATCTATTATATGCTCAATATAATATGAAAAAATAATAACCATCAACTTTGTAATGTAGCTAGAACAATATAAAAACTAAGTGACATGAAATGATATATAAAAATCTCTGTAAAGTTCATCTTTTCTTAATCCTTTAAAGGTATTTCAATATAAAAATACCTTGTATAACCATTAAGGAAATAATAATAAGCTTGAACAAGTAACCTTTTAAGTATTTGATTAATAAAAGGTAAAGAGGAGTAGTCTTTCTAAGTCGCATCATTTAGTTTTCTATAAGTTTTTGTACACGTACCACTCATTATAAATATGAGTCATCACTAACTAATTATTCTAGTTTTAAACAATAATTATCCTCATTATGTAGGAATCATTTAAATGGAGATAAGTTAATTGTTAACCAAAATAGGATAAATCTCTCTAACTTCAATAAATTTAAGGATCTCATTATTTATTATGTGCATCATAGGTAGATTTAATCCTCTTTATAGTTTTTTGGTTAGGTTTGCCTCCCTTTTTAAGTAAAATGTGGTGCGTATATATAATTGATTCCTTTAATGTTTGTACTTTTTTAACTAATTTTTATCTTATTCTCCTTAACGACTTACATAAATTGTTTTTGTTATGATGTACTAAGCTTGCTAGAGATGATCACAAATAATGTTTCTTTACTTATATAAATTGTTCTTTTCACATTGTAATATGCTTGCTAAAGATGATCACAAGTAATGTTTCTTTGTCTATAAGGAGCACATATTTAAATTATGGAAAGGCTTCAAATATGGAGTGATTGCCTCAAAAATAGAGGGAATTAGTCTTTGTATAAAATTGGTAATGAAACACAATAAATATTACTTATCTGTTGTAATTTTGTTCATTTGGTGTTGTATCAAATTTTTACAAATCAGTATTTAAGGTTATCTTTTCATTCTCTTCCTCAAGATGCTCATAAATGGTAACTTCCAATTAATCTTCTCTCTTAAGTTAAAAAATCAATCATATCAATTAAATAAATATGATTATCATCATTAAGATATTTTATAGCACCATAAATATTAAACTTAACAATGTTATAAATATAATGCTATAAACATCCATATGAAATATAGATTGCATGATCATTATTTTCTATGTCGAGTATATAAGAATCAACTAAAATACTAAATCATTTAATTCCACAAGAACATATTTGATTATACTCCTAGGATAGAAATTAGATATATTAGCTAGTTGAATCATAATCCTATTTTTTTTCAAAAGTCCCAAGTTTTAGAGAAGCATATATAGAATATGACATGACATTAATAGACGCTCCTAAATCTGATATGACCTTTTAACTCCTAGTGAAACCTATTACACAAGGAATGGTAAACATATATATCTTGTTGGATCCGAACCGAAGATAGAATCCCAACCGGAACACGAACCGAAAATTTGAAGGAATCCGAAACAGAATTTTCTCATAAGAGAATCGAATTCAGAGAATGAAAGCAAATACAAAAGATCGAAAGTAAATCGAATATCAAAAATTAAAACGAAGCGTAAATCGAAAGCAAAACAGAATCGAATTAAATCTGAATCGCGGAAAACAAAGTCATCAAACGAATATAAAGCAAAACGGATACGAAGACGAAGCGGAAACAGAAAGCGAAGCACAGAATACGGAAACGAAATCGGAAAGCAAATAAACAAACGGATCAAAGTAAACGAAAGCAAATCGAAATACGAATTTCCGACATCAGAAGCATGAATCTTAGAAAAACGATCGCGTTGGAAACCTACACTAAACTATCCGAATCCGGTATGAATTTTTTTTCTTTCTTTTCTTTTCTCATAAATCAAACGCATACTAGACAATCTCTTTTTCAAAATGGAATTCATCAATTCCATAATCTCAATCAAAAACTCCAATCATACAATTCGTCTTATACACTTATACAAATCCGATATATTCATATTAGTTCT
>JANZLD010000005.1:74372133-74392516 GCA_026413575.1 Erythroxylum carthagenense | reverse complement strand
AATTCAATATGTACGTATAAATGTAGCATGAAAATTTAAAAGAAAAACAAATAGTCCATTCATATTAAATAAGCTTATCTTTTTAAAAAAACGGATAAAAGGGTACCCGATGGGGGTCAAACCCCCAACGGGTATGAATATGGGGGTGCCAAAAAATCCCCGACAGGGATGGGGGTGAGTTCATGGGGCGGGTACGGGGATGGTATACCCTCCCCATACCCGCCCCGTTGCCATCCCTAGTGATAGAGACAATCCTTTATTGTACCTTTTAGTGAAAAAGGAAAAGCTCTTAACTTAATTTGTTCTTTCGTACCACCGTAGGTTTCATACTTATGCATACAGAATAAAATGCCTTCAATTTCTATTGAGGATCTTCACTTGTAAAACCATAAAAATTAGGTAAGATTAGTATTTGTCCATATTTTAATTTAAAACTGGAATTAGCCTCTAAATATGATAAAGAGAAATTATTAGTTCTAAGAATTATCATGACATTTTACATTCTTATTAGCATGTATACATTATATAACATATATTAAGCCTTTGTTCTTTGGTTGAGTAAAGAGTTTTGTAGTTATATAATAGTTGCAATTAACAAATTTTCTTGGACTTACATTGCAAGAGATTTTATTGATCTTGTAATAGATTTACAAAAGGTTAATTTTCAGTTTTGGCATATTAAGATGATTATAAGGATTCTTTTTATCTATGGCAAAAAAGATGTTATAAAAAGGATTCTTCTTCGCCCATTAAAGGAGAAGATAGTAAATTTCTAAGTAGATCTTAAATAGTGGATGCAAGCTAAAGAATTTTTAGTTGACCCATTGTAAATTTATTTTGTCTCCCTTTACTTAATTTCTTATATTATTGTCGTACTTATTTTATGATTATTTTACATGTAGTTGTCATAATTATTTATTAAATAAGAAATTCATTGATTAGTTTAAAATAGGGTAAAAACTAAAGATACACAATTCATTCCCCTCTCATATGTACCTAAGACGTACATTTTTTATGAGACAAAATATATTGGTGCTACCGATACTACCAATCAATGCAATTAGTTGAACAAACTAATAATGAAGCAAACAAAAGATACAACACCATTTATAAATAACAAACTAATCACAAAGAATTTAGTACAAAATTGCAGGACCAAATACATCAAGGTATACTTTTCAAAAAAAAAAAGGAAAAGGTGAAGATTGAAAGATGTCCTTATGAAGAAGGCATACATAATGCGAGTAACCTCAACAAAAAGCAGATTTTGTTTTTCATAAAAATTTTGTATTTTCCGTAAGAACATTAAAAAAAAGAGAGTTGAATTTTGATACTCTTCTTTCTAAGAACATAAAAAAAGTTGTATAGTCCTACAAATCCAATTCTTTTTGTTCTAAACTCTCCAAAAAATATAAGGAAGCAAAGCAAGAGTAGAAGCAGCAGTTCAATGAGACAATGCTACAACTTCATCAATAGTTAATTAGTCGAGGGAAGTCACGTCAAACGTGCCCGAGCTCAACTGATTCCAAATTGGTGAATGCAAAACAAGTTTTCTGGAATTGCAAGTTCAACAGGTTGCAACAAGAAAAATAGGACCGAATGATTAGACGATCAAGTTGGAATAGAAGTTTCTTTAGGTTATTTTAATATTATTTTCGTGTATTTTAGTTCAAATGTAACCGACTTGTATGCAACTCGGTTTGATTAATTTACGTTTGTATTGAAAAGTACGCAAGCTGTAAGCTAGAAAAAAAAAAAAAAAAAAGCAACTTGCATTGGTAAACCATATATTTGATGTTCTCAACTTTTTGCCTCTAAAACAGAAAATTCATACTATTGAGAGACAGATTTGAGGTCACTTGATATGCTTTTTTCAATTGAGAATGAAAATGAAAGATGACGTGTCTCAGATCATATCTGAAATCATCAGCCTTAAACATTATCTACTCTGGGACACTTCAACATCTGTTTCCAGCCTTGATGGGTCATACATCCTCAATTTAAAACATTATCTACTCTGGTGAGCTGATTGTTTGTACAATGAACAGACGTTGAAACAAAAGACAGCTTTAGGTCTCACAAGAGAAGCAGGTTTTGAACCGAATTGCATTGTATTCTATTGTTTCAAAACGGACTTTTTTTTCTCATAATTACAGCTTACTACATTGTCAGGATTTCTTGTCTCAATCGTTTTGGTGCATAGGACAAGAAAATTTTTGAAGAGTGATATTTACAAGAGACTCAAAGACACAGAAGAAGCGAGTGCACAAGAGACTACTACAAATCTCTACAAGACATGGCATCAATTCAGTAGAGAAAGATGTGAATGCTTATACTGTTTCTATGAGCAAGTTCTGCTCACCATATTACTCATAGCTATTTTTGATATAGATCCAATAACTAGCCTTACCTGCATATCAAGTCAACTGGCTCTGCCCTGTTTCTCTTTCTCTGCTACACCGAGCATTAAAAAACATAAGCTGATGGTGAACCCTAAATATATTATGCCCCTATGTCCGATTATATTAAAACGGTCGTGTTAATAGTAACGTGTAGGCGCCTGAAATTGCTTTTAGAGACACCTTATACAATGACAACAAACCGTAAAACAGACAAGAGGATGTGAGTTACAAGCATGAGCAGGCATACTTTCTGGACAAATTGGATGCAAACAGGTGAAAATAACAGGGTGCTGCTGGCTCCAGACAAAACATATATACTGCAGAGACTGATACAATGCATATTTGTTGAAAGTTTATGGATTCTTCAATGCAATTACTAATTAATTAATCATTCAAAGAAAGAGAAGTCAGTGCAAATGAAGCCTTCAGAAAGTAGAATACTGGTAAATAAATAATAATATTAACCCTTGTCAAACATTAAAAAAAAGCCCTGAAATTATGCATATGAGGTGTCCACAAGTGTCACATATATAATAATGGCTCTTTGACTGTCAAATTTGCCTACAAAACTAAAAGTCTAAATTTAAAATGTCCTAGTTGAGCAAGATCTTACTACTATCATGGCCACACAAGGAAACCCCGAAGGAGGGCTAGGTGGTTGACAGGAAACCATATGCAATATGATAAAATAGGTCTTTATAAGAGCTTTAAAATAAACAAGGGTAAGATTACAAGTATGTGGGCTGAGACATAAGCTCTTCTTCTTTTAACAGGCATCAACTCTTAAGGCTTGCCTCTTATGGATCTAAACTGACCAATTTTCCTATCTAACTTAAAACTCGAATAAGATCATAGCTCCAATACTTTTTGATGCACACGATTCTTATATAAAGACAAGTCCAGAGAATACTTGTATCTCTGTGTGACAGAAGTAAACCTATTAAAGATTCAAGCTTTCAGGGAAGAGAGAGAGTTTTAGGGAGAAGCCATAAAGAAAACACAACTTTTATTTAATGGAAACTTTTCTTGAATATAATGTAAGATGACCTTTACTTTTATAGGCAAAGGAGATCGCAAATACAAATAATTCTAAATAAGAACAAGGTCACATTATACTTTAAACGGATAAGAACAAAGTCATATCATGAAATAAATGGCAAACAACTTTTAAAAAATGTGACACCTAAGTGTAGAGACAAATAACTCTAAATATATGGACCCCCAAGTCATCTCGTCCTTTTCTGATAAGTTCTTGGCATGATTGCAAATTTGATGGGGTAATTCTTGCACTCATGCTATCGTTATCACTGTTTCTTCTCCTATTTTTACCACAACTCACTTCTTTTGTCTTTAATTTTAAAAAAATTATCTAACTCCTCTTCATCAATGATTGGAGAATCATTATCTAGGTTTTGACCATCCTAGAAGGCTGAGGCTCTAGATTGAGATGGTCTAGTATTGTCTAGGCCTATGTTTAAGTTTATCATAGGGCTATCTAGAATCTCAAAATCTAGCATTTAAGGTTCTCTATGAGTGAATTCTCTTGAATGAGGTCCAATTGATGTAGAAACAATTGGTAGGGCATACTTAGGAAAATGATTTAGGTCTTTAAGGAAGTCCCTTAGGTTGTTGAGTACTTTTTTTTTCCTTTTGGTACCTTAGCCATTAAGATGAGGTGTGTCAATACACATAGTTTTCATTGTAGATTGACACATCATGTGTTGTGTTGTAAGGTCAGTAAATAGAAAAGAAGCATTGGGTAGTTTACTTTTCTAATGGAGTCTTTTATAGCTTGAGATGTTCAATAACTTGTAAGAGTTAAGTTCTCCATCTCATTGGTGGTTATTACCACTCAAGAAAATTCCATAAGAGAGAACTTTCATTTTTCCTATCACATAAATACTAGTATATCTATACGAGAGGAAGAGAGATAACATAGGCATATGGGATAGAGAGTGCTCATAAGTACCATATTGCATTCTCCGATGGAGGACCACTAATGAATAATACAATGTGATATAATGTCCAAATGTTACAAAGGGAATAGTAGCAATGTGCCTAGTTATTTAAGAAAGAGGTGAAGATAATAAAATAGCAATTTTTTCAATAGTGGTACGATTTCTTCCAATGACAGGAAAGAACTTCTTTTCTTTAGCAATATTTATTATCCATTAAAAGGATGAGAGGAATGGATCTAGAAGGAGTGATGATACTAATATATTTTTTAGGTCGTGAGAAGAAATCAACTAAAATGTTATAATGGCCTTTGATATACTTAACTGTGAATTTATAGAGGGAGAACCATTCTTTCCATCAAAGCAATTGACTTTTTGACAAAAGCCTTTTGTTAAGGTTCAATATCTTTGAGAAAGATATATTGTCCATTCCTACTATAAAGTGATAAGGGCTATGATAGAAATTAAACTTTTCTATGCCTTTTTTTACTGCCATCATCTCTTTGTAGATTGCATGATTGTGCTTTTTTTAGCCCTTAAATTGTTCTCTAGCATATTCACATTAAAAATGACTTTCCTTCTTTCTCCTTTATTATCATTGCTTCCCAAGAATCTTCACTGGCATCAATCTACAAGATTCTTTTTACTTTTTCAGGAATCTTTAGTGGAAATGGATGTTGACTGATATGCTTTAATAGCTTCACTACTTTAGTTTGATTAGGGCCCTATGGATCCTTCTTTAGAAATTGGGACATCTAACTAATATAATATGACACATAGAGAACGAAATCCCGATATTATTTATAATCCACAAAAATTGTTACATTTGCTTAACAATAAGATTTTTGTCAGAAAATTTTAATAATTTACTAACTATATGTGGGTCGGGATGGTAGAAACCATTATAAAACCTTATTCCTAGAAATTCTATCTAAGCTTATCCAATCTAGCTTTTACAAGTTGAGATCATTATTCCATACTTCTTAGTAAATTCTAAAATGTATTTTAGTAGGGCTTGATACTCTTGCTGAGTCTAATAATAAAGCAAGATATCATTCATGTAAATTAAGGCAGTTAATAGAATGGAATTATAAATTCTTGTCATGGCTCTTTAAAATAGTGATGGGGCAAATTTTAACCCAAATGACATTACTGTCCATTGATATTAGGTAATAGGAATGCAGAATGTTGTCTTATATCGATCTTTTGAGTTAACACTCAATTGTCAAAATTTTCGCTTTTAAATCAAACTTTGATAATATTTTTCCTCCTTCAAGAATATTACTTATATATTTATTTTTGGTAGAGAAAACTTTTCATCTTAAAGAAAAATTATTTGTAATTAATAACTGAGATCTTTTTTCTTCTATTACTTTTTTCTCTTTTTCTCTATAAAAGGCTTGACATGCATAATTTGATTTTGTCAGTTCTATTAGTCCTTGTTTCAAAAGAATAGCACACTTCTCTTGTGTCATCTTCAAGTCCTTCGAATTGATTCTTAGGTAAGTGGCATTTGTTGGATTAACTTCTTCATTCTTCTTAAATAACAATTAAACATAGAATTCTAAATTATGTCATAATGGATGTCGATGATCGAATTGATTATGAATTTTTGGACAATATTATAAGAGTTGATCCCTTATATCTTTATATCCATTGGGAACATATTGTAGCTTAAAGACAACATAGTCTTTAGTATATACATAAAAGATCTTGTTAATAAATTCCTTGTAGTAGAATTTGTAACTTCTCTATTTGGCAATAAACATCCAACCAAATAAGTATGTTAAGATTACGAAGATTGCTTCCTAACTTTTTTTTTTCTAAATTATACAACTTGGAAAGAACTTTACCTCAAACCTTCTTTTTCTGATAAGGTTTATCTTAAAGGATTTGTCATCAGCTATAACAAAGTATTCCTTAAAAGTTTCCATTCTTTTGCCAGAAGAATATGTGGTCTTATGACACTCATATAGGAGCCTATATCCATGTAATCAATAGTTGAGATTGATCTGTGATACTTCTTTAGAAGCAACTAGAGTTTGACATATGGTTATATTACTATTAACTTCCTTAGTTTTGACTTCAAACAAGACTTATTAATCATGTGAATTGGGTCCTCATCTTCTTCACCAATAAAAGAGGCTTCATCATCAGTAGATTCATAAACAAGTAGTGCAAACAATATCTCTTCATCTTCACTAAACTATTTTTCAAAAGGAGACTCGATGTCCTTACCATCTCTTATGAGCATCATAGCCTCAATTTATTGAAAGATCTGAGTATCCTTTTTATTCTTTTTTAGGCACCTTCTTATATAATTGCTAGGTTATCCACAAAGGGAACATCTGCCTAATTTTCTAGTTTCAAAAGTTCATCATCTTAAAAATCTTATCCTTTTTTTCTTCTTTCTGTTGAAAGGATTTGGACGAATTAGGAACAACTCTCTTCTAAAATCTTTTTCTTCTTTGTCTTACATTCACATTTCTCTCTACCTTTGCATTTGATCTTTAAGTTAGGATTTTTCCAATCTTATTTGAGTTGAGGCCTACCTTTCAGCATAGCTTTAAAAAACTTTTATTGCTCACGCAATTTATCCAACATGTAAAGATAAGTCGATAAATTTCTCCAAGAGAAAATTTTGACTTATCTTTATAGGGAGAATTAATTGTTCTTTGTAATTATAACTGTAACTCATTAGGAAGGGAGACAATGAATGTATACTAAAGATTAGCAACATTGAAGTCATTAAGAATATAGTATTTTTTAAGACATTCTTTAAAAAAATTACAAATTTTTCCTGTTCATAAAGTAGCACTTCATTTCAAAGTCTAGAAATTTCGTTTGAATTCTTTGTTAATCATTCCTAAAAAGGAATTAACCTCTAAAATTTGGATGACTTGTATGCATTTATATTTACTAAGGCTTTGGAACTATTCTATTTTATTCTCGTCATTCTTAAGACAAATTTTATTATGATCTCTTTTAGATAAGCATTTTAGTCTTATCATTTGAAGATCTATCCAGGCACTAAATTCATGTAATCGATCTCTCCATTTTGTTGGAGGAATGTTATAAAAAGTGAGACATGGTCTTGAAGAAGGGTTAAAGTTAGAAGTTGCTTGCAATCTATCTGGTTAAGTCATTGACTCAGCATCTTCAACTTCTAACTCAAGTTTTGTAAATGGTTAAGAAAAGTGTGGAATAGCAATCATCGTTTGAGATATTTGAGTGAGTTATGCAAACTATTTAGATGTGCTTTTTGTAACAGAATCACAATCTTGACTTTTTTTTAACTTTTAGAGCTATCTGGAACTGGTTAAAGGGTTGCCATGAATTCTTAGGTGGTCATAAGTTCTTTCTTTGTTCCATATTTAGGAAAGGCCTTTCTTTAGGTGGAGAACTTCGTTATTTTCATTTGTAAAGGTTTAGAAGCATATAAGGTTAAAGTAGGATCTTTTGCCATTGAATTAGGCTTATAAGGTTTTGATGATTTTGGAAAGGATTACTTAAACAACAAATATGAAAATTTGAAGACTTTTATGTCATTATTAGCTTCTGGATATAATGGAGTGTTAAAAATGGGTTGTGTGGCTAGAAATGTTGAAGGATATGATTCACATATAGCTCTGGATTGTTCTTTATCCATGTCTGACTCTATTTTTTAAAACTCTTCTTGAACCTTTTGTAATTCTCTTTCCTTATTAGAAAAAGCCTTATCTATAATAATGTTGGTCAATATATCTTCATAAGTCATAATCAAGTTATACAGCTTAGTTGGGTAGTAGTTGATGTAGTTTTCAAACTTAAAGAGACACAACACCAATCATTTAACTTAATCCTTGTGTCTATAGGAATAAATCATCAAGCTTTGAATCAATTTGGCAAAAGACATTGTTTATGCTACAACATTTTAAGTCTAGCAATTTATCACTTCTTTTACTGGAGAAACAGCACATGATGTCCATGTGGATTAGTACCGATTAATTATGAATATCGTATCATAGATAACCTAATTTTCTTATTGATATGAGCCTCTAAAGGTGAAAAATCTTCATCATGTAATCTCATCATCTGAAAAGGTAATGGTTTTAGGATCTCCTCAGGAATTGTAAAGATTATTGGTACAAAGTATTTTGGTTGGATCCACTGTTCCTTTCCAATTTCTTTTAGTTGTTTATAAATGTCCTTTTAGTCCAGGCTTAGGATTCTTATGACAAATCTAAGGTCTTAAACTATAATCATCTTTATTATGTTTGGGTTTAATCTTCTTTTGAGGCTAGCACTTAGAACTTTCTTTGGTCTTTCTATTAAGCTCTTTTTTTTCATCAAGCGATATAAAATTCATCTTCACTATTAGAGTATACATCCATCAAAAATCCATAATTTGATTCACACATAGATGGATCCACATCTCAGATAAAGTGTTTATTAATATGACTAATATATATCTCATATCCATCAAGATAGATAGAGTGGATTAGAGGACCACTGATGCCATATTTATGAGAGAATGTTGGAGTAGTCATTAATATTGTCCCAGGAGAGGCTTTGGGTGGTTCTAGATTCTCTTCCTCAAGCTTTTTAAAAATATATTTAACTATACCATCTTTCAAGATTCTCAAGATTAGAGGAGTGGTAGTATAAATAGAGTGCCAATAAGGAGTAAAAAATTCCTTTTCGTAGTTTATTATCCACTTCATAAGCATTAATTCATCCATTTTTTTAGAGTTAACAGTCTTAAAATTTGGATGATTATGATATCATTTTGAGACATATCTATTACTATAGAAAAGGAATCTCATGTAAGATTAGAAAAATTAGATCTAAAGCATGGTTTTACAAACTATAAATGATATAATGATGAAGTATGGTCATGCTAGTTGTAGGATCTTAGTCATCTCCAACAATTTAAATTTGAACTTTTAGTCTTATAGATAGAGTCAAATCATCAAGTTTGATGTTGAAGTATAAGCAATAGTCACACTCCTATTGTTAAGAGTGGTCAGGAGGGTGTTGATCAAAGCATTACATTAAGATGTATACATTGTGTCTAATAGAGAAATCCAAGTTGTTGCGGAATCTCTTTTCTTCCATGTAACATTAAGACCATGCAAATAGTGCCTACATGGAGATTTGCGTAACCTTGTTTTTGCCATAAAGAAATTAGTTTAAAGAAAAACTCCAGAGTTACGTATAATTATGTAAAAGTGGATTTAAGCCATATTGGTCTAATCTAGAACCCTAGATCAATTTTTTAGGTTGAGGTCTATATGTGGAAACTAAAGAGCGAATACTCTTTGTAAATAATCTAAATATGTGATATAGATTATATGGGCTAAAAAGGGTAGATGAGTATCATAGATCTTAGTGCTTCGTGTAAGTGAGTCATTTATACAAGGTTTTCTATTTTACTAGAGAGGGTTTTCCTAAGATCAAAAGGGCATTGTCCTAAAAAAAGAGTTTAATAGAAATGAATTGAGTTTACTAATGAGGTTGGAACTTCACCCATGGTTATCTTGGTTCTCCTTACTCACTTTTATCAATAATAACTTTACCACTGTCACTAAAGAAGCTTATGACTTTGATATTACACAGGAACACTATATGAGGGTTATGCGAATGATAGAAAACCATTTGCAATATAATAAAGCAGATCTCTATACGAGCTCCAAGATAAACAAAGATAATTATAGCTAAAACGTCAGGTATACTAGTTGAGACACAAACTCTTCATCTCTAAAAGGGCATCGACTCTTAAGACTTACCTTTTAAGGATCTAAGTTAACCAATTTTCTCTGTATAGCTTAAAACTCAAATAGAATCATAAGTCTAAGACCATTATTCTTTTTATTCAAACTACATTTTTCTAAGGTTGGAGAAAGTTTATGATTTTTTTCCTTTTAGATTAGCAATTCAACCTTATTCTAATTTAATAAATTAAGTTTTAATTTATTGAACTTTAAGTCAAGTTTAATCCAGAGATAGATCCAAAGTTCATTTCAATATCTTACATTAAAACAATGTTGTTTTGATGTAACTAGCTAGATAGTAGTTCGAAGCTGTTAGAGTCAAACTCAATAATTCAAGATTGGTTTGTCCTGTCATCATCCCTATTTTTATTGTCTTATTTAAATATCATATTAATTATAATAACAAACAAACATAAATTTTTTAAGTTGAAAAAGAATATATTAAAATTCAATGTAATAA
Organism: Erythroxylum carthagenense; assembly: GCA_026413575.1. Lineage (NCBI taxonomy): Eukaryota > Viridiplantae > Streptophyta > Magnoliopsida > Malpighiales > Erythroxylaceae > Erythroxylum > Erythroxylum carthagenense. Next base: position 74,381,946 of record JANZLD010000005.1, on the reverse strand, counting down.
AGATAATCAATTTGTTGAATCTTCTACTTATACCAAGTAAAAGTTGGTATAAAGTTCTTTTTACCATATGTGTTCAAGTATTAGGTTATATCAAGAAATTTTAAGTTAGATACAATGTCAAATTTATAAATTAAAAAATAAAAGATTAAATTAATTTTTAAAATTTTAAATATAAAAATATTTTTAAAATAATTATTATGTCTAAAAATTATATTTATGATAGTTTTAATGAATAGAGTTATTGAGTCAAAATTTAAAGTATTTTTATTTTAATTATAATATGGAAATAAATTTTAACAGGTAATTAATTTTTATATAACTAAACATATTTTTATGCCTATTAGCTACAATTATCTTCAAATATTATTTTTATATTTTATTTTTTTCAAAATATTTTTAAAAATTATTTTTATTCTCCCCATAAACATGTAAGTATAATTTATTCTATAAAATATTAAAATATAAAATAAATATTTTTTATTTTAATAAATTTTACAATAATTTTATAATAATAGAGTAAATTTTAGTTATATAAAATTAAAATTATTGTATAGTTTTAAAATTTTATTCAAAAGAGTATCTGGTATTGCCAGATACCAATACTATCTCATATATATGGCAAAACTATTATCAATTTCAGTACAATTTTCGTAACATTGAATTAAAAATAACAATTATTATAAATTAGGAAATTAAAATGCATTTTTAAAATTTTTATTTAACACGCGTATGAAAAATAGTAATTGTAAATTTTTTTACTATAAAAAAGTTTTTTTAAAAAAGTTTGTGTGGCATACTTCATTATTTGTTTTTAACATAATCAATATTTATTCGGAGATAATAATGAAAGTTTATACTATTTATAATTTTAAGGTAATTAGCTCGAGCTTGAATCTGAATCTGGCCCGAGGCCCAATTGAGCAAAGAAAACCGAACTTAAAATTCAATCAACTCAAACCTAATCTATTAATTTCCGGCTGAGTCAGACCCTTTTATCATTCCATGATCAATCATTTTTTTGCAATGTTGTTTCTCACTCATACTTTTCATTTCGATAATGAAATATAAACAAAATTTATTATCATTCCAAATTACAATATTATTACTATAGACCTATCTCGTAATTTATTTTCGTATAAATTATTATAATTGTCAAGAGTATATTGGAAATTTACTTATAAAGTAAAAATGATTTACCGCTTATGAAATGTAAGAAAGGATATGTAAGACCAATCGCTTCTCGTGTATATTAATTGGAAAAAAGAACAAACTCACCAATGAATTACGGATACTGACACGGGAAATTACAGGTGATGTCCTCCTAATATAGCCACGTGTAACTTTGAATTTGCATCGTGTATCTAATGGATTATGGTCAAGTATGCCAATAATTGCTTAATTATAAATAAGAAAAGGCAAAATCTAGCAACACATTAGTAAGTAGTTTGTTTTTGTTAGAATTTTTAATATACTCATAATGTAAAGTCCAATAGACTTAGGTCAATCATTATTAAAATGATTAGAACTAATAATTTGAATAATTGATTCTTATCATTTATAAACCTTTTAACAATTTCAAGTTTTGTCAATATAAGATGCTCTAATATTTTCTTGCAAGTACAATTAAAAATAGATATTCAATTGTCACTTGAAATAAATGTAGTAGTAATCAAATAGAGAATTAAGAAATTAATAATTCAGATAAAACCTACCTTAATATCATATTATATTTTTAATATGAACAAAATTGTAGAATCTATTAATTAAAAACTATTATAAAAATTATTAAAAGTCTATTTGCACTTTATGATTCATATTTTTTCATGGAGTGTAAAAGGAGTCTGGTATGATATATAATCATTTTAAGAAAAAGGAGAAGGAAGATCGAGAACTTAGAGCATACTGGTGGGTGTGTTTTTCACAAAACGTCTCATACTCCAGCCTATTTCTTCCCACAACCCAAGACCAAGAGAAGAGATCCAAATTTCTCCCAGTGTCGTCCCATCCCGTACGCTAAATTTGCGGATTGGTCCCTAATAAAGTGGAAAGCAAAATATTACTACATCATTGTCACCCCAATTACACGCAACAGTCCCAACACAGTTTCAAAATCAACACAAGCCACGTGTCCAACAACAGTCTATCTATATATAGCTTTTTAATTTTCCAAAGAGACAATAAAAACATTCTGTAATACAGTATATTGTTAAAGAACGAAGTGTGATAAATATAGGAAATGAGAGAGAAAAAAGTGTGATTAGTGAAGAGTGAGATGCTACTTACATCCAAAACAAAAAACAGTTATATTTGTTAAAATGATTAATCAAATTCAAATTTATCTTTTCTCCTCCTCTGCCCTCTCCATCTGTTTGAACTCTCTTTGCCTTAATTATCTCCCACTATTTGTCCCTCCCATAATCTCTTTCCCTCTCTCTCTAAGAACCGTCTCTATCTCTCCCTCTCATGCATGGGATTAACCTCCGCCGTCTGATCAGCTGACCGGCATTCCGGGGATCGGTTCCAATGATTGGTCATTTGGATTCGGGCACAGGGGAACTTCATCTCCAGTTGGCTTCATTTGGTCTCCGACTTGTATCTCAGATCCGTTTTCTCGTGATTTGAACCGCTCCTTTCCGTGGTATCCAAACTGTTTGACGCCGACCACCTCATCACCATCTGATTAACGCTAATATTGATAATAGGATTAACAATACTCCCCGTGTGTGTGTGCGCGCGCGCGTTTGGTAGTAGGGTTAGGGTTTGAAGGAAGGATGTTCAAGAAAATCATGAAAGGTGGGCGTAAGCCCTCGAAATCGGAGGGCAGCGAATACGGGTTCGGACCGCCGGGTAGGAACTCCGGGTCGGGTCCCAACTCGAATGTGGTTGTAAACCACGCGTCACGTGCGGCGCCTCCAACTTCACAAGGTCCGACGCCGGTTACCGCTCCACCGCCGATGAACGCTGTCGAGCCTCTACCTCTCTTCCGCGACGTGCCGGTATCGGAGCGGCAAAACCTGTTCCTCAGAAAGCTCCAGATTTGTTGCTTCCAGTTCGACTTCAGCGACACGTTGAAATCCGCCCGCGAGAAGGAAATCAAGAGGCAGACACTTCTAGAGCTTGTGGATTTCATCCAATCCGGGTCGGGTAAGATAACGGAGGTTTGTCAGGAGGAGATGATCCGAATGGTCGCCGTCAACTTCTTCCGGTGCCTGCCTCCGGCTTCGCACGAGAACACCGGCCAGGAGGCCGCCGATCCGGAGGAGGAGGAGCCTTGTCTGGAGCCCTCGTGGCCTCATTTGCAGCTAGTTTAGGAGCTTCTGTTGAGGTACGTCGTGTCGTCTGATACGGACACGAAGGTCGCGAAGAGGTACATTGATCATTCATTTGTTCTGAAGTTATTAGATTTGTTTGATTCGGAGGACCCGCGAGAGAGGGAGTATTTGAAGACGATTCTTCATAGGATCTATGGAAAATTTATGGTGCACCGTCCTTTTATAAGGAAGGCGATTAATAATATATTCTATCGGTTTATATATGAGACTGAGAGGCATAGTGGGATTGGAGAGTTGTTGGAGATTTTAGGGAGTATTATTAATGGGTTTGCTTTGCCAATGAAAGAGGAGCATAAGTTGTTCCTTGTAAGGGCATTGATTCCTCTGCATAAGCCGAAGCCCGTTTCGTTGTATCATCAGCAGCTGTCTTATTGTATTGTTCAGTTTGTTGAGAAGGATTATAAGTTGGCAGATACGGTCATAAGGGGGCTGTTGAAATTCTGGCCTGTGACCAATTGTCAGAAGGAAGTTCTCTTTCTTGGAGAGCTTGAGGAAGTGCTTGAGGCCACGCAGTCTGCCGAGTTTCAGCGGTGCATGGTTCCCCTTTTCAGGCAAATTGCTCGCTGCCTTACTAGCTACCATTTTCAGGTTTGTACGAATGTTAGTAAAGTTAATGTTTTGGAGCACTTGATTTTGTATGTTACATAATGTTGTGAATTAATATAACATACAACTAAATAACATGACAATGTTAAGTATCAAACTGGTGCAAGAGGAATGATTTGTAGTTTAACCGAGATAAATGTTTTTCTGCTAATTATATAGTCTGTTGTCTATATTGTTCTTTTATCAAGATTTTGCTTTACCAGTTCTCCTTTCCAATTTTGTATTGAGTTTTTTTAAGCCTTTAACTATATTGAGTTGCATTGAAATGATATCTGTGGCTTAGTGTTCATCTATGTTGTTTGTATTATGTTGTAGATTCACTTTATAAATTATGTTTTCTGTAGCTTACTGGGCATAAGTTATTACTGATGATGCTGATATGATTTCTTTACAAAAACTAAATAATATAAGATAGTGGTCTATTGTTGGCCTATTCATGCTTTTTATTTTTTATTTAGTGAGGTTGAAACTGTTTGTGTTGGTCATTTTACTTACAATTATAGAAATATCCAGTGTGCATATTTTTATTGGTCCTTGAGGATTTCGTTGGGATTAATGTGATATTATTTGAAGCTATGATGTAGGTATAGGAGGTACTTCCTGATGACTGAAATATTCTTCTTTGGCTTCTTCTACTTTCTTACTGCCTTTGCTTTGCTTCCTTGTTTCTTCTGAAACTCAATTGCTGGTTGCTGGTTGTTAATTGATTTTGGCTGATTTTTTGCTCATAACATTGTCTTCTTCAGTTGGCTTGAACTTGCTTCTTGAAGATCTTGATTCGAGCAGATTTGAACATGGTGGATGAAATTACATACATATTTCTGAACTAAATTCTCTGTTTTAAATTCTAATTCTTTTTTTACTATCACTTATTTATACAATGCACAAAAGAGTTTGTTTTGACCATTTGAGATGGGCCGTGGGAATTACTATGTCATTTTTATTTCCTCTCAGGATTTGTGTGGTAGAGAATATTACTATGATTGCCTACAAGATTTCTTCTTTCTACATTATTTTTGAACAAGTGGACCGTATTATTTACAGTTTGGAACTCATTTAAGCGACTCCCTTTCTTTCTTATCAGAAATAAACAGTATGTGGTGGTATATGTGCATGGAGTTCTTTTTTCATTTCGCATATGATACCTTCGTTTTGATCCTTTATGTCTCTTCCAATAAGCTATTTCTGCAGTTATGGAATCGACTATATTGCTGTGCAATGTGTTACTGCAGACGAATGAGGTTATTGTTGTGATTATGTTGGAAGATTCTCTTAGGCCAAATTGCGATTGCAGGTTGCGGAGCGAGCCCTGTTTTTGTGGAATAATGAGCACATAGTGAGCTTAATTGCTCGGAATCGTGGTGTTATATTGCCAATCATATTTGAGGCATTGGAGAAGAATATTCAGACTCACTGGAACCAGGCAGTTCATGGGCTGACAGTCAATGTTAGAAAAATGTTTCTGGAGATGGATGCAGAATTGTTTGAAGAGTGTCAGAGGCAGTACGCAGAGAAAGAGGCCAACGCAATAGAAGTGGAAGAGCAGCGAGAGTTGACATGGAAGAGACTGGCAGATATCGCAGCGCAGAGAGGGGGTGAGGATATGGTTATTGTTTAACTGATATGTGCTGGTGGTTGGATGTTCAGCATAAAGAAAAGGAAAAAAGAAAACGGAAGAGTGGGAGATCATGGGAAAAATGCTCATCCCCATTTTGGTGCGCTATTCTTTCTAATTTTTGTCTTCTCTTACTTTTTCTTTTTTTCTTTTAATCCCTTTCTATATGATCTCAATCAAATCATTAAAGAAATCAAGAAAAAGCAGCCATAAATTGTAAATTTAAAAGGGAAAAATGTACGGAATTTGTTAGCAAATATGCTGCACTGCACATGAGAATGATTTGTGAGAATCTCCTGTGATTTATTCTTGACCTTATTATGTTCCCTCGTTAGAGAAAAGAAAAGAAAAAGAGAAATATTGAATTTATTGATTTCCTTGAGCATAAATTGAGTCCTTGACTTTTTTTTTCAATATTTAATTAGATGTCAATTGTATCCAAAGGCAATATCAGGTCCTAAGTAGTCAATAATGTACATTTTACAAGCCACAATATCTTTAATTATTCAATTCCTATTTTGTTTTATTAAATCTTATTGGTTCACATATATGTATAAACCAAATTAAGTGATAGGGTTGGAACAACCGTCGAAGTCAGGTGTTCTAACCCCACAATATGTTTGTATGGTACACTCATCTTACCAATCCTTCCGTTTCACTTTTAATGTTTACTCGTCTAATGATTGTAATTTTCGTCTAATGGTTGTAATTTTGCTGGCCTTCTCTCCTTTCCCATTGATTGCATGGTTGTTTGAATACTAAAGAAAATTGAATCTAAATAATTTGGAAACTAATACTGAATTAATATCCATTTAACTCAAAGGAGAAAATATGTATAATGAATTTCCTTTGATATTTTATTTATTTTAAAATTATTTTATTTTTTAATATAATAAAATCTTTTCATATTATGAATTTTACAAGATAAAATTTTAATTTTTTAAACTAATCAAATAAAAATTATTCTTAAAATTGAATTATAATAATTTAGTTATACAAGTTGCATGTGTAATAAATAGTTAAAATGATCATTTTAGTTAAAATAATTTGATACACGTTTAATAAAATATTTTTAAAAATCTAAAATAATAATAATAGTTTTAAAATTGAAAGGGTCATACACACATACAAATGTGTATATATATAACTCTAAAGTATTGGCATTGTTCAATTTGAGAATTTAATGTTTGGAGGATGAATAAGTTACAAACTTTAGTGCACAAGACTCTTTTGTAAAGGTTGGGAAGAGATATTAATTGTACGCGGCTTTCCTTTTATAAACAAAAAGATTATTTCAGTGATTGAAATATATGATCTTTCGATCACAAAAGAGTAACATTATTAATTGCTTTAAGACTCGCTCGTTAAAATTATTTTTAAATGAAGAATAGCTGTTACTAAATTGTTTTTCTTTTCCTCATTCCCCCACTTTCCTTCCCCTCTAGTTTGAAAGTAAGTTTTACCTCAAAATGTTTCACAATATAAAAAATTTTCATAATATAAAAAAAATACATTTTAACATTAAAAACGTTTAAAATAGACCTCTTAATTATGTTATAACTTTTTTTAATTTTTAGGAGTCTTTGTGAACCAAATTAAATACTAGCGTGGACTCCAAAAATTAAACTTTAAACTTAATTTAAGCATCTACCCATTGATGATCCATCAATCCCTCCCCCTCGCAAAGTAGCACCAATTCCATTCCCATTTGGCGAGATTGATCCGCCTGCTGCAATTAATCTAGAGGACTTACCTGAATATCCACTCTCAAGTGATCCACTAATTGAAGCTCGTGAGGTAGGCCTAACCATGGATGCAGAACCAACATATCCAGCTATTGAAGCTCCTAAGCTAAGTCCACTAATGGATGCAGAACCAACTCTAGAACTAGCTCCAGAACTAGTTCCACCTCTAAGTACAATTATACTTCTAGTATCTCCAATATCACAACAAAAACAAGAAACGAGCAATTACGCAGGACTACATCCACTTTTACAAAAGCAGGTACCTAAAGAATGTCACGAAGTACACAAGATCACTATTGTATTCCATAAGAAATATGAGTTTTCAAGATGGATCCATTCACTCCTTTTATCAAAAGATATTGCGATGTTATTCAAGTATGCGAGTCCAATTGCTAGATCAATATCTTCAAACCCACCCACTTACACTCGATCCTGAATATCATCGCAGACAATTTCTTTAATTTCTATGGTTACTTAACAATTAAGTCCAGGGTCACCAAGTTTTTATTTCATGTTTGTGAATTCTTTGTGTCTATTCACAATTGGTCTTACGAATCTTGTCTTCTTTAATTTCTTTCTTTTTACAGTTTCATGTATTAGGTCATATAAGCCAATATGAGTGTAGCTTGTTTGAATTCACCTTTGATCTTTCTTGTTGTCTCCACCCTTACAAATTTTAGGCTTGCTTATAAAAGTGTTACATATTAAGTTGTGTGGATGAAACCCTAATCCCTAAATTAACTCGGGATTTAATTTTTAGGGTTCAAATCAGCATTGCATGTGGCTCATGTGGACCCTTTTAAAAAATTCCACGTTAGCATAGTCGATAGAATCCTAAAAATTCCACCAACTAAACCGCTAGTTAAAGATTTTTTTTGAAACACTACAATCTCATTTATATTTTGTGAAATGTTTGGTTCTAACTTAAATTTTGGTTGAATATTAGAAGGAAAAGATACCTTCAACCAATTAATATATACACAAATAAACAACAAAGTTTGATTCTTATGTGTGTATAGAAAATAGAGGGTGAGCCTTGAAGCAACCGGTAAAGTTGCTCCTTTGGAACCATAAGGTCAAAGCTTCAAATCACGAAAATAACCTCTTTGTAAAAATATAAAAGGAAGATTGCGTACATTATGACCCTCTCTAGACTCCCCATAAAGCGGGGAGCCTTGTACACTGAGTACGCTGACTTTTTTCATTTAAAGAAGACAAAGAGACTAAAAGTAGAAGTCCTTATAATTCTTATATGTCAATTGGTGTATCTAGTTCAACTTTGGATTTTCAAGATCTAAAAACATTAGAATGGTGAAAATGATATAAGATTTGATTGGTATGCACAAGTATTTGGAGTTGAATGTGCATGTAATTAGATGTATAATTCTTCTTACAAATTATAGGTAAGTTTAGCCACTCCGGGATGTCAAATATATCTCTTCTCACCAAATACTAATTATTTTTTCCTATTGAACAAGGTTAAGTTACTTTTATTTCTAAATCAATGGTCCAGAAAGGTCAACGGTGTAATTTGCCCCTTAATTTTTCACAAAAGGCCTGAGCAAGTCCCCACTACTATCTTTTTTTTTGGAAAATGAATATTGGATTAACCATAGACAAAATTATGTCCACGTTACAGTAAGTTCAAGTCAGGCTCTATTTAGACAAGTATATTACAAAATGAGATAAACTATAAAACGTAGAAATCTACATTAAACATACCACTGTCATCTCATATATGAGGAGAGAGAAACCTGTAGATTTTTTGCAATTAATGTCACTCGAATCCAGTTGATAATCATGTCTGCTAGGAGATATTGTACCTCCTCCAAGCGGGGAAATTATCTACAATTGTGTTCCCTCCATAGGAAGTAGATAGTAGTAGAAAATGCAGATTATAAAGTATTGCATTAGGCATACCTTTTTGTAGAGTTCCCAATGGCCTAGGTCAATGTATGATCCCAAGTATAAGTATAGACATTTCCTGGTAGCATGTGCAAAATCCTACTCCAGACTGCTTTTGAGTAAGGACATAGAAATAAGAGATGATCCTTATCCTCAATAGTCACTTTACATAACATAAAAGTTGAGTCCATAGAGTCATGCCATTGACTTTTAGTCCTAAGTTTGTTTTTGGTTGCTAGCCAAGCTATAAAGGAGGCTTTAGGATGATGGAATTAGTCTATAAGAGAGAAGACCAAGGCACTTTTATTAACCTTTGTGCAAGGATTGTATGGCATGATTTATTGGAGAATTTTTCATTCAGATCTGGAGACCATATGTAACGAACTACTTTCATAATGCATATGCCTGAACATCCAGAGGATATTTGAGAACATACTCTACGAGAATAGTATGTTGGAACAATCACATTAACTTATTTAAGGCATCACATGTAACACCCAAAAACCCCCTGGGAGGATACATGGATGCCATCTAAGACAGAACAGACAAAACCAAACATCACACTGATATTTATTTTATTTAGTAACTCAAACCCACACACATATATTAC
>JANZLD010000005.1:74347177-74358810 GCA_026413575.1 Erythroxylum carthagenense | reverse complement strand
TAGATGCAAAGCTAACTTCACAGATATTAGAGAATCACTATATTAGAATCTTAATGTACCACAACTAGTGAAGTGCAAGGGGTCTGAACTCAACCATGGACATAAGTAACAAGTCTTGTTGTTATAGTTTGTTGTAAAAGAATATATCATATGACAGAAATATAGCATCGGTTTAACCTTGATCTAGTCACAATGTTATGATTGTATAGTCCTTATGTAAATATACCCTTTGTACGGTTTAAAAGTTCATGTTAAAAAAATCCAGAGATATTATTATAGCTTTTTTATTATATCATCACTGAGCTATTAGCCCAACAAGTCTTCGAGTTGGGACAGCCGGCAACTTCATCTATTATGTATGATCTACCTTGGGCTGAAGAGTTGGTCTTGAGCAACAAAATTTCAAAGAGTTTATATTATCTATAATCCATCTAGACTAACTGAACGTTAAACTTCTTACTTTGCATCACTTTCTATTAAGGGGAAATCCGGCGTTATTCTTTTATGTTTCTAGGTTCTAAAAGGACCACAAAACCTATCAAGAGTTGCATTATCGATACCTACACTTGTATTTAGATATCCATATACAGCTGATACCTAATGTTTGGAAACATTTTCTCTATTATTTAGAAGAACTATGTGCTACTGAAATTTTACAAATCCCATGTCTTAGTGAAATTTCTACTAAGTGTTATTGTTGTAGTTGGTACCTAATGAATATAAAGTTCAAAGGCTATCCAAAAGAGATCTCATAATCAAGGTGCACCAGTTTCTTTTCCTTATCAATTAGCTTTGGAACCTCCGGTATCTATTAGGCTATATTTGGTTGGAGATTTATTAGTTGAATAGAATAGAATATAATATTATTCCATCATTTAAGATGAGGGTTTGTTATAAAATGGAATTAAATGGGATAGAAGATGAGTGTTTAATATTATATCTCATTTCATCATAAACAGTAAAAATGAAAATTTTCCAAATTGGAGGTTTATGATGAAATGTAAAATGATAGACAACTTTTCACTGTGTTATATTATAAGTCCTTCCAAACAACATTTCACTATATTACCCTTCCATCCCTCCCAAACAATATTTTTCTAATATCATATCCATTTGCATTCCGTTCTATTATAAATCATTCAATTTCATTTTATTCTATTAAAAACTTTACGTCCAACCAAACATATACTTAGGCTCTATAATATTTATTCTCCATTTAAGTAACATATTTTATAAAAAATATGTCAATTTAAATTGTCATAACTTTTATTTTTATGGAGTGATTCACATATAAAAGGAATATCATATCTCAAGTAAAACCCAAATAAAAACTTAAAGATATTAAATTATAGGCACATACTTATATTTAAGTTATCTTTTAACTTTTATTTGTAATGTATGTGAGAAATACAAAAAACTTATAATAAACCTTTAGTCTGCAATTGAAGTTGTAAATGATAAAAATCAGACTAACATTAAAATCTCCCACTTCGAGCTAATTTTGTAATAATATCGCCCTTCCTTTTTGTCATGCATGGTTTGGCTAGTGTTTAGCCTAAAGGACGCATTAGAAAGAATAATCAAATCCGCCAGGAACCTGCATCTTACTGTACTTCACTAAAATTCCTGAGCCACAATCAGCTTCAATGGTTTAATAAGTTCTTCCACACGACCAAAAAACAGAAAGAAAGAAGATCCTAGAAATGAACTTCCAGTTGTAAATTTTAGCTGAAATGTTTATATTACAGGTTTTTCAAAGTGAATGAGGAAAAAGTTCCAACAAGTAAGCTTAAGTTCTTGCTATAGCTTGGAATTCATGTCTATAGCAATGTTAGAATAAAACAAGCATGAGATTGCAAGCAAAAGCGCAAAAATAGTACACATAAAGGGCATTGTCAGTGAAGAAGCACCCCCTGAGTAATCGTCCGAGAACTCATCATCAGACCCTGGTCCCGCTTCTCCACCATTGCCTCCAGTGCTCCACATTCCTAGGTTGTTGTCCCTGTATATTAACACGTAAGCTCACAAACACTTATGTCTGTCAATTCAAGAATGTTACTATAAAGAGTTTTAGGCTCCTAATGATCCTTGTAAAGTGGTAGTTTGCAGGATATGAGGGAGGTTAAGAGAAAGATAGGAAAAGAATAAAAGAAAATGGACAGTAAAGGAAGAAGAGTAACCTGCCACCAACACCCAGAACACCAGAGTGCATGGTGAGGAAGTCAATTTGATCGGCGGATTTTGGCTCAACGCTGTAGGCCTTCTCATACTTAACCTCTAGGCCCTGTCCTGATGCCACAAAAAATGCCCCATTCACCAGTACGTCTCCCTCCGATCTCCAATTCCACCCTTTCCAGTCACCGTCCGGAGTCTCCAACCTTTTCGTTACCTACAAAATGCCAGTCAAAAAAACAAAAAAAAAACGCTTGAAACGTCATCTGTTTACTTTTTACCTCAAAATAGCTCCAGTTGAGACCCACCTTGAAAAGCCCTTAGTTACGGTGATTAGAGAGCATAGGCCCATTAAATAATGAAGGCTAAGACATCGAAAAAGTCGAGTGTGAAACAAATAATAATAATATACCTCCTTGGCATTAGGATCAGAAGGAGCAGTGTAGCGATTCCCTTGGCTATTAATGGTAGGGTTTCCACTGCCACCAATAGCATACATTTCCCATGCAGTGAAGTCATTGTTGACCACATGCACATACCCTTTTCTACACCTTGGCATTCTCTGCACCAGCTTCTCTCCAAAATGGTTAAAAGCTATGGTCACCTGCATCCCCGTGTCTGGCGTATAGTCGTCGCTGTGACCCAATAACATCACCTCGTTGTGATGCGAGAAAAAGTTGTTTGAAATTGTGATTCCCGTGGACCCCATCACCGCATCGATCAGGCCGTCCTTGCAGTGGGACAGCGAGCAGTGGTCAATCCATATATCCTTGGACCCAAAGATGGATATGCCGTCCCCGTCTGATAGGGTGCGGTATCCATAGTGGGATGGGCTTGATCGCACGTTAGTGTTCCCTGATATTTGAGAAATTTTGGAATTATTAAAGGAAAAAGCTATGTCATTAAATTCAGATTATTGAGCCCCACCCCACACAGTTCCAAATAAAGCATCGGTGCAAAGTTGGATTCCAATTAAAAGCGGAGGTCCAAAAGCTATCTGTACATAGCCTTAATTTGCACCAATCACATAACCACCAGTTTCTAAAAAGTAATTTATAATTACTGAATTTTATATATTTATTCGAATTGTAAGTGTAAAATCACAATTCAAACTGTTTCATTTTATTAATACGTATTAAGACAATCCCATCATAAAAAAGAAAGAGAACGCTTCGTATGGTATAGTTGATGACCCTCTTCTAAAAGGAGCGGGCGTGATTTTCTGTACTTTTTATTCTGTTTTAATCTTATTTTTTTATATCTTAGTCAAATTACATAAATATATGATTGAGATAAAATAGTGCAGAGTTATAGTTGAGATAAAGTATAACAGAGTTAGAACAACATAGTAAAGATTATATATAGTAGGAGCCTTGAGATTTGTCCATTTTTCTAATTCCAGAATATCTATCTTTATAACATTTATTCTATTAAATGTAAAAAAAATGATATTTTTAAATCCGAAGAAACCAAAATAATCAAAAGAAAAAGTGAATGCCAATCTGACCTGATTGAACGCAGTGGTGAATATGGATATTGTGAATGATAATGTTGCTTATATACTGCAAAGTAAGGCAGCCACCACCCACTATGTGGACATTAGCCCCACGTCCATCCAGGGTCTTGTAGCTATTGAAGATGAGCTCTTCTCTGAGCTTGATCAGCATGTTACTTGGAAACACAATCCAGAGTGGTTCATCCTGTATCACACCGTATCTCAACGTGCCTGGCCTTGGATTCACCGGATCATCGTCGGAGTCGTCAGTCACCACGTAGTATTCACCATTTTTGCCTCCCATTGCGTATTGCCCGAACCCAATAGCGCAATCAGCTAGCTTTTGACGGTTGTTAGGCCACTCGGGGTCGCATTTCCAGCAATCGTCTATGGGATTGCCTGTCAGGCACGGGGCCGCCTCCTTTTCCATGATTTGTCTTCTTGATATGGAAGCATTTACTCTTCTGCATTGTAGGGGAACAAGATTAATTAGTTCAGAATTTCTCACTTTTTAAATGCTAGCAAACATTCGTCACTCACCTACCATACAACAAGCCCATAAACGAGACTACAAATATTACACGGGGTCCATGAAAGGACAAAAGAACAACGTCAAAAGACGAAATGTTGAGGATCCAAGCTTTACTTTAGTTTAAAGAATGATAACGAGATAACTAAGCATTGCCTGTAAATTTTAGCCAAAAATCTAAATGCTAGCTTCTATGAACAGTGAAAGTTGCCTATTCCAAGCTCCTAGAAAGTAAGATGGTTTTGAAAATCATCAGTGAGCAACAAACATCAAGTATCAACCAAATGCAGGCCAACCTAGTTAAGATGATTGAGAAAAAAGAAAACATATGAACTGTCAGGAAACATAATTTGCAGGGATATACAATATCCAAGCAGCATTGTACCTGTGAACCTCTTGTGCAACTGCTTCAGGATAGGGATGTGGGGTCGAAAATGTTGTGAGGTTGAACGTTGAACACCCGAGTGGGAAGATTGAGCTCAGAAGTAGAAAGTAGACAATGCAGATGGTTTGAAGCATTGCTCTTCCTCTAGAAGAGAAAATTGTTGGTTTCTGTTGCTTAGCACTGACGAGGCACTATTTGTTGGGAGATAGTGAACTGTAGTGACCGTTGTTAGAGAGCTTGCTCTACTACAGGTCGATGTAATTATGCATACATGTGTGGGAGATACCTTTATTTCTCTCTTTTTTGTCCTGTTTATGCTCATTAGTCTATTGATTTATAACCAGGGGTAAATGGCCTTTCCAAATTCACTTAATGGAAGTGAAAGAAAAAAGAGCAAGAGTGTGTGTTTTTCCACTCACTACTGAGAGAATCCCGCCCCATCCAATGGAGATTTTAGTCATTCAAGGAGTAGCATAATTCAAAAAAGTAGGATTTCTGGTCCCTCCCTCTAGAGAGACAAAGAGCCGTCAACACAAGTTGCGTAAGTTGTAGGAGTTAAGAACTAGTTGAACTATCCACAAAATACGTAGAGCTTAGCCGAAATAAGTAGACAATTACACAAATTTGGGAAACAGTGTTAATGGGAATCGAGTTGAAGATCATGCGGGCGCCAATGCAGCTCCATCTTGTTCCCTCCTTTATATGATAACTTTTATAATAGAGAGATACATGTATTTATTCTTATATATTGTCTTCCCTTCAACATATTGCGCTGCAAATTTATACAAATATATTCCTTTCCTCTTCCGCATGCAAAGCTGATTATCCATTAACATTAAAGTAATTCTAACTGAATCCCCAATTATGTCTCTTTAACTAACTTGGTCCCACTAGTTCCTCAAAAGTTTCTTCATTGATTTCTCATTTGTTTTTTAACCATGTATTTTCTATTAGCAAAAATAGCAAAAAATTATATCGGAATAACTTATCTGAATGCAAGGCGTCGTGAAAATCATTGTCTTAAGTCAGAAATATCTCCTCTACGGTGTAGCAAGATAACAGTATTCAATCGTAGAGTTAACAACTTCTCCACCAGCCTCAACGCATCTCAGAAAGTAAAGTAGGAATTGTCTCCGAGAAATAAGAAAAGTAGAGGAAACTAGAAGAGAACAAATATGTATTTGCCATGAGCAACAAAGAAGATGCTTGGTGGTCTGGGAGGAGGAGAACGCATGTCTTATAAATTGTGAAGAGGGAATGACGTTATAATAAAATTAAAGGATCGTTAATGAGTAATAATAGTGACAGAACCTGCTAGAGAAATTAACAACTTTAAAATGCCCTGGTCTCATTATCGTTATAGAGAGATAGCTCAAATATTCTCATTGGAGAGTGGCTAGCCCCTTCATAATCACGTTGATGAGTCCATCAAGTGTGTACTGCTCACACCACCAAAACTTGAATTATTGAACTCATTAAGGATTAAATCATCTAACCTCATCAAATGCAATAAAGTCACGCTAAGGGACACAATTCAACAATTGAATGCATCTCAGTATTATTCCACAAGCAAAGAACAAGTAAGTCGTCACCACATAACTTCGTTTGACCCATTAAACTTGATTTCTCAATACGGGTGTCCATCATGAAGTTACTACATAATTGGGCTCGACTCTATCCTTTTAGCATGCTCTGAAACTAGTTTCATACATAAAGCTTTTATAAACGGATCCACTAAGTTTCTCTCTGACTTGACATAATCTAGAGAGATTACACCATATCTAATTAAATTACAAACAATTTTATGTCTCAACCTAATATGTCTACGTTTGCCATTATATGTCTTGTTTTTAACAGCATGAATGGTAGCTTATGAATCACAATGAAGGGGCACAGAAGGAATTGATTTTTCCCAAAGTGGGATATCTGCTAAGAGATTTCTTAACCACTCAGCTTGCCATCCTGCGAGCTCTAAAGCCATAAACTCAGCCTCTATTGTTGATCTCACAATAGATGTACGCTTGGATGATTTTCAAGGCATAGCAGCTCCTGCCAAGGTAAAGATATAGCCACTAGTAGAGTGTGAATCATCACTCTCCATAATCCAATTAGCATCAGAATAGCCCTTCAATACAGGAGGATGACAATTAAAAGATAATACATAATGCATAGTATCTTTCAATTATCTCAATAAATGAATCAATGCATTCCAATGCGCTTAACTAGGATTAAGAGTATACCTACTAAGTCTACTTACACAGTATGCAATATTAGGACGATAATAGTTCATCAAGAATATCACACTAATAAGAAATTTAGCATACTTAGCTTAGTTTACATTGTCATCAACATTTCACTTCAAAGCAACACTAGCATCATAGGGAGCCTTGACTAGTTCAACATTATAGTAACCAAACTTCTTCAAACAAATTTCAATATAACGAGTTTGATTCAACCTAAAAGCAAAGTCATTCCTATCAACTTTAACGCCTAAAATGAAGTCCTCAGGTCCAATATCTTTCATATCAAAGGAAGACTTTAGCAAACTCTTGGTAGTGTCAATGATAAATAAACCAGTATCAAAATAAGCATATCATTTATATAAAAAGTTATGATCACACAACCATTGGCATCAGATTTCATATAAATGCAAGAATCAAAATCATAGGAGGTAAACTATGTTTGAAAATCTAATTTTCAAATTTCTCATGTCACTATTTGAGAGCTTGTTTGAATCCATACAAACACTAGACCAACTTACGCACTTTTTCCTCCTAACCAGGCACTCTAAATCCCTCAGGCTGGACTATATAAATTTTCTCAACAAGATTACCACTCAAGAAAATCATCTTAAAATCCATTTGGTGCACATGAAGCTTAAATACTAAGGCAATACTAAACAACGTCCTTATATATGCAATTTTAGTAACAGGAGAGTAAGGATAAAAAAACTCCAATCCTTCCTTTCGTTTAAAGCCTTTAATCATAAGTCTTGCCTTGAATTTCTTAATAGTTCCTTTAAGTCTCAATTTTTTTAAAAAAATCCACTTACACTCCAAAGGTTTGCACCCTTAAGGTAGATCAACTAAAACTCGATTTTTATTTGACATGATTGACTCTAACTCACTATCTATGGCTTCTTTCCGAAAGGTAGCATTCACTAAACTCATTGTTTCTTCATAAGTTTTGGGATCTTCCTCAATAATATACGTGACCACAAAAACGTCATCTATCTTATCAGGTTTTTTCACCATAAAGGAAGTAATAAAGTTATATCCAAAACTAGTGGGTACTCTAGCTCTTTTGCTTTTCCTTAGTTCAACAATTTCCTCTTTATTTATGTCATCATTGGTAGAAAAACTAGGAACAAATTCTCTAGGAGCTTGCACACTCACTTTCATAGAAAATATTTTCTCAAAGAACACGACATTCTTGACTCCACAATTAGTTCATAAATGTTAGATCTCTCTTCTTTAACCATAAATCTATAGGCAGCACTATTAGAAGCATATCCCACAAAAATAGAATCAATGGTCTTAGGTCTAATATTTTCTTTCTCCTATGTTCAGATAGAGCAAACTTAACAAGACACCCTCACGCTTTCAAAAAACTCAAGTTAAGTGGATAATTTTCCAAATTTCATAAAAGGTTCAATCTAGTTTCTTATAAGGGACTCTATTTATAACATATAAAGTTGAGGGAATAGCTTTCCTCCATATAAAATCACGTAAACCCAAGAAAATTAACATTGCATTCATCATATCCTTAAGTGTTCCGTTTTTCCTCTCGGTTATTCCATTTTGTTCATATGTATAAGGGGCTAAAAGCTCATAAATAATCCCAACTTTTTCACAATAATCAACAAGAAAATCAATTCTACACTCATCACCTTTATCAGATCGTAACCTTTATCAGATCGTAATCTCTTAATTTTCCTTTCCAATTATTTTCAACTTTAGCTTTGTATTCCATAAACACTTCCTCTACATCACTTTTATTTATCAATAAGTAAACCTTAGTAAATCAAGAACAATCATCCAAAAAAGTAATATAATATCCCATGCCTCCTTTACTCAGACAAATCTTAAAATCACCCAAAAACAATTGTGACTCTCTCTCGGTCATTGACTTAAAAGGTTTCCTAGAGTTCTTAGCCTTAACACAAATTTGTCATTTTCTTCATTTTATTGTTGATCTAGTTAGGTAATAAATTTAAGCTTTTGACAATTAACATTCACATGCTCAAGTCTAGAGTGTCATAGATCTAGAGATTCAACAATATAAGCAAAAGAAGTAGACGCATTCATTTCAATATCAAGTACAAATAAGCCCGCGTTACAAAACTCTTTACCAACAAAGTTCTCATACTTAGTCAAAACTACCTTATCGGAATCAAAGGTAAGTTTAACACCAGTTTTGTTAAGTAATGCACCAGAAATCAAGTTTCTACAAACATCAAGAACAAATAAAAAATTTTCAAAAGCCAAAACTTTTCTAAAGGTGAGTTTGAGATTGACCTTCTTAACTCCTTAGACAGGAACTTTGTTAGAACTACCCATGTACACGAACTCACCATTGGAAGCATCATTCAATTCCTTAAACAAGTCTTTGTTGGTGCAGATATGATGTGTAGCTCCTGTGTCAACGATCAACTCTTCCCAATTTCTACCAAGGTTGACTTCAGATAGTACAATAGTAATGACCTCCTTGTCACCACTACTAGCAGTTTCGGCCATATTAGCTTGAGACCTACGAAAATTCTTCTGGTTACTTTGTTAGTACCCCTTTTGGTTTCTTTTCCTGAACTGTCATGCTTTCTGTCCTTGGTCCTTCTTCTTATAATTGATTCTAGCTTGGTAAAAAGCAGTAGGATGGCCTAGCTTATGGCACCACCAATAATCGCCATCAATTCTTTTGTGTTTGAACTGACCGTGCTTGTTGTTGTTGAAAGACCTGTTGTGTCCATCATTCTTATTGAAGTTACCTACATTTTTGTGTTTAATAACGTTAGTCTTAACAATAGGGGCAGGGTTGAGTAATTTGGCCTTGTCCTGTATACGGTTGACATCCTCAATCTTTATATGCCCTATCGACTCCTGTAGCTTCGTTTGTTTCTTTTTATGCCTCAACTAGTTTTATACTCATTCTCTAAGGCAGGCAATTTCTCAATAAGGGCATTTGCTTGAAACAACTCACACATGCTCACACCCTCAACAAGGATTTCAACAATTAGATTTTCATACTCTTGTAATTGGTCCATAATGAGCTTATCATCAGCAACAGTAAACTTTAACCACCTAGCAATTACATATTTCTTTGTACTGGCTTCATTAGTCTCATATTTAACTTCTAAGGCATCCCAAATTTGTTTGGCATTTTTGTACTTGCGATAGATATCAAATAATATATTTATCATATGGTTGAGCAATACTTCCCTAACAGTAAAGTTATCTTAGGGTTGGTATTGTCGCTAGGAATATCTTGAAACAACAAATAATCAATTTCGTAATTCTAAAAGTAAAACATAATTTTCATAGACCATCGTTTGAAGTTGCTCTCATCTAGAGGGTCTAATCTCATTAGGTCATGTATAATTTTCTAGGCTATAATGATAGAGGCAAAATCTATGTGGGGAATAGAAAGGGCAAAATTGACGTTGATTTCATTCACGGACTACATATCAAATCTAGAAACAGATATGACTTAGACAAAAATAATTAAACAGCACGAAGAACAAAACAATTTTGTTTTATTGATATTGAAATAAATAAACAACAGCAAGAATAGAATGGTATTATGACTTATACTGAAATCAACGAACAACAACAAGAATAGAACAATTTTCAACAAAGAACATGAAGAACAAAACAATATCCTGACAAAGAGCACGTAGAATAAAACAATTTTTGACTTAGGCACTATTTGGTTCAGCTTTTGGAGGTTCCAAAAGCACTTTTTCTACCGTAAAAATCATTTTAAGAAAAAAAAAGAGTGTTTGGCTGTAAATTTTAAAAGCACTTTTGACATAGAAATAGCTTTTTTTAAAACTAAAATACAGCTTTTTCAAAAGCTCAAATTTGGAGCTTTTCAGAAAAGCTCCTCATTTTGGCTTTTTCGGGTAGACTATTTTACGTCACTTACGTTTATAATGTATCTGATGTTTACGTTTATCACAAACCTTCCGTAGTTATTTTGCAAGCCGATCTTCACAAGGGAATGGTGACCGACTTCTCAAGGACACAGCTAACCCATCTTCACTCGCTTCATTTCAGGTGCTTGCTTTATTTTGCTTTTTTGTCATTTCTTGATCTGTTGGTTTCATTTTTGTCCCTGTCGCTGCTGAATCCTTACTATCTTTGCCACTCGCCGCCGTTTGAGAGGACTTGAGAAGCTTAGCCGCTGCTTGAGAGAACTTTGGAAGTAGGTTTATTTATCTTTCCTTTTTCATCTTGGAAAATCGAGAATTTCAGTACTGTTGAATGCGTGTCCAGTGGAGGAATATAAATAGACAAATTTCTTACGTTTTCATTTTCATCCTATTCTTGGCCTTCCTACTGCAAATATAAGATAATTAGTCCCAAATCTCATTCTCAATCTAGCTAGAAAACTTGCAGATTTGTTATTCTGATATTGCTTACTCTAGAAAAAAAATTCCTTGCTCTTCATCGCTTACCATCAGTCTATTAGGTAATTTACTGGTTTTTACTGATTTTTCTGCTCATGGAATCTCCTCAATATATCATGCACTTACTTTGATTACTCGACCATCATACGGAATTGGGAACCGCTTTTGTTGAAGTTAAATATGACTGTTTATTGTCGTAGAGGAAGGTCATAAAGCCTAGTTTTATGCCGAAAATTACAAGCTCTTTTTAGTGTGCTGTTTGGTATTTATAATTGCGTCCAGATTTAGGACCTAAAACCTAACTATGAAGTTGTTCTGAAAGGTAATTGAATATGCTTGTTGGTCTTCTGTCGATACCAGTCGAAATTCGATTAGTTACTGCAATTTCTTCTGCCCTGATTTTGAAGCTATGGAAGAATTTACAGTT
>JANZLD010000005.1:74336352-74347077 GCA_026413575.1 Erythroxylum carthagenense | reverse complement strand
ATTTTGAATAGTTGCTGGATTTTCAAGTGTATTTGATATAGTGTCTTCTATGTTTCGCTACTATTATGTTGCTTTCTGAACTGATCAGATCTATCATGTTCATTCGGATTCTCTACATATTCACATCAACTGAGCGACCTTTGCCCATAGAAGTAATGACAGACGTTGAGACGCATAGCTTAGATATACACGAGCATAACCTTTTTCCTATGTAAAACCTGGAACTGAACCAATTTTTAACTCAATACATGTCCTTTTACTGTACATGGTGCATTTGATATATGGAAAGACCTTAAAAGAGAGGCCCTGATGTTAACTAGATTGAATCTTTTTGTTCTATAATCATATGTCTGAGACTTAAACAGAGAATTAGAAGAAAGCAACAACATGTGCTTGTGTATTCATGTTTACTCTATTAATTGAAAAGTGAACGAAGGAAAAAAGCAGAGAGAATTAAGTAAATGGTTGATAAGCGGGAAAAACAAAAGAAAGCAACAACATATGCATGTCTGAAATAGAAGACTAGGGCAGCAAAGTCAATGCCACCACACCATTTGGTGCTATTGTGTATAGTTGTTGATCATTTTCTCTCTTTTTCTCTTCCTCCGCAGGTTTCCCAATGGAATGGCATATCCTGTTCGGCATAAATTGAACAAGTCCTCTTTTTCCCTTTTTTTTTTGTTGCTTGGTTAATGACATAATCCTGTTAATGCATGAATTGGAGTACTTCATCTATAAAAATATTATAAGCACAAGAATATGGAGATAATAGCATAGGTGGAAAATTTTACGTCAAATGCCCAGTTTTTCTTTTCCAAAGCAAGTTAAAATTATAATTGCTTCAATGATTATTCATAATTTTATAAGGTTAAATGCTCAAAATGATAGTTATCTAAATGAGACATCTCTTGTAGTGGTGTGAATTAAATCTCAAAGTCTACAATAATATCTGCATGATACATGTATCAATTTGAAATTATTCAAAGCATGAAATTATTGATGTCACGATTTAATTGGAAGTGAATTTAACACAAAAAATGTTAGAATGATAAAGGCCTCAAAGAAATTATTGATGTTTTAGAGTGTAAAATAACACTAAATAAAAAAAAATTTAGAGTGTAAAGTAAATGTAAACCCATTTAACTCATGAAAGACTTAATAGTAGTTGAATTTTTTCAAATCAAATGTAAACAAAATATATTTTGCTTTGCATATTGTTTAATATACTTTAAATATTATTTATAAGCATAAATAATTTTTATTACAAAATAAAATATAGTTAAAATTAATGAAAGTGCTTTTCATTTTTATGTTGCCAAACAGTCTACTGTATGAAGCTCTTTTCAAAAAGCTGTTATTTTAATTAATAACTAAACAGCCTACTGACTTCTTAGAAAAGCTCTTATTAGAAAAGTTCTGCTGACAAAAGCTCTACTAACAAAAGCTCTACTGAAATAAGCTCATCCAAACAGACATTTACATTGTTAGCGAAAATAGCATAAAAATTAAATTAGAACAGCTTATTTAAATATATGCGTCGTGGAAATTATTGTTCTAAGTCGGAAATAACCCCCTTTACAGTGCAACAGGACAAAAAAATTCAACCCTAGAATTGACATCTTCTCTACCAGTTTTGGTGTACTTCAAAGGGCATAGTTACGAGAAATAAGAAAAACAGAGGAAACAAGAAGAGAACAAATATGCATGTGCAACGCGGAGAAGAGAAGATGCATGGGTGGTTTTAGCAGAGGAGAGATGTGTTTTTATATACTAAAGAGCTAATGACGTTATAATAAAATTAAAAGGAACGTTAATGGGTAATAATAGTGAGAATCTGAAGAGATTTAAGAGTGATAGTCAAACATTAACGTTAGTAACTGAAAGGCATTAAACCAAGTTTAGGAACAACACCAACATTTTCATCATATTTGTTATATTCTTAAATTTTACATTGGAGTCATATTTTCTACCAACATACGAGAATTTTGTCCTGAGCATTGAAGAAAAGTTTCATGATGCTTCATTGTTTGCGTGCTTGCCATGCGCAATAATTTTTGTTAAGTTGTTGAATAATTCATTGTTTAAATTTAGTGATTTTAATTTGCATAAAGAATCAAACTTTAAGTATTGTTTCTTAACACTTTTCCACTGTATGCTGCACTAAGTGCACTCTTTCTCTTGTAGTCAGAGTTATAGACTCATCACTCACTGTAGACTGATCTACTTACAACGATAATTGAAAAATTCACTTCAGGTAGACATAAAATATCTCGTAATTTTCCATGATAGTATAAGTAAACTAAAATCCAATATCCAATGTAACTAAGTTCACAAGTTATGTGTGGCAAAGAATAGGAAAAAGGTGAAATGAAGCCGTTTATTCGATCGGTTTATGTATGAGGAATTGATTCACTAAATTGATTGGGAGCTCTTTGAGAACTGAATACTTCTACTTCCTCTCATTGTTAAAAATAGATGAAGATGAAGCACCAAACCTATCCTTCTCTATCAAGTGTATCACTACGTACAGAAGCTTGGTCGAAAGGAGGAAGATTTTATGTGGTCAAATAAAAATTAGCATATATTCCTGTTAATTAAAAAAGTGGTTGATTTTCAATTAACAAATTTCTTAAGGACTAACCTAACTTGTTTATCATTTATAAAACTCCTTAGTTATGACATCAAACATGATACTTTTTGTTTTAGTCTTAATCATGATTATATGGTAAACTTCAATTAGTATTATTTCATCTTTTGAATAGAAGCAAAAAAAAACCCTTTAAGATCACGAGCAATTGGTGATCATATGCATGGCATAACCACATTGTAATTCAAAATTCTAACCAATAAGAACATGCATTTATGGTAAGGTTTGGAAGTGACGAAAATGGATACACATTCGCCCCTGACATTATTTGGCCTATAGGGTATAGGAATTATAGGGATCCCTAGGCACGAAGACTTCCTCCTATCTGAAGAGAAGCTTTTGACTCTTTATCATTTGGTTGGCCCCATTTGTTTGACTATTATCTGACCATCTCATGTGGGTGGGGTAGGGTATTCATAACCCTAGCTAACAGCAAACCCTTTGTTGTCAACATTTTTCCGCCACCGATATGTCATAATTGACTACTTTCCTCTGTTAGCTCAACTAAACTTCTCTCTCTTCGAAGCTCAGGATTTGTTGGTGTACATGTTATCTTATCCCCTACCAATAATCAAGCACAATCCTAATTTCTCTGGCAATGGTAACTCGGAGTCCAAACTGCACTTGATTATGGTCAAGGTTGTATATCATTCCTTTGTCTCTCTATAGCTTCAGTCAGCTCTTTACAATCTTTATTGAAAACCAGTAAAGTTTAATCAAAATTAATTTAACATATCTTTTCTATTTGATATTCTACTTAATTATAAATTTATTGTTTATTTGGTGCTTTTATTTCCTTAAAATTTGATTGATTTTGATTCCTTTTTTGTTTAAACATTGCAATTTAAATTTAGTTAAAAGATTAATTCAATTAAGTTATTTTCATATAAATAAAAATTAGGTAATGTCATATATATATATATATATCCAATACAGATAAGGTTCTTTAATGAGTATATAATAATAATGTTCATGAGCATTAAGAAGTCAAACTTTCAGACTTGATTCATTTATTAAATGAACGTAAGCCTCAGATGAACTTGAGGAAGACCTTACAAACAAAGCAGCCGACTGATACTATATTTGGATTCGAGAACGTTTGGGCACAGTAAAGAAGCACAACTTTTAATCTTCATCTTCTTCACATATGTATAGTTTGTGTTAATCACACCTGTTTCCGTTTTATTCTCTATATGATGCAACATTTATCGCCTAGTCATTTTCATAATGTTAATGGTAAAAGTAAATCATTAATGATCTTGCGAAAGCGAATGTTTAATTCTTTCGAGTAAAAAGACTAATAATTAATAAGATGAACTAGCTAAGTTTAACTTACAAATAAAGGAGTGGTTCGAGTATCAAATCAGAAGTATAACAAGGAATCAAAGGGATTAAATCTTCTTTACTTATAATTCTGCACCAAGCTTGTTAATTTCATATAATCTCATTCACACATTTTTCTAAGTCTTATATATTTGTGTGGATGAAATTATATAAAACAAGGTTGGTACATAATTGTGGATACTAAAGATATTGTCCCGGAATCAAACGGGGGTACTTGGGCTTTATTTTACTTGTTTAGGGGAAGATGGTAGTTTTGGAGACATAATAAATGATTTTACTTTCAATACAACTTTGGCACCTTATTAGGCCCCAGTTTATATTGATCACTATACACTTTTATATTAATTAGCTTCTAATCTCCCTTTTGGTCACAATATAAAATCCAAAAGAGGATTATTTTTCTGTATTTTTGTAATGGCAGATTGGTCCATCTCCTGAGATGTGAAAGTCAAGTTTGTGACCAAAAGCAGGTGGGAACTATTCACCCTTTGTTCCCTTTTTGTCCTTTTAGGAGTGTAGAGTGCCTTTAATTTGCTTGAATTACGGAACGATGAATGCTCTATTATAAGCATTATAGGAACAAGAAAGTTACTGTCTTCAATTACGGAAATTCCTATCCATGCACAAAAGGGAAGAAACACAGGGAAACCGGAGGTTCATAAAATAAGAAGCTCAATGAACACTTTCCCGCATGTCCCTACTTTTCATTTACAAATCTCCTTTGCAGATTTCTAAGTGTTTGATTAGAATAGAAGCATAGATCATTAGTTAAAGGCTCTTTTGATTTTATTTATATATATTTTTTAAACTTTGGTTTCGTAATTGGTTTTTGTTCTTTTAAGTAAATAAAAACTTATTTAATTGTTAATATCTACCTAGTTATGTTTTGTTACAAAAGATAGAAATATTTAAAATCATCATTTAAAATATAACATTATTATAATATAATTATATAAAGTTAACGAACTCAGTGCACAAGGCTCTCCGTTTTACGAAAATCTAGGGAAAGTTATCTAACTTTCTGATCACAAAGAAGTAATTTTTACCTGTTGCTCTAATTTTTATTATAATACAGTTATATATGAATGCTAATTGTTAAAAATAAATAAATTATTATTATCATGTAATACATATTTTAATAAAAAATAATTTATTTTTAATTTCATATAAAAATGATATGAATATTTAAAATTTGAAAATATTTTATTCTTATTCTAAGTTTTGAAAAAATTATTTTTAAAAATTTATATTATTTATTATGGAATAATTAAATTATGCTGGACATAAATTTTTATTAGTAATTAAATTTAAATTTTATTTTAATTGACATAACTTCTGCAAATTTCATAAATTTTGAAAACAAAAACAAAAACTGAACGTATAATTTTAATTGTTTTTTAAAAGAAAAATCTAAATTGAAGAATTTCAATGTTTTATTAGAACGATGAGATGTATAGACAAGCCACAACTTTGCAAAAAGTTCAATGATAACAACGCTTCCAAAATTTGTCAATTAAGCATTTGATATTTGTCATTATATTAATATTTAAATGATGTTAAAGTCTTTTTTTATTTTTACTAATAATATGTGACATAAAACTTTATATGTGTACTTTTTTTTTTAAAATGGAGGAACCCGCAGTCGCTATCTTTTGAATGCGTACTAGGTAAGTTTCTAGATTGACGCAATAGCCTGTGTAGAATATCCAGTTGATGTGATTTGCAGACTATTGCGTTAATTCGGAAGCTTACCTAATACGTATTCAAAGGGTAGCGACTGTGGGTTCCTTCATTTTAAAAAAAAGTATACATATAAAGTTTTATGTCACAAGACCTTTTAACCTCATACCCGTTCATTCCACCTTTGAGGGCTTTATATGCGTAGATGATAAGCTAGTAATATAAGAATTAGATATCTAACTGATAAATTTACAATTAAGATCATTAAATTTTAAAAATTTTAATTTCTCATAATTTGTCCTAGTTGTTTAATCAATTACATATTAAATCTTATTTGGATTTATATAAAATTTTGTTTTTATGATATTTACAATTCCTATTCCATCATAATATAACTAACCAAATCGATTAGTTATATTCTAATAGAACAAAATTATAATGAATCTAACAATTAAAGATAATTCAACCAGACATTCATACTTTTGTACTATGCATATACTTCATTAGCTGTTGAATCTAACAATTAAAGATAATTCAACCAGACATTCATACTTTTGTACTATGCATATACTTCATTAGCTGTTGCACCACATAAACTCCATAATACAGGCCAGACTTCCAGCGTCTACACATAATCTGCACTCAACATCCTAGAGTTCCAAGCTTTACCCACGCAAGCCTACAGGCTTTACACTTACCTATACACACTTGACCGGAGACTTAACCACGCATTAACCTGACACAAGCTTTCCTATTTGAAACAGGAAATTAACTACAAGATGGATCCCACCTCCGAGACCTGGTCATCTATGGAGTCGTCGTCGGATCATTTTGATTATGGCTACCATAAGACTGTCTTGGAATGCCATGGTGATTATTGAGATCAGGGTCACCAACATTACCGTACCTATTTTCTGTCCCCGCGTTGCCCTTTTCCTGGTTTTGCACCGTCGTTGATGATTCACTGTTGAAGTTGCCTTCAACCAATACCAGCCTTCTGGTGGTGGCACAAGTCAAATCCACCATAACAAGAAGCACAAGCACCAACAAGAAGGATATTAGCTTCATGATTTTTGAGTGAGAGTGAGTGCGTGAACCTGATCCTGATCCTTACATAAGGGACGCAGAAGCCTGGCTAGCTACTTATAGAAAGGAGCAGAGTGGGCGTAAAGGTTATTAAAATCTGATTGTGGACTTTCCATTAATGTGAATAATAGCATAACTGAGTTGGTGTTGCCAGTGTGTGCACTGTTAATGATATTTTTCAGCGACAAAAACATAATGCTGCACTTTGTTTCATCTCCGAATGAGAAAGAACCACCTTATCATGATGGAGGGCCAACCAAATGCACTTTACTGATGTGCTTATAGCAAGAGATATAACCTCAATCCTTCCAACAAATCTGATAGAGACGAAAACAATAATATAAGCTCACATTAGCGGCCATTAATTAGGCAGCCATGACGATATTAATCCAGTTCTTGACCTCGGCATGTTACGTTTAGTTTTGTCTTGGTTAGCATAATTAATATCAGATCCATCATCAGTGAATCTGTAATTTATGTGATATATAGGTGAGTGTCAATTCATATACAAGAAAGTTACATAAGATTGCATATAAAGTTGAGTGTCAAATCTCATAAATCTGCCATGACAGCATCCACCTTTATTGCAGAAGCTAAAAATCTCAAAACGCTGCACGTTGTTTACCAAACTTTGTGTTGGTATTTTATCTTATTACAAAGTTAAATCTAAGACATAACAGCTGTACGTTTAAGAAACCTGACATCTGTACCACATATAATGACAGCTCACTTCCAAATTCTTGTTGTTTTCTCCCACGGTTCGTGGCTTGAGTCTAGATTCTTCTAAACGTGTTTCTTCTCGTACTTTACATGATTATAAAAAATCAAGGTTGTGTGTACTGATGCTCTTGACTGAGAATTCTCTGTTTCTTGTTGTCGAAACTGAAAGCAGACCTTAAGTCTAAAGAAAATTTTACAAGACGACTTTAATGTTCCATTGAAGTGCACCTTCTCATCATGATTCCTGCAAATAAACCAAGACTACGATGAAACAAAAAGCTGGACACCTATTCCTTTTGTCGATTACCAAGAAAAAACAGAATAAATGGAATAATTCATAAGCAAATACACTTTTTCTTCAAGTTCTTTCGATTAACTACTCTTGTTGGCCAACTCTGAATTTGCTGAAGAAAACTCCAACAATATGGTACTCATGAATTGAATATTAGGACAAGAAGAAATCCCGCCAGATCATCGCCAAGCAGTCAATCTTTTAGGTGAGACATGTGCGTTTCCCTACGTGTTCTTTCTGGAATAAAATAATAAAAAAGCTACGAACTGGGTAGTCGGTGCCCATTATCTTCTGTTTCTTAGCAAGCACTGGCTGTGTCCTTTCTTGGGTTCATATGTAGAGATGCCAAATTAAATAAGAAACTTGAAGGAAGCTTGCTCCAAATAGAAAACAAGGAAATGGTAGAAAGATGCTTCCACGCATGTGACTCGTTATTTCTTGTGCCATTCTTTCTCAAGCCTTGCGTACCACTTTATTAATGTACAAGCTCAGAGATTTACCACTCGCACACAATAGATCTCTCGTCATCAAATATTCTACCTATTGTTTCCTGCTCTTCCTTTCTCAAAGTCCCTTGTTCAGACACGAACATGAAGCAACAAAGTACATGTTCATTATTTTCTAGCACTCTATTAATGTTGCTACTTCTCTTGTCACTCACTTCAAGATCAGCCATAGCTGGGGAAGTTGGTAAGCTAAAGGACATCATATGATTAATCGTTGAAATTTCTGCTACTGCTCATCCGGTTTTAAAGAAACTTCAAAAATCTATTGTATAATGTGTAAACATTTATATGATGCAGAGGATGAGAAGGAGTTTGATTACATTGAAGGGAGCGAGAAGGGACCGAGACACTGGGGAAAGCTTAACAAAGAATGGGCGGCATGTGAGGCTGGAAATCTGCAGTCTCCCATTGACATGTCGAGCCAAAGAGTGAAGGTTATCAAGAAACCAGCTAAACTAAACAGGAATTACAAGCCCAGTAATGCAACTGTCAAGAATCGAGGGCATGACATTTCGGTAAGGAAGCAAAAGTCCTTTGTTACTTTGCTTTTTTACGTTCAACTGTGTCTCTGGCTATCTGTTAACAAATCTTTAGCTTAAGTTAGAACGTACAGAAATTCCTAAACAGTAGAGGGATTCAGAAATCAATACCGTCTCATCATCTAAATTATTTTCTAGCCGACCTAGTTAACAGAACTTAAAATTTTGGGGGAAAAACCATCTTTGATCCTACATAATACATACAATTTGGAAAACCGCGTTCTCAACACTGCAAACATGGAAATGGAAATTGTTAATTCTAAGCTTAAAACGTGTAATTATTCTGTTCTTTAAACACTTTATTAGTTGAAATTGTGTTATAGAATATCTGAAGTGTTGCCAATCTTATAAGTCCAATTCTGACTCTTTAATATCGGTTGCAGCTTCAATGGGAAGGACACAATGCAGGGTCAATAACAATTAATGGAACTGAGTACTTTCTCCAACAATGCCACTGGCACTCACCTTCAGAGCATACCATCTATGGCAGAAGGTCTGTATCTCGGTCTCTCTGTTCGTATTCAAAAACTTAAACAGCAACCTACCTAATCAAATTGTTTCCTTACATAAGGTATGACATGGAACTCCACATGGTGCACGAAAGCCCTGACCCCAACGTGAAGAACAAGATTGCTGTTGTAGGAGTCATGTACAAGATTGGTCACCGGCCCGATGCATTTCTTTCCAAGGTACAAATTCCTTGAATCTTTGATATCTCTTGCTAATTTGATGGACACTGGTGAGACTTAATGGCATTATCGACTTGTATCTGCTCCTTTGACTCCGAATTGAAGTACTTCCCAAAATGGCTTCTAAATTAGTGAATGGTATTCATCTTCTCAGTTGTTGGGTGATATAAAGTCCATGACTGACCAAAAGTTAAAGATATCAAAGGGAATAGTTGATCCCAAGGAGATAAAGGTTGGTGGGAAGAAATACTATAGATACATGGGTTCTCTCACTGTTCCTCCCTGCACTGAAGGTGTTATTTGGACCATAAGCAGAAAGGTAAAGGTCACACTCCCTCCTCAAGATGCCTAATCTTTTCATTCTTACCTTCAAAGTTCTTGTGCATAACAAGAAATTTGCTTACCTTGAATTCTTTCAAATGCAAGCAGATACGGACCGTCTCAAAACAAGAAGTTACAGCACTCCGGGAGGCTGTTCATGATGTTAGTATACATACTTCAATTTGTATAAAATCATGAATCGTTTTACTAATGTTAGTGTCACTTGGAACACAAGTAACCTTTCTAGTTAATATGCAGCATGCAGAAAGAAATGCCAGACCGGTTCAACCACTCAATGGGCGAGAAGTCGAACTCTACATCTCCAACCAAGAGTAGCCCTCCAGCTAGATAAGATCTTCTAAATGTCATCATACACATCGTATCAAGTCTTGTGAATTCGCATCAACTCCTTGTCATTTTTTGTTAGTCTTTATATTTCGAATCCATAAGTTTTGAAGGAGTTGTAAAGATTTTCCTAGAAATTGAGGAGTGCCTTGACTATTGGAAATTGGAAGAAGAACATGTAGAACAGGCAATTATTTCACAGGAAGAAGATCCTTTAGAATTTCAACCATTTAATCATAGATCCATTAGTTTGATTCGGACTTGGACAGCGCAAAACAGCAAGAATAATTGAATAAACCATTTATAAGCTTTCCTTGATCTAAGGCGAAAACATATGTTCCATTTTGCACATCTGAAACCCACAATAAAGGGTCTCGGCAACTAATAAAACTCAAAAACAACATAACCATGGGGAAGATAGGAGGCTAAGAAGCACAGACACGGACACGGACACGGGACACGACACGGACACGGACACGGGGACACACCAACTTCTAAAATTTAGTGGACACGGACACGGCATATATATATATTATAAAATTTAGAATTAAGAAAA
>JANZLD010000005.1:74309139-74319285 GCA_026413575.1 Erythroxylum carthagenense | reverse complement strand
CATTCATTCCTAAAGCCCATACTTTCCAATATTAGGCCCAAGCTCTCACTTAAAGTCCCAACTTCTAATTCCAAGCCCAACATAAAAATATAATTATTAACGAATAAATCCATAAATCAATAAATAATTAAAGCCAATAAAAATAAAAAAATTTTCGGGGCCCAACACTCATCGTAGGTTATGTTTCGGAATGACCTACAGGTATTCTGGTGCGTACCTTACGGTAAGGGGGCGCTACAATAAAAATAACTTGACAGTCGATAGTAAAATTTTTGACATTAAACAAACGTCATCTATGAAAGATTACTATTAAAGATTTGATTTTTTGTCACAAAAATTTGTAATTCTCAAATTTTATTTAGTAAGCTTATTTTTAAGAGATTAAAACTAGAGATAGAATACTCAGTTAAGTTGTTTGATTCGAGACACCTCACACAAGCTTATAAAGCTACTAAAAAATAGGAGTTGATATTTCAACATTATGTAACAACTTATAAGGGACAATGAATAAATTATAAAAACAAGGTACAAGTCATTAAGGGGTGTTAAATAGACCTACAATCGTTGAAAATAATGTTAAGGTAATAAAAGCTATGAGTAACATAGAGATTGATGAGAGGAGAGCTAAAGGATTATGTTTTTTTTTTGTTTGATGTGAAATTCACACCTAGACATAAATGCAAGAAGAAGCATTTTTCATATGTATGTAGTCCAATAAGAGGAGAAAGAAGATGGAGAAGTGGAGGCAACGATATCTGATAGTCAGCATGTGATTTCCATATAGGTTATGATAGGTACAATCATTGTTTCTTATAAACAAATGAAAGCGAAAAGAGCCTTTAATAAAAAAATAGTTTATATATTTATTGATGGAGATAGACCACATAATTTTATTGATGAGGCTTTAGTTAAAAAAATAAGAAAGAGTGCTTGAAAATATTGATCCAATAATGATTATAATAAGATGGGGTTGAAAATTTGGTGTAATCAAAGGTATAAAAATATGAAGTGGATGATGAATGGTCATTGGTTCTAATTTAATGCTTTGGTCATCAAAATAGGGGAAATGATAGAATATGTGGAGTTTAATGGCTAGCTAATCTGAATGATATGGTATTCTATTTCAAGAAAGGAACTATGATGTTTGATTGGAAGGGAAAAAGCGTGAAGTTGACTGTAGGTTTTAAAGAAAAAGATAAATGGATGTTGAGTGGGTGTTTAAAGAAAAACAATTATGATATTTGTAAATTTTTCTTGATGTATCAAGGAAGTCAATTGAGATGGAATACATCCATTACTTACGAAATGCATTCAATGGAAGCAATAAGAATAAATCACTAAGGTGAGGAGTATCATAAACAATTAATACATAATTTGTTGAGGCAATATAAAGATGTTTTTATGGAACCAAATGGCTTACCCCTTAAATGAAAATGTGATCATAAAATAGTGTTAAAAGAGGGAACATAAATGATAAATATCAAACCACAGAGATAAATAGGGTTGCCAAAGAGGGCTATTTAGAAGTTAGTAAGGGATATATTGAAATAATAAGTAATTAGAGAAAGTGTCAACCCATTTTCGTCTCCTATTATTTCGTTAAAGAAGAAGGATTAATGATATAGAATATGTGTAAATTGTCGGGCTTTAAACAAATATGCTATGAAAGGAAAATTTCCTATTCTATTGATTGAAGAGTTGGTGGATGAATTAAGAGGAGCTAGGATCTTTTTTCAAAATTGGACCTTAGAGTTGACTGTTATTAAATCATGATGTTTGATGGAGATATTTAAAAGACTAATTTTTGAACTCATGAGAGTTCTTAATTATGCCTTTTGCTTAACCAATAATCTAGCATTATTTCAAAGATTGATGAATTCCACTTTTAAACCATTCTTAAGTAAGTTGTTGGTATTTTTCAATAGCATATTGGTATAAAGTTCCTTTTTACAACTTCATTTAGAGCATTTTTAAAAAGTGTTACACTTATTAAAAGACCAAAAGTTATTTGTTAAGAATCGTGTTGCTTGGGCCTAAGAGAGTATAGTATCTTGGACATTTTATATCAATTGAGGGAGTTTCAACAGATCCTAAAAAGGTTAAAGAAATTTAGAAATGGCAAGTTCAAAAGATGTTAAAGCAACTCAGGAGATTTCTAAGATTGACATGTTATTATTGTAAGTTTTACCTGGATTATGGTCAAGTAAGTAGACCATTAACAATGCTGTTGAAGAAAAATGCCTTTAAGTGGCAAGAAAAAGCTCAATATGCTTTTGTAACACTCAAGAAAGTTACAACCCCTATCTTAGCACTACCAAACTTCAAAAAAACATTTGTGATTGAAACAAATGCATCTAGATCTACTTTAGGGGCAGTTTTAGTGTATGATGGATGACAGTTTTAGTATATGATGGGCATCTTCTACCATATGTAAATGAAGCTCTTTCAAATAGGTACCACAATTTGCCTACTTATAAAAAAGAGCTATTAGTTTTGGTGATAAGAATCTGATATTGGTCACATTATTTGAAAGGAATAAAATTTGTAGTGTAAACATACCACAAATGTTTGAAATATTTGTTGGAATAAAAGATTGCTACACCTTTACAACATGCTTGGTTATCAAAATTGTTGGGATTTGATTTCAAAATAAAATATAGAAAGGGGACTAAAAATATAATGGTTGATAGATTTTCTTTATGCTATGATGGTTTCTCATATTGAAATGGATCTTATGGAAGAAATTAAGGACAATTGGAACACTAATGCAAAATTATCTTAGTTGATTCAAAGCAAGGTAAGGTTATGACTCTTGTTACAATTGGAATAAAGATTTGTTATATTGGAAGGACTAGCTAGCACTAAGGGGTGATCTTTTCAATTATCAATTTCATTTTCTTTATCTAGAGTTTTGACTCTAGTTATAAGCTCATTACATAGGTTTTGTTTTTTTGGATAGTATCAAAATTTCAATGATTATACAACTCGTCAAAAGAGATTTTTTTTTGTTTTGAATAGGGACTTTTTTTGTATCATTTTCAAAAGTGTTGATAAACTGGGTAGATATATTAAAGAGATTCTTTCTTTGCCATCACTTTTTTTATTGAACTTCAGAGTTTTGTTTGTTTGCTACGATATATGTCTCGTTTCAGGACTCATTGACTATAATTTTTCCATTATATTGACTTCTCTTTTATTGGGATATCGATATAGTAATAGTCTAAATCTATATTATTATTACTACTATATAATTACTATATAATTTTCTATATAGTATAAAGTAAATCTAAAATATATGAAATAGAAAAAATAAATATATAAGAATATATAAGATATGGTTGGCACTAAGGAGCAATCTTTCATTATGGCAAAAGGTTATATCTTTATTTTATGATATATGTATAAGAGAGCATTGGAAGCAACTTCTCTATTTGTTAAAGGTAAGATTGCGTACTATTAGATCTTTCCAAACTTCACATCTCAGCTAGATTATTACTAGGGTTGTTGCTGCTGTATTTATAAGAGAGCGTTGGCTACTTGCAAGAAGTTGGCTTTGTATTTCTATTAGCAGATATGCAGTCACATATGTAGGAATATGTTAGAACGTGCGACACTAGTCAGGAAAACAAGTATAAAGTGATAGCCAGACCTGGCAAGTTTAACCACTACCATATAAAGCGGCAGCCATGCATACCTAGCAAGTTGTAACCACTACCAATTCGAAAGCATGCATGGACGGATATTAGCCAAAACTTCATCGGAGGTTTGCCCAAATTTGAATGATATAATGTCATATTTGCAGTGTTGACAGTTTCACTAAATATGCTCACTTTATGCAATTATTCCATAAAGTTGCTTTAATGTATCTTAATTTGTGTACAAATTACATGGTATACCTATAACTATTGTGAGCTATAGTAACTTTTGGCATGAGCTTTTGATTGCAAGGTCTTTGCTTTAGCTTTGTCTTCAGCCTATCTTCTGCAGAACGATAGCCAAACTAACCAACTTAATAGCACCTTGGAAACTTAAGTTGTATGGTTGATGACTCTCCTCAATTTTGAAATAGATGGATGGCTTCTGGGGAATGGTAGGATAATAGCATATTTCACACTACTATCCAATGGTCTCCTTTTGGGAATTAATTGGATTTCCACCTCCGATGGATATTCTATATTTTGCAGGTGAAACTTTCTGATTTCGCATTGTACAACGTGTGGGAGCCGTGGCTTACCGGATGGAGTTACCAGCTGAGGCGAGAATATATAATGTTTTCCATTTTTTACAACTCAAGAAACATGTTTATGAAACAACTCCAATTCAATCGTAACTTTCTCCATTCAATCTGTCACCATATACCTTATAGCTATTCTCGATCGTCGCACGGTTAAAAGACAATAAACTAGCTGTATAGGAGGTTTTGGTGCAGTGGTCTCAGGACGAGTCTGACGCCACTCAGGAGTTTTTGTCTGATTTACAATAATGTTACCTAACGTTAATCTTGTAGTCAAGATTGTTAAAGAGGGAGGTATTGATACAACTGAAAAAGATAGAAGACGATCGGGAGTAAAAGGAAGAAGTAGAAATAATAAAGATGAAGAGAACGGGATCAGATTTACTAACGATACATAGATACGTTATCGTCCAATTCTTATAAATACGAAATCGACAGGACAACTTCATCGTATAGGTACACGTGTAGATATAAGCGATAAGGAAGCTAATTACTATTATAACCATTGCATCGCAACAGTATAGTACAACACTACCTGCCTGATACCCCAAATCCAACCTAAATCGACTAGCCTGACTGAGAATATGGGGAGTACCCCCAAATGGCAAATGTGAAGCTGATAACAGATTAAGCAGGGTCATTAAAGGCGTAATCGGTCAATGATGCGCAGGGTAAGAAGAAGACAAAAACCGAGTCTCTCTCCTTTGTCTTTATCTCATGTCACCTTCTCCGCTTGCAGGACAAGTGGAATTTTCTTATCTTCTAACTGGATAAGTCGATATCAACCTCGTGTTTATGGTAACTCCACCCATTAAACAGCACAGACGGACTCAGCTCAAACACGGACAACCAATGGGAATGTGGGAAGAATGAAGTAAACAGTGTACCGTGTACCCCAGTCTGGGCAGAGATCAAATCATTCTTCGTGCAGGAATTCAATCGTTGCCATCCCCTTCAAATATTAATTACTAAACAGAAGCTATTCAGTTCAGAATCTCCGCAACCCTTGACGAACACGATGTAGGCCCTCCTCGTGTCCGCCTTGTATTGTAAGAGTTGCATTTCAGGCACTTGTGTGCTAAAATGTGGAAATTCACTTCAGAGGTTTCACCACAGTCATTGCAAAGGATCCAAACCTAATCACAGAGACACAAGATTGTCAACTACCATCTTGTTATGAAACATTGGCAGGAATAGAACTTTGATATTTGGTCTTTCTGTTACTCACCATCTTATTCTGATAAATTTGGGGCATACGTATTGAGGCAACCTGTTAAACCAGTCATATTTCAGCAAGAAACGATCACAATTCACAAAGATTTTGAAATATCTACATCAACGTAATACAAATTTACCTCCTGATCAAGTTTTTTCCACACATGAGACATATTGCAATACGATTTCGAGCAAACGGGACATGCATACCTGCGAGACCATTTTTACAGTAACTACCGAGTTGCCAATAGTTGAAAGGTAATAACTGGTTTCAAATTGACGCAACTAGTATCTTCTCTTGAAACTTACTGAAAATGCTGCTCCATCTGTTTGACACATTCCAAATGTATCGTATGTCCACACCGCAAGACTGTAATATCTTTTGTTGTATCAAATAAAAACTGTACAATCAAAAAGTGAGTTAAGCACCTGGATCATTTCATAAAACAGAATCAACATTAATCTCTTCTCTTTCAGTTCAAATTTACCTCAAAGCAAACAGGACAATTATGATGCATTGCTTTTTCGATACAGCTATGTGAATCCTTCAACAAAGTTGAATAGCAACACCCTACAGTGGAAATACACAGCTCAGCTAAACTATGCTCAAGTAGCAAGCCAGTTGATAATACACCCAACAAAATGTTATAAAACTTAAAATTACAGTGATGACGTACGCACTGACGAAGAAATTTCGAAAGAGTTAGGAGTATTAAGAAACTTACCACATCCATTACAGTGGAAGAAATTTTCCTCTCCCCCAGTTCTGCAATATAAAACACAAAAAATAAAAAGTTAGGGAATAGTGTAGAAAGACAAAGATTGCAAAAAGAAAAGGCAAGTTCAAACGTAGACCTGCAGATACCACATTCATTGCAGTGATATTGCTGCTTTGAAACCTACAAAGTGTATTGATCAGTAAATAAGCGTGTAAAAGCAGGAATACGAGACCAAAAGATTTCAAGCAAAGAGGCTCACATCATCATCAAAAAACTTGCACTTAGAGCAGAAGTATTTCCCCATGCAAACCCCACACCGGATGCAGTGCTGTTGAACCTGGTCACATTTTGAGAAGGCATTAAAAAACCCCTTGGAAAATAACTTAAAGTTTAGTTTTCATAAATGGAGACTTACATCTTGCTCTGTGTGACACAATGAACAGATTACCTGAAAAACATTAGCAAAACAAAGACAACTGCATTAGTTTCTTTTTCTTTATTTTTTTCCTTTGGTTATGATAAATCAATTAAGTAAAACCACTAACAGAATTAAGGAAAAGGCAGAGGAGGAAAAGGAAAGACAATGAAAACAGGACTCCAAGAAGAGTGAAAGAGATAAGATGCTGTGGCAGATGTCCTAATCATTCAATCATTTTCAACATTTTTCTGATACAAATATCCAAACTAACATTATCTTCTTCAAGCAAAAACAAAAATGAGATGATCACCACGAAAAGTAAGACAGTGCCCCCCCAGCAGTAATGAAAAGTATAGACAGTAACTGAATGTAAAAAGGTAATATCTTTCTTCTGATACTTCATTTTTTGCAGGCTAAGTTAAAAGCTTCATTCATTTATTTTAGGGATAACCAATCCCTTTATTTTAACAAGCTCGAATATTATCTCAAAAACATAATAGGAAGACTACTAAGAACCAACCCTCTTCAATTCGTGGCGAGGAACGTCATGACGATCATTGGGATTAACTTCCATTGAGTTCTGCAAAAAAGGAAGAAAGTGCTAAATGTTCAAGCTAAAACCTTTTTCTCATTCGGCAAAGGTCACTAACGTTGGAATGAAAATGAAAACGAACAAAGAAACGAAATTGATCTAGAAAAGCTAGGAGAAAAAGGGTACCTTGGATTCGTTATGGCAATGCCTGCAATCAAATATCTCATCACAACAGGGAGCTCTGATCTTGCATCTCCTTCTGTAGTGAGAGCACCTTAAAAAAATTCAAAAGAATCGAAGTAAGAAAGAGAAGAAAACATCAATTACAAGAAAACGTTGAGAAGGGACAGATCTTGTGAGAGAAAGGCTAATGATATGAAGGTTAAATATTTAGTTCATACAAATTGAAGAAATTGAAGCATACCCATAATTCCCAAATCCCAGATCCTTGGAGGAGATGTCCGCATGCGCCATATATGACATCCCAGGCTCCAGCCTGCTATCCATTTCCTCCTTTAGCTGAAACACACGAAAACCACCTCAATTCAACTTTTGTTCCTATACTAAGTAGTCCAGCACAGAATTTAGCTCAAAATATATTGAACAAAAACATAAGAAACCATTACAAAAGTGAAGAACTGACCCCAAAAGTTAGATAAAAGGAGACTTTCCCTTCTCTTTATTGAAATACAAAGTGGCCTTGGAGAACTAAAACCACTCGAGTTTGCAAGAGCCAAGAGGAGCCTTGCACATGGGGAAGGATTTAAATAGAGAATGAGAAGCGAAAAAGTTGGCTACTCAAAAGATAGAAAGGCAAAATATCAAATCACCAATTGATGTACAATTGCGCGTTAACCGTCTTAAAGTCTTGGGTTTGTACCACAAGTAACTCCAACATTTTCAATGAAGATGATGATGACGAGGCGACACGACACGAGAGCGTCTGTCAGCCGACCCTAATTATTGCACAACTGAACTATATATTTTTCTTTTCCTATTCTCCAAAATATGAAAAAGGGGAATACAAATTTGTGTCATAACTGGGAATTATTAGATGGAGAAGCCAAAAAGGTGGCATTGCCATCAGAACACTTACTTAGCTCAAGGTACACACGATACAAAAGACCTTCGTAAAGTAACTTGAACGGCACTTCGGCCAAAGTTACCGGCACTTCCAAAGTTGTTTGTGCTTGTGGGCTCAATAGCTCGTAGTTTTTGCCTCGTGCTTGAGTGACAAGCAAGTTGGTGAATGAGCAAGTTGAGCGGCGACGATGCTTTCTTATATGAATTGGATTCTGATTGCAAATACTAGTCTATCCTCGTTTCAGGGTCGGCAGGTGCGTAACTGTAAGAGAGGGTATGACGGGGAAAGGAAGTTGTACTCGTGGCAGATTCTGCTGGGAAAAGAGGGGAGAGGGATGTGGTGTTCGCTGACCAGGGTAATCCAAAGTGAGCCAGGGTGTAATCCACGACAAAAGTTGAAACTAAGAAAGGGCTTTCTCTACTTTTATCACGTGTTTGCGAGTCCTGGAACAAACTTTTTCTCATACAAAAGTTAAAATAGCTTTGAGGTTATGGTTATGTTCTTGGAAGCTTCGATAAGGATAACATCCACAGATTTTGTCTATTTTCAGACCGTGGATGCGGCTCACGGATTTGTTTGGCACGTCAGCAATGTAATCAAAGTCCACGTTTGTATAAGGCAACTCGATCTCTTGAGCTAGATATTTTCGAACTGGCTTGAAGGGAAAGGCAAGAAAATGGCACGTGCAGTGATTTCCCTTTTGAAATGCAGCCTAAAGTTTAGAAATTGATTTGTGAATCCTCTTCGTTTCCCTAAGATGTTGGGTAAAGCCAAAGCAAATGGTAAAGGTGTAATCAACTTGACGTAGTTTAGGTCTGGTAAGAAGGAAGCCGCCGTCATTAGGTGGATGTTGCTATGAGACATGCTGTCCTTAGGCTGTAAGGAATTTAAATCAAACTTTGCAACTGACTATTTCCTCGTTTACTTGTTACATGAATTACACGGTTGAATGTGCACTTATACATAAGATGTCAGACAAGTGTGATCTCTTCTCCCGCAAGTTATGCATTCCCAATTCAGACACCTTTTTTGTTTTAATTATTGTCAAACCCATTTTCATGTCATACATACAAATTAATTTTATGTAAAAGATCCTTGAAAAGGTAAAAATTGTAGGAACTTTG
The DNA here is from genome assembly GCA_026413575.1 of Erythroxylum carthagenense. Taxonomy (NCBI): domain Eukaryota; kingdom Viridiplantae; phylum Streptophyta; class Magnoliopsida; order Malpighiales; family Erythroxylaceae; genus Erythroxylum; species Erythroxylum carthagenense. Next base: position 74,309,959 of record JANZLD010000005.1, on the reverse strand, counting down.
ATCCATTAAAAAATCACTTTATATACTAAAACAGTCTTTCAAAATATTCTAACATTGAAATTTGGTCAACAAATGATGAGTATTCAATGTATAACATCAACAACTTTAACCCGTGATGCATTAGATTAATAATAAATTTATTATTAAAAGTCATATGATTTCATATAAAATATGCTAATAGAATGCTAAATCACAACTTAACCCCTACAAATATGTATAATGTCGACATCAATTTGTATATAATTTTTCTCGTTTCAAAATATTTTAAATAATTTTTATATGCTCAACCTACGCATCTAAAGTCTTACTTTATATTAAAATAATATTAAAACAAAGAAAGTATTTTTTTAAATAAAAACACGTTCATTAATCTCAATAAAATATTAAGTGCATTAGTTAATCCGAGAGGCATCATTAACCTCTCATTTAAATCATATCTTATTTAAAAATCATTTTTTTACTTCCTTTCATCTTAATTTGATAATAACTACTTTTCAAATCAACTTTTAAAAGTACACAAAATCTATGAAACTTAATGAGTTTCTTGTCAATATAAGAATATGACGTTAATATTTTATTATTATTTTGTTAACACCACGATAGTCAACAAATATTATCCATGATCTATCATTCTTAAAAATATTAAGACCATAACAACATATGGACACATATTCTCTTTAACATATCTTTTCGACAAAGTTCGTTAATGTAACATCCCACTCCCTACTGGAAGGGTAAAATAAGAAATGAGTCATTGGATGAGACTAATAGGGATGTGTGAGTAGTGTCCAGGTATACTGGTACTGTGATTAGTGAATTT
>JANZLD010000005.1:74272628-74290406 GCA_026413575.1 Erythroxylum carthagenense | reverse complement strand
GTTAATGTTCAGATGGTAATTCGGGTCATAATGTGTTTTGTGTGCAAATGTCTCTAAGTGTGTAGGTTTTATGATTTATGTGTTCGGACGCCAAGTTTGGACTGTTATGGGTTAAAGTAGCTCAAGTGGTCTTATAGAAAGTTGTAGAGGAATGTCTTAGCTTTGTAATGAGGTATAATATGTGAATTTTGGATATAGGAATTGTAAGTTATAAATTGTTAAAGTTTGGATATGGTTTAGGTTATATGTTATTTTAACAAGCTCTAACAGGGCAGCCACAATAATAGGAGATTTTGATCTAGTTAGAGATGGAATTTGGTTCTAAGTCCTTCATGAGAATTGTAGCATGTTTTCTGATCTTTTTAGTGTTATAGAGTATGTAATTTTTCGATAAAGGGATAGGAAGTTATGCTTTTTGGAAGATTGTGTTACTGTTGAGGATGACTTATATAGGCAGAAACTTTGATTGAGAATTTGATTTGTTTATAGGTCGAATTTGCTTCCAAGTTGTTCATGAAAGATGTAGAATATGTTTTGCTCTTTTGATTGATATAAAACTTGGAATTTTTGACAAAGGGGATGGAAAGATATGACTTTTGGAAAAATGTTGTACTGTTTTGAATGGTATTGTGAAGATAGTAACTTTGATTAAATTTTTGACACCTTTAGAGGTGAAATTGGTTTGTGAGTCCTTCATAGAACTTGTAGGATTTTCTGAGATCTTTCCAACGAGACCTTAATTGTGATTTTTGGATACTTGGGTGAAAAGATAGGGTTTTGGAAATGAGAGAGGGTGTTTTAGTGGAAAAAGGGAAAATGGAAAATTGTTTTTGGAAAAAAAATTATTTGGCGGAAGCTTGCTCCTCGCGAGGGCGATGCCTCGCCCTCGCACTCGCACTCAGCAGAGTGCGAGGGCTCAGCCCTCGTTTTAATTATTATTATTTTATTAATTTGTTATTTAAATTGGCCCAATTTCATTCTTTTGTCCATAACTTTTTCATCCGACATCCGATTGACCTGATTTTTGAGGCATCGGATTCGTGTAATATTTAATTTAATTTATATGTAAAATTGGGAATTTTAAAGATGAAATTGATGTGGTTTTATTAGGACAAAGTGAGGGGACCAGGTAATTATTTTTCTGATCCGTGTTTTATTAATAATTGGACATATAGAGGTCCAAATTGAGTGTTTTTGGTGTCTATGGTTTTCTAATTTTTAGAGGAAAATTTTGTGACGGGATTTTTTTGGAAAAGTGCCAGAAATGTCAGGAACATGCATTGTATACATTTTAACTTGCTACATGTGCATTATTAAATATTTCTGATTGGACAATGTGTAATATATGTGTGATTGACTTGTTATAGAGGTGCATTTAGAACGTCAGCCCACCGAGGTTGCCGAGACTTCCAGGCATTAGCTCAGAAGCTATTGGTGAGTGACCTAGACGGTTCCTCAATTATTATGTGCTTATAATTCTGTGGTGAATAATGGTTGGATTGTGATCTGATTATGGATTCCGGACAGAAGGTCCGATGTATTGGGAGATTATGACATAGAAGTGCTATTGTCTGAGAATTTGGGACCTCTGTGTTTAAATGTGATTAAATGTGATTGTGATTTTAATGTGATTAATTGTGAACTACTTGTTTGAATGTGATAATTTGGGATTGATTGTGATGTTGATATTGCTTCTTTGCGACATATGCATTCCATGCATGAATGCATTATCAGTTAATGACAGTTGTGACCGGAGCAGCCACCGAGAGTTAAAAGCTCAATATATTTGGGCCTCGAGCCCATAGTGATTCAGAGCCTCAGGCTCAACGATTAATGCGCTCATATTAGGACAGTAGTGATTTAGAGTCTCAGGTTCAACGATTAATGTGCCCTGATTGGAAAAGTGTAGGCGCTCGGTCACAACACCGAAATAAATTGAAAAAGTGTCACATGCATGTCATATGCATTTAATTTAATCATTTTGATTGAATGAAAGGGAAAATGCCTTATGCTTCTGTGCTACCAATCATGTGGTACTTCTGAAGGTGAATTATGAAACAACTGTGTAATGCTTGAGTGTTACAGGAATTCATTTGGTTATGTATGTCTAATCGAATGAAATGTATAAATTGTCTATGCTTAAGTGAAATTGTGAAATGTAATCAAATATGCAATAATGTGAATATATGTTATGTGAATTGATGTGTTGCATGAATTGAGTGAACCATCGATGATGGTTATCTCACTGAGTTCGCAAAACTCACCCAAAATTTGCAATTATTTTTTCGGACCCAGAAGAATACCCCGTTAGGCAATGGGCGTATAGCAACCGCATATGAGTGAGAAAAGAGGTCAGGATCAGTTCGCATCTGCATTAGTGTCAGATAAAAAAAATTGTATTGTCTGAATTTTTGTACAAATGATTAGGTCATGTTGTAAAGTCCACAGACTGAATTAATTTGTATTGATAAAAAGGCCCCCCGTGGTCATTGTAATTACCGATGATTGTTTATGTTAATTGTTTTCTGCATTGTGGATGTTTGTGTTTCAAAATAAATTTATACTAAGTGATGTAGCATGCCACCCTCGTAGAGCACAGACTCGGATATCACCATCAATGTCAGGTCTGGGTCATGTGGGAGTGAGGTGTTACACAAAAACTTCTCCATAAAGGATATGGGAAAAGCAACCTATATTCTGGAAATAATTATCCATAGGGAAATATCAAACAAGTTGCTTAGTTTATCCTAATACATGTGCATAAATAAAGTGTATAAAGAGGTTTAGCTTGGAGATTTCTAGGGGGAATCATTACTCATATCACATGGGACTTCTTTTTATAAGAGTATATGTCCAAAGATACAAGAAGAGTGAGATAAAATAGATTATATTCTATATGCTTTGACTATTAGATTGATCATGTATATGATGCTATATATAAGACCAAATGTTTCTCACACTTTTAACATAATAAGCAGATTTCAAACTAAACTTTATAATGGTCATTAGATGGTTATAAAAAACATCTAAATGTACTTAAGAAGAACTAAAGATATTTTCTTTATCTATAAAGGAGTAGAATTAAGAGTTCTCGCAATTAGGGAACATCTTTATTCTAAATGGTGGTATGGTGAATTGGATGAACTCTAAATAACCAACCATTGTTGATTCTATAATCAAGTTTAACTACAATGTAATTTCTAAAGAAGTAAAAAAATTTATTTAGATAAACAAGTTCAACACTAAACTTGGAAAGGTTTATAGCATTGCTGAGCTAATAGATTATACTATGGTAACAATGGCGCTATTACACGTCTAAAGGAACTAAGTTCTTATCAATAGTCAAACATGTACTTAGGAAGTTTCACTTAGTTAGGGAGATAGTGAAGCAAAATATATCATATTAGAGTAAGGGCCCACTGAAGAGAATATTGTAAATCCTCTCATTAAGTCATTATATCAAAAGATGAATGATCGACATAAAGATGGATATGATATTAGATACTAAGTAAATGGCTTTAGTACAAGTACGTAATTGGTAGCTTCCTTGCAGCTAATCGATTAATTATAATCAATGTACGACATACTTAATTTATTCAATAAAGGCATCATTTATCTTTATGTATTTTTGTTATTTTATATTTACTGCCTAATATTAAATATAAAGTTGTACTTTTTAATTACAGTTATAATGAGATCATAATTTATGAGATTCAAATTTCATTTAGGTATTATTCCTAAGTTTTTGTTACTTATAGTTTCATTAAGATAGAATATTGATGGAACAATAAAACTAGCACATGTTGTATTACTTTCTTATGAAAAAGTATATCTTCTTATAAATTAAACTATGAAGATACATATACTAATATTTGTGCATATTAGAAAATAAATTTACTAAAATAGCTTGATTATGAAAACCTAGAATGGAATATTACTTGGCTTTCTGTGGAGAATCTTATTATGATGGTTATACAATTGATTTTTAGACTTGAATTACCAAAGTCATTAGGTAGAATGTTACACTATTCTTTATTAGTAATAATTTAAGCTTTCTCTGACTAGAGTTAATTGAGATTTGAAAAGATTATTTTAAATATTAAATCTAAATTAATTCCTAGTTAGAATGAATAAATATGATTGGATTAAAATAGAGTATACATTAATTTTATATGTTATGTCCAATTGGAGCATTGGATTATAACTATATATGGATTAGTTAAGTCGAACCAGTTTGATATTCCTAATCATTGGGTGATCATAATATGTCTCTAGATGTTAATTATAAACTATGTAGCCAAAGAAAGGTAGGCTTTTATAAAATTTTAATGAATTCCCTATAAGATAAGGTGAATGTACATACAACTTCAAAGTTAAGGTCTAAGGGATAAACACCTACAAGTTAGTCACACATGGTGGTTAGACCATTATCCTACATGGTATACATTTTACTCCTAAGAATTGAAAAACAATATTATTTCTATCATGCTTTTAGTTAGCATTGGATTGAATGTTAAATTTCCATAGTGGTGGATGGAATTTTTTTTCTTAAAACAAATTATTATGGTTATAGTTTTATGTTGGATGACTTTATGATGTTAGATATTATTTATCAAAAAAGTAAAATTAGTTTTTCTATAAGTACTTCATTTGCTAATGATATTGATGTTAATTTATAACATGCTAGATTTGTTCATAATAAAAATTGAATATATGGATTAGTAAGGATCTTCTAGAAAACCTAAACAAAGTAGGATTGTTTATTTGTAAGATAGTTTAGTCATAAAAATGACAAAAAAATAATTCGATAACAGAAAAAGATTGTTAAGCCATTTTAATTAATTCACTAAGATATTTGTGGCCTTAATGAATATAAGAGTATCCATTACCTTTATCGACATCTATACTTAGTATGGTTATATCTATTTAATTAATCTAAAATTTGGAGCATTATGCTATTTTTAAAAGTATATGATTTTAATTGAAATTCAATTAGATAAGAAGATAAAGGAATTAAGAAATAATCAAGGATAATAGCATTTGTGGTGAAAAGTAATAGGTAGATAGTTGATTATTTCACAAACCCTTTAATAAAATTGTGTTACAAAGAGGAGAAAATATATATGATAACTTTCTTAAAATGGTTAGTTTTATGATTACATAGATATATTTGCCTATCACTTATTAGGTAATATATTAGTGACAACCATATATGTCCTTAATCGGGTTCCTACCAAATTAGTTGCCAAAGCACTGTATGAGTACGGATATATACAAAACTTTATTTATCATATGTAAAATCTTGAAGATATGCTACCTATGTTCACGATCCTTTAAATAAGTATACGAAATTAGGTGCCAAAAGGAAAGATAATATTTTTATATTATATTCTAAATATTTTGAAGAGTATGTGTTCATAGATGAATAAGGTAATGAAAGTGTAACTAAATTTGAGTCACAAGATGTCACATTGTTAAAGAATGATTTACTAAAATAAGAAGTTTTAGGGGAAGCTTTATCACCATATGGCATATAAGATCAATTAAATGAGATGCTTACAAGTAAGAGCAATTTAGGAGATGAGCTAGTTTTTAATTAATGGCAATTGTAATGTTGTGAGAGTTACCTACCATTATTTGATTTGAGTGGGAAAAATATGAAGGTAGAGAGATATGTTCCTCAAGATCCTCAATTATGTTACGATTATTCATGGATTAATTATTATACGACATTTTGATATTAAAAGGGAAGCCTTTATGATTCTCTCCACCTTACTAAATATGAAGAAGTTAAAGCAATATCAAAAAAGTTTTGTCTAATCTTGCTAAAGGAAAACGAGTTAAAGTACTGGAAGAATAATTAATTTTGGTAAGATTATAAAGCCAAAGGGAACAAATGGCTTCTCAAAATTAAACGAAAGTCTAATGGCAATATTGAAAGATTAAAAAAACACGTCTAATGATAAAATGATACACACAACATAAAGGAATTTTATATGGAGAAATTCTTACCTATTGAGAGGTTTACATTAGTTCTTCAAATTCTAGTTTTAGTGGTTATAATAGATCTTGAATTACATCAAATAAATGTAAAGATTATAATCTTAAATAAAGAACTGGATGAAGAAATTTATATAAAATAATTAATATATTTTGTAGGGAAAAATGCCTAAAGTGTGCATATGCTCACATCAATTTGACCTAAAGTTGTCTTTAAGATAGTGATATATTAAATTTCATATTGTAATCATATCATATTATTTTAAAATGATTGACAAAGACCATTATGTATATGTTAAAAGATCGAAAGATATATTTGTAATGTTATCATCATATGTGGATGATATTTTAGTAGTCGATATCGGTAACCATGATCAGGTCGTTAAGTAAATAAGAAAAATGGACATCAACCACATTTAAGATGAAGGATATAAGTGAGGTTACATGTGTCATTAGGGTTAAGATCACTAAGGATCGTACAAGAAGATTATTATCGCTTTCATAAACTACATATATCAAGCAGATACTCAAACGATTTTATATATAAAATCATAAATCGTTTTTTATTCCCATGGCTAAAAGTAAGTGTCTAAGCAATAGGCAGTATCATCAAACACCCTAATAAGAGAGGAAAAGTTGAAGAAGGTTCCTTATTATAGGATAATTGGTAGTTTTATATATGTTATATGTATACGGGACTAGATATATGTTTCATTATCGGGATATGTAGAAGATTTACATTGAACTTTGAACAAGTTATTTGAAAAACAGTGAAAAGAATACTTAGTTATTTGAAAAAGATAGTATACTACATTGTGATATGATACACTATGATAGTGAAGCAACAATTGCATGTACTAGGTACTCAAGTGCTGTCGTAAAACGAAACATATATATACCAAGTAACGAAACATATATATATACTAAGTATAATTATATCATGAACACAATAGCTCAAGGTTAAGTGAATATTAAGTATATTCTTGCAAGTGAAATGAATACAAATCCTTTGACCAAGTTGATTCTTACAGATGTGTTTTCCATTTATGTTAGGTCATTATAATTGTGTAGAATTTAAAAATTGTTTCATTTCATTTCCTCTATATGACTGTTCATAATACTTACTATGAATCATAATATTTTGTTTTTCATTAACTATTTGATGCAATATATGTTTAATTAAGTATTAACTGCCATTTTATAGAATGAATTTTAGATGTCTTCTTGTTAGGTTAAAGGATTATTGCCCTCAGATGAAGTGTATCTTCCCTCGTGATGGTGACATGTTCAAGATACCACAATTATCTGAGCTTATAATGACAGAGAGTATTGGGGTTTTGAAGCATATTGTCAGACAAATGAGACCAGGCTTGAAAAGAAACCACCAAAGATACCACAATTAAATGGTGTAGCTGAAAATATGAACCGAATTATTATAAAAAGAGTCGGGAAGAAGTTGCAAAGACTGCCATTGACACTATCAATGTTTCACCATTAGGACTTTGTATGGAGATATCCAAAAGGAAGTTTGGTCGAGTAAGAAGGTCCTGTACAAGCATTTGAAGGTGTTCAGTTTGTCTAGCATTCATCCACATTCTTAAGGATGACAAAACAAAACTCTACTGAACAATTAAACAATGTATCTACCTTAGCTCACCAAAAGATGAGTTTGACTACTAATTATGGGATCCAAATGGCTGGAAAATTGTGAGAAGTAGGGTTGTTATGTTTGATAATCAGACAGTTGAAGATTTGAAGAGGTCAAGAAATCCAAAATCCATTGCTATTCGTTCTTGTCCATAACCATATCCTAAAGTAGGCAATAATTAAGAGAAACTCACAATCGAGACTCAAGATGGAAAGGTCAGGATGTTGATAACTCTGTGCCGTCAATAGAAGACTCTTCTACAGGTGAACAATCTCATCTAGAAATTACTCAACCACAATCTTCAGAACAACTTCAACTAAGACGATCCCCTAGGGAAAGGCATCCATTAACTAGGTACTCTCAATATGATTATTTGTCAGGCTAATCAATTGATAGTTTACGGCATTTTCATGGTAGCTGCTGTCAGAAAGAGAAGCAAACTTAGAGGTCAAGAATGAGGATAAAGTGGTTTCTCTGGGATAATAAAACCATTTACGACTATGGTTGCGTATACTTTTTTTATTTCCAGTTAGTGTTCTCTTTTGTGCTTCACGTCACCATTTCTTAATGAGATGTACTTCAAGTTTTTTTATGCTCTTCATATTAACAAATTTGATTAGTTTAGGGGCGGGAAGGAGGTGTACACACTATGACGTTTCCATCTTTCCAAGCTCTGATTCCTCCTACTTACGTTGAACTCTGTATTCCTGCAATAAGTATTGGAAACTTTGACAGTTTTCTAGGCCTTTTTGGGTATACCACATCTTGCCAGCACAGGAAATATGAAACCAGAAAGCTCACACAGATCAAATCAATTGAATGCAGTAAACCCTGTTGTTGCAACATGAGTCAATATTTGGCCTCAAAAACAAAAGGCAAACAGATTTACACAAGCTTTAATACATGTTACTCGAGTGCATGCATTCCCGGAATGATGGTGCAAATAACTGAGGCGACTCAGAAGAGGATAGACCCATTGTTCACATGTCATCAGCAACGTTCAAAAGTGCCACCTTACTTTGATTAGCAACAACCATTGTCCGGAGGCGCTTGCCGTTCTGATTTGTTCTTTAAAATGTTTCTCTTCACGGCAGTAGATCCTTCTTCCAAAAGACTGGGGATGTCCATGATCTAAAATACAAGATGACGTTAGAATTGGAGTGCATTTCAGTCTTACATAAGCTGAGAACTATCTTTGACAGCAAAACAGAGTTTTGGTTTTCAAAGTAGTTCCGCAGACAAGTCCCCAAATTCAGACAAAACAACGTGATGGATTACTAGACTAGTGTGCAACTCACAATGATACAGGAAAAATGAACCAAAGTACAATTTTAAAACTACGAGTAATCATAGGACGATGTTGTCATGGTAACTATGTAGTTTAGAACTCATAGGCATAATATGATCCCAGATTGTCTATGCTATTCAAAGGAGAGTACCTTCAGCGCCAGATCTTCAAAGCATTTCTCTACATTTTCTCTAGTTTTGGCACTACTTTCAAGAAACAAAGATCCAAGCTCTTTTGCCAGAGAGATGCCTTCTTCTCTACTTACAGCTCTTTCAGATTCCTAATATTTTTCAGAAATTACAACAATATAATGATAAGGAAAGATTAAATAAGAAAACAGGCTTATAAAGTTCTCTGCAATTGTTAAATAAAGATTTTATGTACTGGAGCGTTTAAGGTGCAGGTTCAACTGCATTGTGACAATGTGGGAAAGTATTTCAAACTTAAATACATAATAAGTTATTTTCAATTACTTATCTTATACTTGTCAACAAAGAAGAAGGGTAACTTACTCTATCAACTTTATTACCAACAAGCATTTTCACACAATCATGATTCGTGCAGTAGAGTTCAACTTCTTTCGCCCAGACGTCTGACAAATTTGTAAAGGTTTCTCTCCTTGTCACATCATAAACTGTTGTAACAGAAAAGATTAAGATATAATGTAGACAAGCAAAGAAATCGGAGTGCACACATTATGATTCTTAAGAATAATCTTCTAGAGATTGACGGGGGGTTCAATTCAAGTTGTTCTTGGCAGTACATTTGCAACTGAAAAAAATTCAGTCAATTCTTTTCTAGCCCATTTGAAAAGTGCCCTACATTTCATGATCAAATTGAACGAAAAAAAAAAAATTGCTCGTTACAACCTTTTTCTCTTTTTGAGCATCCTTATCACCAAGCAGCTCAAGTATCTTCTCTTTCTGTATTAGCTAAAAGCATTGCCTTGAATTATACAAGAATCTTGCAATTACGCAAATGGTGATCACAGTCTAAACATGTATCCAAGATTTGTCCTAAATAACAGAACACTAATTGTTCCAAGTTGCCTATCAGTAGCGTGTTGTCAATAAGCCATATATATGAATTACACATACCCAGAACAATCCCTTGAGCATTCCTATAGTAAGAGCTGGTTAATGTTCTGAATCTCTCCTGTCCAGCTGCAAGAAGCATACCCATAGAGATCAGTACAAGTTAAACCTCTCACTTAACGTCCTTCGGCTCATTTTTCTCCTGCTAAGGAGAAAGTAGGCACAACGATGGTTGATAAAGCCTGCTGGTTAAAGAAGAATCACAGCCTTGAAGTGCAGGGTTTCATTAACCGTTGCATAAAGTAACAATTTATTTCACTGTTCACACACCAACTAACATGGTTTAAGTGTGTGAGTACCGGGGTCATCTTTTCAGTTATGCAAAGAATGGTTTTTCTCAAGCCTTTCTAATTTCATTGCGTATTTTACTGTTGCATTGTTCTTGCAGCTCCCTATCTTAACAAATTAACAGTTAATTAACGGTATAGTCTCCTTTTTCTCAGGTCTTACTCCAAAATGAAGGGAACACAAAGTCTACATAGTAAATTGGAAACATAAATAGAATAAGACCACAGCGAAAAGCATACCTGTATCCCAAATTGTCAGCTTCAATCGCTTTCCACTTACCGTTAGCTGCTTGATCTTGAAGTCCACACCTTTCCACACAACCGGACAAAAAAATCTCAATGCGTGCATATAAAGAACGCATTAAGTCAGAGGCATTACTAATTCAATTTACAAGCACAGATCAGATCACTCGTCCCCTGTACTTTTTTTGAGAAAGTTTAGGAATTGCAGAAGTATCGTTAATAACCAACAAAATGGTCTATAGTTGACATCATCTGTTGTCTCACCAATTAAAGATCAGCCAGCCTTAGCTAATCTTACAAAAGTCTCTCACTTGATACCATGTTTATCAATCACTGAGTTCAATTCAATTTAAAAAAGATCCAAGAGCATTTGCCGGCCATGAATCCAAAACATCAACATTAGAGAAAAATGTGGCATTTAAGGAAGTGGGTTAGAGTTGCCAAGTACCAATAGTTGGAGGAAGATCCTCTGCAGAGCTAGAAATGAAGCTAACAAGAAGACTGCTTTTACCAACACCAGAATCACCGATCAACAAGATCTTGAACGAGAGATCATACCCACTTCCCTGCCCTGAAGACGATCCCATCATTCAAATCCAAGAACTGACCCCTTTGGCTCTCTGTCTCTTTCTCGTTCACTCCTTTTTTTGCATTAAAGAGCAATACAAATTCAATCTTGAAAATGAACTTCAAGGAAGCCTTTTTCCTCTCTGTCTAATGATGATCCAGACTTCTAGGTTGTTTGTTTCCCTCTCTTAAAAGTACAGTGAAAAGGATACGCACACTAATGCATATATAAAGACGAAGAGAACCACAAAAAAAAAAATTGAAAAAGGAAAGGTGGTGGGGATTAGCATCAATGCGAAGCTGTTTCTTTGAGTAAGAGAGATGTTGAAAACGGCTATCTCGCGAACACCTGACACCAACGTTATTCTTTACTTTTAGGTGCTGTTCTAAAGACTCTTTTTAGGGACAGAAGCGACGCCGTTTCCTTGGAACCCGCTCATGATGTCCAAACTACGGGACCCACTAGGAGTTTCCTGCTGCGTGTCCGTCAGGTGCGGTGGCGTTGTCAGTTGGGACTTGGGGTTTGGCTAACTGTTAAGGTCAGTGTGTATTAGAAGGGTCCATTCTTAGCTGTTGACTGTTGAGACCCATTTTCACTTACTTAGCAAATAAAAAATGAATTCTAATTATTGAATTTTAAGTATTTACTAGTTTTTTTTTTTTTACTTTTAATACTCGAGTGTCTATGAGAAGTTACAGCTTAAGCTCAAGCCAACCAAAGAAAAATCTCCTACACTAGTTAGGACATCTTTTTAGGGAAGAATTTGCTGGTTTGTCTTCTTCTGCTTGTTTGATTTGAGAACTTCCAAGTCTAAATCCAAAGAAAAGTTGTGGACCTTGAATTGAAAACAAGTTATTGGTCTTGGCCTACTCTTTGTAGTAAGTGTGTTATTGTAATAGAAAGATTTGAAAATCACAAATTGTGAAAGGAATGTGACAATTGGAAGACACCATGATTAGCTTGTAGAGTGTTTTAGTTAACACAACAATCACACTCCTACGCCATTTGTTTACTACTTATCAGCTTATAGGCTTTATAGCTTCTGTCAACACTGAAAAACAGACTTCTTTCACTTTAACTTGTGGAAAAATTGATATTTTTAAGGAGTTGTAATGGTCCATCATTCTTGACAATAACTTTTCGAGTGGGTTCATGCTCATTAGAGATATGGGCAAAGCCTGCCTGCCTTCTGTTCTGTCCATTAATGGAACATACTCCTAAAGCTTGCTGCTTTATCAGTAGAAAAGAAATTGAATAGTACTAAGCAATGAAGCAGAAATAAATGTGCAGTGCCATCCATAGAATTGGTGGTGTTTGTTGAAAGTCCCTCTCTTTAGAATTGAAGAAAACACCTCACCTTCCCCCTGGTGATAGCTACAGCTGACACCATCACAACATTAACTCAGTAAGGATTACTTAATTTATTGATATTTAGTACTTTCTACATCTGTTGTGTTAAGTGATTCGCTGGTAGTTTTTATTACGGATATGGAGTAACGGTCAGAAAATAGACAACATAAGATTCTGAGTACTTGCTCTGATTTGTAAGAACAAATAACCAATAGAAAAAGTCTTACGTTTGCACGGCTTAAGGCATTCAATTTCATTCCAAAATTGATAACGAGGAGTAGTTCTCCCTGGTAAGAATACGGTGGTATAGTGTTCTGTAATCTGTATACCGACTTCATCACCTTCATTTGAGAGATGATGCCTGATATAGCAAAATTGAACTATAGAACATGAATCATTCTGAATGGTTTCTGGTCCAATTATGCCAACTAATTGAAATTTTCAGAATTTTTATTCTTGTAAAGATCCAAAGCTTGATGCCCCATAACTTGTGCAGCACTTGATTTTCGAGGTTTTTCGTTTCCCTTAAGGATAATATATTTCCCTGCGACTGAAGTCCTCAAGCAAAGAATGGAAACATGAATGGATCAAGGGATCCTTATCGTGCTGCTTTAGGTAATTTAAAGCTAAACGCCTACCATGGAATTGTTCGTTGATTATTTATTCGTATGGAATATTAGCACTGATTCATATCTCAAGCTTTCAATGATGATGCTAGCACATCTTTTCAAGCAGGCATTCTTTAATTGGTGGACCATGATCTAAAATATACTATTTCTATTGCTCAATATCTTCAATAGTCCTTTATCTTAACGTTGGTTGCAATAACAAAGTTTCGTTTCGTGCCACAAGAATAAGAACGAATGTATGATAGTCGTTATACTATGTTCAAATTAATCTTTGTTTAAGCCATCTTATTCTTATCCAAAGTGCCTAACTTTTGACATTGCTTCTGATGCATAATGTTTACTTATGGACACGAGGATGAAACAAGTAGAACAACAAGAAACCGACATGAAACCATGCATTTACCCACGTAAGTTGTCCAAACTTGTGGGAAAAACTAGTCAAATTAAATTACCCTTTGAACTCTCATTTCAAAAGCAGTTTGCCAATTTTATAAGAGAACAAGTTTCCCTGAAACTCATAACAACATGGATTAATGTTAACATCAAGTGGTATCTTACTGCAACCAATTATATAATTGAGCAAAGAGGTTCGTTTTTACCACGATTAGGGCATTGACTTTGGCCCAAGCAGCTGACAAAATCTTACGCATTTTTGTCTAAGCTGTGTTCATCTTATAGCCGTAACTTACAAAATATACATCCTGGGATGGATACAGCTGCCAAAGTACCGACAATTTAGTAAATATAAGCAAATTTGGTTTCCAAGTACAAAAGGGTCATCAGCCTCACTCAAGTTCATATACTAAGGGAAGAAACTGAGACGTTCAGTTGATTTTTGTGTTCATCCAATACAAACCCCCTTCAATTTGTAATCATATAACAATTTCACAACAACTGAAAGATCAGAAAGAAAACTTACAAAAATTAAGGGGGAGAAAAGGAGAAGGGGACTGCATCGCTGTACTTGTACAGAGATTGTAGAAGGGGCCGAGAGAAAAATTTTCATGCATACAAATGCAACTAAGCCAAAATACTTTTAGACGGGAATACTTTTTGTATGAACTCTAGGAAGCGGCTGGAGTAGACTGTAGGATCAACAGCAGAGATGGACAACGAATCAAATTGGAGAGATTTGTACGCGTGTTCAATCTTCTTACTCAAATTGTACTCTTGCAGTATATCGATTATACCAACGTACAGAACAACGTCGTATGCTTCATGAAATGTCGGTTGTTCTTCTTTCCCTGGAATCTGCTCAGCCCTTGCTGGCATGTTGACACCAAGCTGGATTTGGAGCCTGCTCACAAAGTTCAAAATTGACAACAGAGAGGCATTTGCAAGAACATAAAAAGGGCTAGCATATTTTACAGTTTTTAAACTGCACGAGACATATTTCACCTTGAATCACCTATTTGTCCATAGTTATCATATAGATACTTATCCTTCAGAAGTTGAGCAAAATACAAGAACATGTAGATACTTATCCTTCAGAACACAGGTTTTTATTAATTCCAATAATCAAGAAAACTCACACTAGCTTTCTTAGGCATATTCATTTTCTTCAGAAATGAACTATCAAAAGGGAACTGTTACAAGTAACATATGATCCATTTTTGGATCTCGCCTAACAGTTTAAAGTTCAATCCATTGGGGGAACACGTTTTCTATGCTAATTGGAGAGGCTTAGTATAAGTTTTTAAGAAGAAATCTACTTGAAAGGAAACCTGGAAGAAACTTTAAAAGAAATCTGTCTTTATATTGGACAGGGGAAACTGTATATAAGTTTAATATTGTTGTATAATATAAGATAATTCTGGTATCTTATTTTAAACTATTAGTATTAGATTGAATTCTCTTACCATTGTAAATAGAGGAGTTAAAACCAAGTTAATTAGAAGCACTCTAGTGCCTATTTTTCTCTTCTAGAGTAATTATGATAACCTCTGGGAATTCAAATATGAATTCTACTAATTCATGCTTTATGGCCAGAATAATAAGAAAGGTTCAAGGATATCATACCTTGCTGTGCCAGGAAGGAGGAGATCCACTTCCTCGTCACCAGCAGATGAGGCCCGCAGTCGGCTACCTCTAATGTGAGAACCCACTACAACACTATTATCACTTCCACGAGGAACCAACACTAGGCCCTGTGGGTATGTTTCATCTTCTATACTAGTATCTGCCATTAGACATCATAAACAAATTCAGATACGAGAACATCGCTATAAGCAATTCTACGAACCATGAAGTAAAAGAAGGGTGAGATATGTCAGTCACAAAAGGACAGATGTCATATCAAAAACGTATGTTACATCTGGTTCACTAGTGATCATACACAAAATACACTTCCATAAACATGGGTGTTTACGTTCACCATTCTAACACACAAATTTGAAAAGGAACAGAAACAAAACTAAAAGCGAAAAGGAGGTACATGTTCTTGCAGATTCCAAACCTATCTCAAACAGACAACTAAGTCAATCCTTATTTTTCTGGGTAGCAAAACTTAATCGGAGGTAAAAATTTCAAAAAAAAAAAAAAAAACTTAATCGGAGGTAGAAAACCTAGACAAGTAAAACAGCCAGTCCTAAGACAGCTAATACAGACTAGCCCTCATTCTCCGGTGACAATAGCATACCAGCTATCAGTACCAGAAGCATGCTCTATATGAAAACTTGTCGTTTTCCAGATTTCTTAGCTCTTTTCTTTACACTCTGCATTCCTATTTAGGCAGATTTAACAGGTTAACAGCACCTCCTAGGAGAAGATAATGTGTTTATTAAGAAACCCACCTTCCTCTGCTAGAACTCCCAATGCTTCACCTCTTATACCTCGGTTGTAGGACATTGAAGATCGTAGATGTTGTGGGGCTCGATAATGCACACCCAATAAAAGGCTATAATCCATAATGCGCTGTGCTTCCAAAAATTTGCTATCTGTCTCTATCTGGCTGCTTATAAGAAAAACATACAGTAATGATTCCATAGGTCTAGGAACAACATGAATATGCAATCCTTAAGTAGCATGCATATCCAGCCAAATACATTGGAAATTTAATCAGGCACGACAATATAGTAATTAGACATGATAGGTAAAGTTCCGTCACTTTTTAATACATAACCTCCAATTAGTTTCCTCAAAATATCTTATAACTTACCATGTAATTAGAGGCTACTGTTTCCTAACACTGAAACTCAGACAAAAAATCAACATAAGTTATATAATACTCTCTGCATGGTTCTCATGATATCACATATCTTTCCAGCTTCATGGTGGAAAGAAAAGTTCTCAGCAAAGTATTATTGCAACCAAGTTCAAGCATGGCTCAAATTAATGGTATTCTCAAATGGAGAGTAGGCCAGTGTTTCTGTAAATCTTTTTTCTTGCATATTTCCTTGAATGAAAATTAGGAGAAGAATTTTGTCCTCGACAGAAGAAATATTTCTTTTTAATTTTTTAAAGAAGGCTCAACAGCTAGGAGCAGCATCTTTCTGTTATATAGATTTTGCAATAGTCTGCCACAAAGTAGAGAGTTTAAAGCTTATACACTGCCATCCTGCAATTGATATCTCCTTGTATGAAAATGAAAACAAGCTTTGTCTTGGTCCTTGTTGGGGGAATCTAGAAATAGGAAAGTCAAAGGAGCTTATGTGATGATATGAGCTGCCTCTCTCAGTTACACAAGAGATCAATAACTTTTCATCTTTGGTTTGAGAAGAAATTTGTAAAGATGTAAGTTTTAAGCTTTAAGACACCCATCCTGCAAGTGATATCCTGGAATTTTAACATAGGATAGCCACATTGGATCAATTTGGTGAAATTCTTTGGAAGACGAAAAAAGAAAAGAGAGCAAGCAAAAGGAAAAATACATAATTTAACTAATTTACAAGGGGAATAGCCAACATCAAAAGCTAAGATCACAACTACATAGGCCAGGAGAGACCACTTACTTTAGCAACGCTTCCCTCCAAGAAGGTTCCAGGTAGAAGGAATAGTTAAGGTCCAAATCTTTTAGTGTTGTGTTTTCATCAATTTCGATCTTGTCTGTAGATCTACCTAGTGATGACCCTTTCAAATCAAACCTTCGATGTATTCTTAACTCTGTGCAGAACATATTCCCCATCACCACAAAGCGAAACTGCAATGTAATCACATGAACATTAGCTTTGGAAGCATAAAATAAACTGCAAGACCAGTTAATACCAATTTGTTTCATATCAAATTATATACGAGGCAAACTTAGAACAGGATAGTATATGTAGAAAGAGCAGCATCATGATATGATAAAGATTAACGATAGCAATTACCTTCTGTCCACTTGAAGGTTTAATTCTGTGGAGCCCAAAAAATTTGGTTATGAGTGTATTATCATATGATCTCACATGATGATGATAGTCCGGAAGCATTTTCAAGAGTACCTACAAGTCAGAACTGTTGTGAGAAGAACTCAATATCATTAATTGAGATATGGAAAATTCAAATAGCTAAATCCGTCAGAGCTAAGAATTCTTTCTTTTAAGAATTACCACAGTAGTTCAATTAAAAGCATTTTTTCATTGGATACTTATCATGGCATGTGCCATTGGACCCACTATGTTAGACCCTATAGGGGAGAGGATGACTTAGATAATGAGAGGGACAATAGGAGAAGGAATAACTGGTAGTATAGAA
>JANZLD010000005.1:74260504-74272528 GCA_026413575.1 Erythroxylum carthagenense | reverse complement strand
TCTGGTATAGGAGGTGATCTACGGATTCACCTAGTAATATCAGTGTAGAACACTGATTTCTATCAATAAAAATACTATCTCTAGCCTATTAAGCTAGAGGTTCCTAACAGTGGATAGGTTTAATTTCGAAAGAGTCCTAGAATTCCTATCAGTTAGTAAAAGTGTAACCAAACTAGGGGGCTTTTAGCAACATAACTGTTTTCAAATACAGGCCGAACTTTCTATAAACAATCTCAGGTCCTCAGCTTTCCTCATATAAAGTGAACAGAAGGAAATTGAAAAGAAAAGGCATCGATGATGTGCACGTTGTAGTTGTCCTATAACAAAGACAATTTTCAAATGAAGATGGCAAACCTGGACTTCGGTCTTCCGTAGTGTCTTAATCATGAAGCGATCATCTTGAGACAAGAAAAAGATGCTACCACTTTTTCCAGGAGAGGAAAGCTCCCTAAGGGCGTCATTTCCACAAATAGACATCATGTAGTCAGCAGCATCAATCTTGAACATTTCCCTTAAATTCCTGCAATGAGATTAATAAGGTTGATACAGCATGGAAGAAATACAACTTTGCAAAAATAAACATGGAAGAAAGACAATCCAGGGATCTAAAAACATATTAAAGTTAATGATATGGGTTCGAGGGGTCATAAACCTAGAACAATAGATACCAAACACTTGGACTGACAGAAAAGTTTAATAATATTATAAAAAAGGAAATAGAAGGCCAAAATCAATGTTATGCAATGTAGTTCTAAACATCAAAATAATAAAAGGTCAAGAAAAGAAACCTGAAAACCATTGGGCAGTAATCTTTCCACTTGAAGTCTTCCGATTGATGAGTTGGTGTCAACTGAGACCCAGCTTTTGGAAAGTGCATCCAAAAGCTTGCCTTTGGGCCAAAATCGGATTGACGTACTTCTCGCCTCTGTACAGGAGTAATTTTCCCAACAGTATACCTGATCATATTCTAGTGCACGTTCAACAACTCAATTCTTAAAGATAACAAGATTGGTGCATGGATAACAATAAATATCATCTCCAAATTATGACTGACGACAAACATACCATGTGTTTTCTCACTATCGATACTGGATATCCCAACAATCATATTTTCACAACTGGAGAAGTTAAAAGAGGGCACTGTAACTAACTTATATCATTGCTTAAAAATAAATAGTAAACTTGATCTAACTAAACTATAATTGCACACAAAGCTACAAAATTTTCCACAAAAATATGTTGCTTTAAACAAGAAATGGACAGAGGATCAGAAATAAACAAACCAAGTAATGGAACTGTGTCAGATAATGCAAGGAACAAATGAGACAGAACACATGTTAATATCATTAGAGTGAACTATCACCATGCTACTTTAGATGTTCCATAAGATCCAAAGTTGACGTACCTGATTCCAAGTTGCAAACTGAGCATTAGATCATAACTCCTATGCCCTTTGATGATCATTTCACCAGGTCTCTTGACGTCTTTTGCAAGCTTTCTTTCCCGTCGCTTTGCTCTTCTGGATGATGGTGAAAAACTATTATTTAAGACAAGTTCACTAATCAAAACACCTTGCATATACTCACGCTCCAAGATAGGCAGTGTGTTTATCTCAATCTCTCTGCCCATACCATCAAAGGGGGATTCTGACTCTAAAGATGAATCATGTCCAATCTCCTTTTCAATAGAAACCTCAAGACTCCAGCGCCTTTCCAAGGAAACATTCTTGTTGCGAGATTGCTCCAAAGTTAACAAACTTCCTTTGGAAAGTTTATCAGTAGAATCATGACCAGATCCATGCTCATCACGAACCTTGACATTTGTCATACCCACTAAAGATACATGGTTGCTCCTCCTCAAATCTGGCAGTAACCCCCTTTTTCTTAACGCATTAAGATATCGTTCTTGTACAGCTGGAAATCGGCTGCCTTTAGGGTAATAAGATCCTTTTCCATCCTTCAAACCACGTGTCCACATTCCAACATAGCAGCCGCCATCATTCCAAGTATACACACCAAATCCATGCATCATACCATTTAACCAGCTTCCTTCATATGAATCCCCATTTATCCATTTAAGAGTCCCTTTCCCAGTCATTTTCCCACCTTTCATATTCCCGAGATAGACATTGCCACTAGCCCAGTTATACTTTCCGGGTCCTTCTGGACTTCCTTGGATCCAAGAACCCTCAAAGATATCTCCATTAGGATGGACTTGATATCCCAGACCATGTTTGAGATTCAACTTCCATCTTCCTTTGTAAGTCAGATTAGTAGAACCAATATAAGTACCTGTACCATGAATATAACCCCCAGAAAATTCACCCTCATAAGTTGCTCCAGAAGGCCACAAAAGTTTTCCATTTCCATGTCTCATCCCCCTTCTCCACTCACCCTCATAAACACAGCCATCCAACCAAACATACTTCCCATTACCCTCAGGCACACTACCGAGCAATGACCCGAAATACGATTCCCCATTGGGATGAGAAAGCTCCCCAATTCTAAAAGCAGCAACTTCAGAAGATGTATGGACAGCTTCACCGTTGATAGATATAGATGTACGATCTGTATCTGAAATAGCACCAACAGATTTTGTTCTGTCTGAAAGACTGAATGCTCGTTCTCCATTATCAGCAATGGCCACTGGGCCAGACATGCATAATGGCCAAAAGTTTACAATTCCTTACACAATTAAAAGTTGTTTAAACATGTCATGGGATATTGTCGCCATACAAGTATCACCAAGACACTGTAGCGTTTGATTCTAATGCTCTTGTTCTCTTATCTGTCAAACAAAGAACAGAGACTTGTAAGCAAGGAAAACAAGACAACATATAAATTCCACAAAATCATCCAATGGAACCATAAAATACAAGCAGCTTTAAAGCTCAATCAGATAAATATGAAGCCTATTTCAGTTATTATGCTTAAAACATTCAATTCAAAACTTTTTAAGTTTAATCGCACAACTGACTCAATCCCCAATATCACTATTGTTGCTTCCGTTGATAGCAAGAAAAAGCATATATACACCAATTCACTAGCAAAAACTTCAAAATGCTTATGACAAGTGGATCAGCACGGTTTATATTGACCATCTTTTAGTTGTGAATGTGTTGATATCTTTCTTCCAAAGTAATAATAACTCAAGTATTTGAACTCTCCATTAGATACAAACAAGAGACAGACTAGAAAAACAAAAATATGAGAAATTGGACAGGTAGATCACCCTGAACACATAGCATCATTCCTAAATTTGAACAAATCGAGCACATCCGAGGAGAAACGGCATCCAAATTCCAAATACATCAACAGAATAAACAAAATAATTATATAAAAAGAGAAGAAAAGGCCAGTTCGTAAATAAGGCAAAATCAAGCAGGCAGCAGCCGAACAAGCGTGATCTTTCTGCAAGAATTGTCTTTCTGCGAACCATAATATACAAAAATATGTAGCGAAGTCGTTCCCTGTCATTTTCCACCTTTTTCAGAAGGCCATCAAACTCCCTTTTAACCTGTGCCATACACGCGCCCAAATTCCCAGAAAAGAAACAAACAACGCCACCACAGTTCTTAAGACTACTAAAGCTATATCCCTTTGATAGAAAGATGAATAGAATTGGAGGACGCACTAATAAAGCCAAATCATTTTTTATCAACGGCAAGCAAGAGTGTTAATAGTTAGACATCTCTTTTTCTATTTTCTTTTATCCCCCTCGTTTCAATTCTCCATTCCAAACACAAAATCTTCGCCTTTACTTACAAACACAGATAGATTTCCACAATTGAATCCAACAGATCTCACGATCGCCGAACGAACTGAACGACGCCGACACTTAGCAGTTGGAATCAGATTTGACCAAACGAAACCAAAAAAAAAACAAGTGAAACGGAAAAAATCATTACATAAACGCGAAATCATCAGGCTTGCTTCTCGTAATCTGCACGCAAACAATCGTATCACAGACAGAGCGTGAGAGAGAGAGAGAGAGAAAGGAAGAACCTTGAAGATCTAAGAAGCAGAGTGAATGTAGGCCACCGAAGTTAAAGTTTCGGAGCTTTGTTGACGAGGGTCAGGTACTGAGACTACTACTAGTACACACAAAGCAAGGAGCCGCCTTCTTCAACTCAGCTTTTTTAATATTCTCTTCAACTCTGTAACTGTAAACCTTTTACTTCGCTTTTAGCTTTTGAACAACAATCAATGGCTTCTCACGTCCATCTCTCCGACAGTGACGATTTCATTTTATATGGGATCCAATCCCAACGCGCTCTACAAAGCTGGATATGACTGACTTTTTTGTAACTAATTCGTATCCCTCCGTCCTTAATTTTTTTTTTTAAAACATTTATTTAATATTTTATTTGTTTATCTCCTGGGTCCTGCAGATTTAATTTAAGAGTTGCCGTAAGCTGTAATTAATATTAAAAGGGCCATTTGGGGATTAATTAATGAAAATGTCGCTTAATACATATACGACCCACCGTTTCTGCAGAGCCGGGTTTGACATTGAGTGTTTGTAGTTGATCGCGACCTTTGTGGGTCCCGCTCGAAGCTCGCTATTAAAAAAATGTTCTAGAATACTAAAAATGTAGGTTTTATATTCCAACGGGTATTCGTTTTTCTTTCTACTCTGTTCTCTTGCTATGTCTTTTTAATGTTTTATAAGGTGACGTACAAGGTGTGCGTACATAATCTACTATCTTAATGTTACTGTCCGAAAAGGAACCTGGAGTCGTAACTTAAAAGCCTCCGATATTACATAAAAAATACCAAGTTGTGTGTTCTCCATCATCAGATGTTCATGTCATGTAATAAACTTGCATGTATGGACATGAGGAGATGAGTTTAAATAGTTATTAGTGGTTGGGGTTGATGAAATATTACATGTCAACAAGCATTCTTAGCTGGGGTAGGTATGGTTAGTGACTGATTAGAGAGGTATACTAACGTATGTTGATTGCGTTTAGTGTTAGAATCGTTAGGAGTTTATGATTAAGAATAAGATAGGAGTAGAATAACGGGTCAAAGATTGCAGGCACGTGTGATTTTCTACTGACAATACGCTTGCCCGTATGCCTTAATTTAATCAATTTAAAAGAATTTATATAAATAGAGTCGTACAACATAAATATGTCGATAACCATGAGTCACGAGAAAAGAACTCGAGCTCTATCAATTCGAGAGGCGATAGAATGATGGACTTCGAAAAGAAACGGCACCAGGTCCAAAATGCAAATTTTAGAGTGGGATGTGTCGTACCAATGTGCAAACTTGCACTTAAGAGGTGAGTAATTTTTTTTTGTTTTTTATTTTTTGTTTTGGTTAGCCCACGAGACATTCTAAGAGAGTCTCAATTATGAGAAGGTACTTTTAAACCATCCACTTTCAGACTAATCCCCGCTTGCACCAGATCAATACGTAAGGGATAAAGTACTAGTCAAACAAATTTCTCCATTTTCAGGACTCGAACTCGAGACCTCTGGTTAAGGGATGAAAGTGTTGAACCACTCACACCAACTTATTTAATTAAGAGGTGAGTCATTTAGCAACACGTAAAGTTGTTGTACTTTGAAACTATAAAATCCCGGGTTTAATTCATGCAAAATAATATTTTTGTAAAAATACAAAAAAATGTTATATACATTATAACTCTTCGAGTCTGTAAACTGAATATGTTGACTTAAAATAAGGGGTCTAAATGGTAAAATTAGTCTTTAGTAGTTTTTCAACACATCAAATTACATGTTTTATTTGGCTACAATTTATCTTAATCTTGAAAGAAAATTATTGAAAGATACAAGAATATTCAAATATCATTTAAATTAAATTTATCACTTGATTTTTAGTTATTTAATTTTTAAATAATTTAGTTAAAATATTTAATTTATGAATTATTATATGTGTAGAAAAGTAGTGAATCACAATTAAAAGTACGAATAATCTCTTTAACATGAGATTAGTTTATCATTAGTGATTCGACGTTCTTATCGTTATAAGGGAAATATCTTCTTCGTACTAAGACACCAACAATATGCACTAATCTAAAGTTGTACAACTTAATTAAGGAATGTAACACGTACCATTTGTTGGATAGGTCAACTTAATTAGTGGCTTTGGCATCACTAATAAGAACAATGTTATCTTAATTAGGTGGCAAAAAAGTTTTAGTACTGCGTATATTATCCAGCACTGTCTTAGATAATTAAGCGTTGATTACGTTTGCCACTTGGCGCTAGATGGATCATACGCAAGACGAATTAATCTTTTCATGCATGCAAATTATTTAGGCACTTGGGGCGAAAGAGACAATAATCTAGACGATTTGTCGTATAATACATGTGTGGCAAAAATGGGCTAACACACGTACTAATCATGCCACTTAGAGGTTGGATCTTATATATATATATGTGTGTGTCTTTTTTATTAGTTATAGTTTGAGCAAGATACATATGCTGTCTGAAAGTAACTATTGCTTTATAATTTACAATAAGCCTACAGGTTCATACGAGAAGGAAAGTTAGATTACATATAAGTCTAAATGAGATTTCATTCTAAAAGTAATTGGTGATAGGTAAAGTAGTCCACTAAACTTATATGTTGTTCTTCTTTCATCTCTTTTTTCAATGTGACACAAACTATCACCTTATATTTTAATATACTATTCCTCTTGTTGGCTCACTTACAGTGGTATCAAGGAAAACGTTTTATAAACTATTCAGTGGAGAGAATCTAGACGTCTATAATCGTGTTGGATCATTATCCTTCTGCACATTTCTAAAGTTGTGAACGAGAATGAGCTTGTAGGGAACAACCGTAAGCACACATAATAGAAAGTGGGACATACGCACTCTCAAGAATGAACATCATGCACACACCTATACAACTATTATTAGGAAGTAACCTGTGTGTATAGCCACTCAAGTCTCTTTATGGAAAACATATCAGCAACTTTGTTCAACTCTATTGAACATTTCCTCAACAAAGGATTTTTGCCACCAGCTGTTACGACTCTCGTGATCTAATTGTTAACCTCGTAATATTCAAGTCTGCCAGACAAAAGTTGAATTAGGTTGGCCAGTTTCCCAATTTGAAGGAAGTAATTAAGATAAATGCAGCCTGCTAGGCCACAAAAAATAGTACAGGAACATATCACTTTCTTCATAGAATTTTGACTACATACATGAATGCGCAGTGCATAATACCTAACAAAAACGAGGTGTCCCTTTATATCGATCGGATGCTACCACTATATTCCAATCATAACTGATCTGATTCAGGCACATGGAGAGCTTATGGTTAAATGAGGTAGCAGTCCTGGACTATGACTTGCTAAGACAACCAGCCTGAGATCAATGGGACGTTGGGACCGAAGCCATCATATCCCTCCACTTTACTTCATCGTCAACATTCCCATTATGACAAGTATAACATCTACAGTTGGAACTTGTAAGTTGGAATAGTATCTGCTGTTATACCATGTTATACATTTCAGAGCTCCTTTTACTTATTTACAGGTATTATATGTGTATGGACGAAGGTTACTTAACTAATAGGTGTCCTGTATATAAAATTAGTTATTACCATAACGGGTATTTTAAATTCACATATATTGAAATTATGGATCTAATGTCGTGGACTACTACTAGAACTATTCTTTACACTTCGCCCACAACAAAATATAAAAATATCCATAAAGAGATAGGGTTTATGGTAATGTGTTAGATGGTGGTGGTCGGTATATAAGTATATTAGGTGGGGCATCAATATGTCACTTTCCACCTCCATTTCCAGTAATGACAACTTCGTCTTCTGGTGCCGGCAACCGACCACTTCCACCGCCTTCCAGTTGATTAGTGCCATATATTCTTAGTTTGCTGTATATAGTTTGTTCTTCATTTTCTAATTCTATACTTTAATTGTTCTTATTCTCCTACATTCATTACCAGTACTTTCTTCCTCTGGAAATATCAAGCACTTACTAATCTGCACGCTTTGTTCCTTTCTCTTTGGCGCTCATTGTTAGACCAAATATTCTGCTCATCTGCGTGCCTTTCCACATTTCTTTATGTGACACATGATATTCTTCAAGAGTCACTTTGATTAATAAACTTTTCCGAATCAAGCAAACTTAGGTCAAGAAAAGAACAAATATCTAGTTCCTTCTATTATAAAAACTCTATGGAATTTTGAAGTTCTAACTCCAATGCATCTAACTAAACAACATTAACAACATTTAATAAAAATTCTGATAAAGCATATATAGGTCAATTTTACGGAATCTTATTCTTAATTAATAATATTTTTATTTTATCCGTATCTTCTATTTTTGGTGCATAAATTATCATAATGTGTAAATTTATGGTCATCTCACAAGATCAATATAAGGTTTTCTCAATACGTTTAAAAGTACCCTATTCATTTATCTTTTAGCTTAGTACGAGATGACAAACTTTCATCGATTTAGAACACAGCCAATATTCTTCTTGCTCGTCCAATGATTTTTTTTTGTTTTTGTTTTTTTGTTCTTTGCTTTCATTGTCATTTGCACATGTACAGTACAAGTTTCTTGAGTGGATGTCCATCTCCACTATCACAAGACAAGCAGACCAAGGTTCCAAACTTTCAACCCATAGTTATTTTGTACACGAAATATACACGAGACCAAAATGGAAAAGGAGTCATTTATTTGAAATCCTCTAGTGGCTGGTTGCGAAGTTGCTCATAATAGAAGTATTCAGAGGGACATCTAATCTTTGTTCTTGTTAACTTTTTCGTATATAATTATAACCTTTAGCCTACCAGAATGTATACCTACAGAGGTATACATGGTCACAGAGTAACCTAATTAAATGTAACGTTTATGGATATTTAATTTGGTAGAATATGCTTTTCCTAGCAACCACATGTCACTCTAGAGCCGTCCCTCTCTAAATTTTGTAATAGAAATTTACTGAGTAGTTTAATTTAGATATAAAAGTTCTTTATTATCTCTTCTTGTATCCTAAAGACTACTTTTAATTTTATAGTATTGTTTAATATGGGATATAAGTCTCCCTAACCAACTTTTCCATTCTTAAAATTCCTGTGCTCCAATTTTCTTAGGTTCTTGGTGATCATGCAACCGAAGTCTTGAATTGTTAATTTCTTTTTAGAGATAACGTATTAAAAGGGAATGAACAATTCCACGGGATCAATGAGTATGTTTCCATGCTTGGATTGCATGAGTTTCATATCATTCTGAAACACACAAGTACATACGATTTCTCGTGCGATTTGACGCATGCAGTAGTAACACTGATTGATTGCATTCATATTAGTTAATTTAATACTGTTTTAAGTTAATTAAAAATAAAAATTTTCTACCCTTGCTTTTAAATGTTGCGTTTTAGTTTGTTGTAATAAAGGTCAAGTTAACTAAAGTTATCTGGCTGTTGGAGGAAAAAAACAAAAACTTAAACTTCCATACTGACACGAATTCGGTAGAGGTATGGCTGGAATTATTAATCATGTATGCGCTCGATTTTCTGTCATATTCAATTGTCTATATTTATGCCTTTCCTTTTCATGACTTCGGCTTCGCATGACCAGGCCCATGGTTTCATTGAAACCAAGTGTAATCCACCTCGCAATAGAATAACTATCTCCTACGGAGATTTCAACCCTGGAAGAATACCAGTTGAAAAAAAAAACAAGGATAAGAATAGCTGATTCAGTAGTATTGGTCACTGTATACAGGGGTTATCAACACTTCGATGAGCATTAATTATACGAGTGTATCTGCCATTTATTACTACAAGAAAAGTAAAAATTAGCGACAGAAAACTACCGATGAAAAAATGAATATTGAAAATTACTGATGAAAATTCTAATTCTGTTGGTAAAATTGTCGAAAAAAATTTCGTTTTGTGACGATAGCAATATCTGTCGAAAATTATTGGAAAAATTTTCGTTTAGTGACGGTAGCAATATCTGTCGTTAAATACGAAGGGAAATCAATTTACGACGGAATTTAGTTACGATATCAAGTGCCCATTGGTAAATAAAGTGAGAATTGTTGGTGGAATAATAAGTTTTTCAATTTGTCAACAGAAATTTTCCATCAATAAATTTTTAAGTTATACGTCGTTGTCTAAATCAACCGAAGTCATTTTGTTTAACCTAAAATGCACCCCCGAAGCTGCTTCCCCCCGCCCCCCTCCCCCAACCACCTACAACTGATCCTCCTTCTTTCTCCAGATCTGTTGCGTTGTCTCCTTCTTTCTCCAGAACTGCTGCGTCTCGGGTGTCCACTACGACGTCTCCAGCCTGTTGTCGACATTGTGGAGTTGCTGCATCTTTTGGTCATTGTCTTCTCCGGCTATTTTTGTGGAGGTTTTTTTCGTCTTCCTCATTCTCTCCTTTCCGTTTGTTTGTATATGGGAATGAACTTTCATTTTTGAAATTTATGAAATTTCATATCAACTGGATGTGATTAATTTGCATGCTTCAAAGGCCTTATAAGCATATGTAAAGGGTGAGTCAATCAAGTAAGAGGATGATAACAATCTCATTTCTCATTCTCTGTCATTTAGAAATTGTTTAAGGAATTGAGTTTCTCTTTTGTGATAAGTGAATCCAACTAGCTATTAAGGTTGATACTTATCAAACCAAAATGATACGAGACTTTCAATAATAATTGCTTTCTCGATGAGTAAAGTTTCATCAATATGTTATTTTCTTTTAAGAGATTTTTGAGGTCTTTTGAGTCTTTTTTTATAATAGAAAAGTAAGTTTTTAATTGAACAAAATACGAAAGTAAAATATATTATGGACTCTTATATACATTCTTATAAGCTTATCATATTTTGCAAAGATGATTATTGGACTATTGCCAATCCTAAATTGAATATAATAGTGGCATCATATATTGTGAGCTTTGTATTATAATTATTTGACTTAACTGAGAAACCTATTCCATTATAAATAGCTTTCTTATCAATTATGTAATTTTTGTTAGATTGATTTATCTTCATTTTTTTCATAAGATGATAGTAAATGGAAAAAGACTATTATAAGGATGTTTGGTAGTGGAAACTTCACTTAGAGAGGGATTTTAAAGTATGAAGATCAGGAACTTGAAAATGTTGACAATATGTAATTGGCTTATGGTAGTTTAAGAAAGGTGTGTGAAATAGGTGGCAGATTAGGCTATAAAAATATTATTAGCGCATGGAATTTGATTCTTAGGGAGGAGTTAGTTGATGGTTTGAAGATGTTAAAGTCCAGTTGGAGTGCGTTAGTTTTTATTAAATTATTAAAGTTGTATGGTATAGTTGATGTATATTTAAGATATGTTGATAGATTAGAATCATTTGTACTTATGATAAAATGACATGAAAAATAGCATGAAAAAGAAGCTCATGATGTTAATGATGCAAATGTAGACATAGAACTTGAATCAAATGAAAATACTGGAATGGATGTTAATGACACTAAATAGGATGTTGAAGGAAACGCAAAGAAACATAATTTAAATGATTATAACTTAGATTTTGACATTAGTGTTGATGTAGGTCACGAGACCATAAAAGTTTATGTAAAAGATCATGAGAGTTTCTTAGTTAGTTATGGATATCCTAATGCTTTCAAAATATATGCAACTTTGTGATGACGTAGTCAAACCAAAAGATATGTTCATGATTTTTTTTCCATAAAATGGTTATTATGGATGGTCTTTATCATTGTAAAACAATTTAGAGAGGCAACTATTTTTATACAATTGCAACAAGATTTGATTTGAGTTTTAAAAGGAATGAACCCAAAAGGATTAAGTACTCTAGCATCAAAGGATGTCTTGTAACATCCCGTTACTGTTAGTAAGGGTATTATGGTAATTGGGATAGATTGATAGGATTGTACTGCATTCATTGACTGAGCATGTTACTGGTCTCTAATTATAGAGAAACAGGTTTATTGCATATGCATTTATTCATAGGTACATGCATTCATGATTTTCCGGTATTTGATTGTGAGTAAGAAC
>JANZLD010000005.1:74061699-74094601 GCA_026413575.1 Erythroxylum carthagenense | reverse complement strand
TGACAGCGCGTGTCGAGTGCACTGCAAAATTTACCTGACTCTGCACACTAAAATTTGTAGTTGTGGTAAGTCGGGATTGAATCCACAAGGAATGTTCGATTAATTTTTATACTGAAAATAATTGATGCAAGAAAAGCATATGGGGGGTTTTTCGTGAACAATTTAGAAAATTAAAGTAAAATTAAACTACCGAAAACAAATTAAAACAAACAATCAAAAATGTGAAAAGTGTCGAGTATAGGTAAGGTCCGGTTTTAGGGTCAATCTCGGCCTAAGCACAATCAAGCATATTCCCTCCTTCTAAAGTCTTTACAATTCTTTTCGGACTATTGATCTGAGACTAATAGAACGCTCTACAAATCTCGGTTTTCTCTTAAATTGAATTTAATCAAGATACGATCGTTAATTAAACCTAACCATCGAATAATCTAGGATACGATCTCTAGATTCAATTTGGCAGTCGCATTACGAATTAGAAAACGATCAATATAGGCAGTAACCTCACACGCTCGGGTTATCTAACCTAAGTCATGTTGTTTTTAACGATTAACGATCGTTAGATGCTATCACAAATATTAAAAGTAACGATTACGGATTACAATTAATATTTTAGCAATAGGTTCGAAATAAAACGATCAAAATATTATATTAAGATCATTAATTTCAAAACCATCCAAATCAATACCAACAACACAACAATCCGAAAATAAATCACAATTTTAAAGTGACAAAAATAGCTTAATCGTGACTTGGCATCAATATCCCCATTGAACCAGTGTCAAAAACTAGCCTTCTATCTTCATTTTTATGCTCGAAAAATAAGTCATAGTTGTCATGTAAAATGGCAGTCCAAGTTACCTTCCTCTACCTCCAATACTCACGTTGAAACAAGTAAAAATGCAGAAGCAGGTTGGCTCCAGTAGCTTTGCTCCTCGTTTCTTCCTCTGCGTTTTTCTTCTCCACCTTCTGTCGCCACTGTTCTCTGCTCTCTACTGTAGCTGTTCCTGTGACAAGACAATTAAAAGTCCTGTTAAAACCCTTCACGCAGCACGCTGCGTAACGCTGCGTTACTTGCAGCGTTTTTAACAAAAACACTCTGCATTTAACCTGTGCAGCAGCGTAAACGTTGCATTTCGAAATTTCTTTCTTTTTGTTTTTTTTCTTTTTAAAAATAAATTATGCCTTAAACTTGAAAAATAATTGTGCTCCAATTTGCTTTAGAAAATTGTGTCTTTTTTATCTCAAAAATATATCAATAAATCCAATCTCATAGTCAACACAAATTGAGCATTTTATCTTTAAAATAGGATTGAAAACACAAGTAAATATATAAGAAAATCTAAGATAATTCAATCCTATCATTTTTTATAAATTACGAATGATTGACTATAAAATCATTTACCACAACAACATTATGGCTTGGTCTAACCAATATTATTGACTTATTATTATAGGATTGCTAAAGTTGATACACGTTACTAGCTAAATTGTGTTAGAAGAAGAAGATAAGCATGCCAACAAAGAAAAGAAGAGAAAGAAGAGAGAAATAAGAGATGTCTGATTTATCAAACCTAATAGTCCCTTTTATAAAGGAACATCCAGGACCAAAGTCATTGAATAGTTAAGTCATCAATCCCTCAAATGGCCTATGTAATATATTTTATTTATTGGGCTATAAGCAAATAAATATAGTAATCTTTCTTTAGTTAGACCTAAGCTAGACTTATTATTAGACCTATTTAATAGGATTGTAAGTCATTTACTACTAGATTATTTTTCTTCATAACAAAATTCCTTCCTTTAAAGAAACTTGTCCACGAGGTTTTATATGTCATTTTTCCTTCAGGCAATTGAGCTTAATGATGACCAATAAAAATTAGAAGCCACACAACTCTCCCTTTATTTCTTATATCCTATACTTGAACTAAATCAACTTCATCTTTGATTAATATGAGCAACAGAAAATGAGTTGTCACTTCTAGAGATCTATAAGACATTAGTTAAATGACTTATTCACAAAGGTTAATGTTTGAAAATAATTAATTTTTGTATTAACATCAACAATCAAAGGCATATTGCAAGAAGTTGAACTTGTAGGTTGTCTTTCACCATATAAACTAAAAATGTCATCACTAATATGTCACTAAAAGATCTTGTTCTACCTCTTGAGAAACTAACACATCTCTTTCTTATTAACAAATTCAAGAAGATAAAAATTCAATAGAAACATTATTAGAATTTCTATGGTTGTATTTAAATATTGTTAGCATATTTCCAGTTGAAAGAGAAGTTGTTCTTCTAGGATCAAAAATAAAAATGATGTTAGTATTCTTCATTCTAGAACCAACTGATTTGAATACAAATAAGTGGCCACTAATGAAATAATCAAGCTTAACCTTATTGTTCTCATATGTTACCACTTTGTGAGAAATTACTAGTTGTAGATATAAAACATTCTCCATATGAAGTGAGTAAGGCATAACATTTATATATAAAAAAGCCTTATTGACATGGGAAATCTATAAAAAAAATATTATTTCTTCTT
Organism: Erythroxylum carthagenense; assembly: GCA_026413575.1. Classification (NCBI taxonomy): domain Eukaryota; kingdom Viridiplantae; phylum Streptophyta; class Magnoliopsida; order Malpighiales; family Erythroxylaceae; genus Erythroxylum; species Erythroxylum carthagenense. The sequence continues at coordinate 74,092,056 of JANZLD010000005.1, read as the reverse complement.
CAATATTAATTCCATTATATTGTTCTTATCAAGCCCCAAACCATGATCTCTCCTTTGAGTCAATCCTCTGCCTTTTAAGATTTTTCTATTTTTTAAATATTTTCTTTGATTATTTCATTATTGGGATCTAATTGTAATGCTTTTCTAAATCCTTCACATATAACGTCATTATAATTCCTTTATGCATAATAAGCTAATCCGAGACTGTTGCTTGCTTGATACCTTGTGAACTTAATGTCTCTACAAGACTATTTAAATCATGAATGACATCCAATTGTTTCTATATTTTTTTAAGGCATATGAAATAAATGAGTTGCTACATCCAATTGGTATGGGAGCTTGCATGACATTAATATCTATGCTACTTCTAAATAATCATAAATACTATCTGATGGAAAATCAGGATAGGATTCAATCCGCACGCAATGAAATAATTACAAAATCTATTTTGTATGATTTTTCAAAATCCAAGATTACTTAAAATTTTATAACATGATTAATAAACACACCATAATAGAAGCTTGAATCATAATTCATACCTTATTATAAAAATTGATCGTATTCTTATCATGTCCCTCGAACTGTGTCTAAAATTGATTCATCTCAGCCATCATAGCTGCATAAGTATTCAATCTCTAATGATATCTATTGAACATTCTGAGAAAATTTACAATAGTTGTAGAGAGGGCTAGGTAAGAAGTACCAACTCCCTTAAAGTTTAAGCCTATTTGTAATGAGTTTAAAACATTTTAGTAATTTAATTGAAATAAAATTCTAATATCAATTAAACTTTAATTATAATTCTAATTAAATATCAATTAAGCACCAATAAGATCCAATATCTCGTATTTATTCCTAAAATTTCTCAAACTTTACAATTAAATACAACTTGAATAAAATATCTTTTCTCTCATCAACATTTTCTTTATGTATAACTCATTAAATTCTCAAATATTTTAGCAATGAATATAAATTATAATCCTAAATCATATATGTGATTGGATAATTAACTTCTTTAATTTATCTTTAATTCTCTAATTAAGTTATTTGTATCCATACATCAAGAATAGCATATAGGAATGCATTATGACCACCCAAATATTTGGGATGTTAAACTAGTTTTGATTAATATTTTTGCACATGATTTTTCTGTATAATTTAATCCTTTCACCATACAATGTTCTAATTATATATAGAACATGAAATCAATGTTTACTTTATTTGAATTCATTTATATTAATTCTTCACCATTAGTAATTGATTATATTAATAAAATTTGTAAACTATTTTACATAGTATCATTCCACCTTGGCTATTGATTTTTCGAATCAATATTAATCAAGAACAACGAACCATTCTCTTTAATCACTTTAAGGTGATGAATCCTATATTGATGACTCAACTATCTTTTTTTTATAGTTCATACTATATCTAATAACTACTAGTTAAGCTGCCATTGGCTAGATTAGGTCATAAGTAGTATCAAAATATAAAAAATCCTTATACGAGATACTTTAGAGAACTCCAATCAAAGGTTCACTTATAAGATCATCACAATGATAATTTTTACAGACATTTAAGTAATGTTTCAAATGAAATTCTAGTATGGGGTTAGTTCAATACATCTGTTCTCTAAAAAGCACCCAAATATTTGTTTAAATATCTTCATACTTTTGTCTACGAGATCAACTTCTTTTTTTGGAAGGAAAAAACATAATGTGTGTTAGTCTTTTGACACTCTATTAATGTCTAGTTTTAATAAACGATGACCAATAATAATTTAGGGAAATACATAAATATAATATAAATCTCATAATTTTGATCTCATCATAATTTTATTTACAACATATATTTATTCCATAGATTTTACCATATGCATATAATATGTATAAGATAAAGAACACATTTAAATAATTATATTACTAAACTATAACTAGAAGATTGGTTATAGAGACTAAATCAATACCATCATTCAAAAAGAGATATCTTTCACCATATCCATTTATGAAAAGGCCAAATATATTTCTTACCAAACCCCGCCCATTAAGATGGGAGATGATGTTAGAATTTCCTTTACTAAGGTCAACAATTTCATTAAAAAATGACTAGACCCACTTGATCGGAGATGATGTTAGAATTTCCTTTAATAAGGTCAACAATTTCGTTTAAAAATGACTATACCCACTTGGAATTTGGTTGTATCCATGTCCAATGACTAGACAAGGATTAAGCCCCATTGTTCTCATAATGTTGAACATAAATGCAAACCTAATAAGAACATTTAAGGACAAACCACCATTTGCATACTCAATCTCATAGTCATATTTTTCTGGATAATCATATCTGTATCAAATGAAAACAAGAAAAAGCGTATAAAATAAAATGGATAAGGAGTCTTAGTGCATGTTTGTTTCAACTTTTGGAGGGTGAATAAGCAACTTTTTCATAGTAAAAAACAATTTTTTAAAAAAATGAGTATTTGACTGTAAAATTCAAAAGCATTTTTTAAAAATACAAATAGCTTTTTTGGAAGCTAAAATATAACTTTTTGAGAAGTTCAAATTTGGTGCTTTTCAAAAAAGCACTTTTTCAGGTAGATTTTTTATATCAATTAGTGAGCCTATTTTTAGTCCTCTCTACTCTTATGTTTTTACACATAATTTTTACAATACCTACAAACACATCTTCACTTTTATTTTGATATTTATATAATATTATTTGACTTGTTTATATGTTTTAATATTTATTTTTGATATTAGTTTTCCTTATATTATAATCTATATAAAATATTTGGTTAAATATATTTTTATTTATGTTTCATATGGTTTAGAATGATATAATAATTAATATATTGTACTTTGTATATTGTTTAATATATTTTAAATAATATTTATATACATAAATAATATTTAGTACAAAATAAAATATAGTTAAAGTTAAAAATATTTTTTATTTTTATGTTGCTAAACAATCTATGAAGCTCTTTCAAAAAATCTCTTTTTAAAATAACAGCTAAACAGTCAACTGACATTTTAGAAAAACTCTTTTTAAAAAAACTCAACTAACAAAAACTCAACTAATATAAACTCATCCAAATGAATACTTATTGCATCAAACTTACATGGGAGCCGAGTAAGGTTGCCTCGTATGTCTTCATCTAGAAAATATGGGCTTTGATGCTTCAATAAAACATAACTGTATTTCTTTCCTTCTTCATTCTCACCTATTAGATTTTATTTTCGTTTCTCTTAGAAAAAAATATATGTAAAAATTTAAATGCGTTTTAATTTTTAAAAACTAATTATTTATAAGAGAACTACATAAATCAATTAGTTAAAGCAAGTTTAGGATAAAATTTTAAATTTGGTTTAATTTAAATTTCATATACATAGGTGGAATTATCGGTTAAATGTATACAAAAATTAAATGATATTATTATATTAGCTTTAAAGAGGCCAAAATATTGTTTTGCCTTTTTCATTAAAACAGTAAGTTCGAACAAAATGTACACTTACTTCAAAAGTTACCAGATTTAATCTTACTAAAAATGAAAATATCTCATAGATTTATAAAATTAAGTTCTTTAGTATAATTTGAATAAAATACCAAGTACTCTTATAAGAAACCAAGATTTTCTCCTTCATTCAAAAATAAAATTTGCATATATTTCCACCAAGAAAAACAAAAACTGCTTAATAATCACAAATTAAATAAAACTTAAAAATAAATTATTTTTAATTAAATAAATTTATTTTAATCTCTTAAATAATATTTATTAATAAATTATTTTATTATATTAAAATAAACAATTCAAAAATTAACTTTTATTTAAATATATTTTAATTATTAAATCAATTTTTATTTGAAAATTTATATATTTTGAAGATATTTTAAATTTAATAATATTTATTTTCTTAAATTTAATTTATATAAAATTATTTAATAAAATTAATTTATTCGTAATTTTTGTTAATATTTAATTAAATGTATAATATTAAATTAAGTTATTTATAAATCTTATTAAAAATAATATATTAATATATTAAATAATTAATATATATTTATTTGATAGTAAGAAAATAAAAATAAAAAACAAAAACTACTTTTTAAAAATAAAAACACAAATCAAAACTTAATAAACTTGTTTTTTAAACTAAATTTGGAAATAAAAATAAACATAAACAAGCCTTATTGTTAGGATTGTTAATAAAAGATGGCTTGTTAATAAATATGCGTTGGCCCATAATTCATCATGTGTTCCAATAAACCGAACGACTCAATTCCCAGCCTCCTAAACAAAAGCTTAAACCCTTAAACCCTCACCCAACCGGTAACCACAAGACCACCGCGTTGAGCCATAGCTACAAAAGAGACTCGCGGCGGCAATGGTGAAGGCCTACCTTCGATACGAACCGGCGTTGGCCTTTGGTGTCATAGCGTCGGTTGAGTCGAATATATCGTACGACTTCTCTGGGAAGCATATTCTCGCTCCGGCGCTCGAGAAGATCGGAGTTTGGCATGTCAGGCAAGGTGTCTGCACCAAGACCCTTGCTCCGTCCAACTCCTCCCGTAATAGTCCGTCGCTTGCCGTTACTTCGATTGCATCGTCACCTTCATCTCTGGTAATGTTCCGTTATCAATTACTTGTTGATTGAGCTGTTTGTTGAACAGGATGTTTTTCAGGGTTTTATTATCTCTCGAGTAGCCACAAATGTATCTATCGAGTCTAAAAAGTGCATACTGTGTTAAATTTCATAATTTCTATATAAAGTTGTTCAGTTTAATTATGTTTTGAAATGATGAATTAGGATGTGAAAGTTATATTTTCATTTGGTCTCCAGATAGCAAGTGGTTATGGAGACGGTAGTATAAGAATTTGGGATAGTGAGAAAGGGATTTGTGAAACCACGTTGAATGGGCACAAAGGGGCAGTCACTGTTTTGAGGTACAACAAGGCTGGGTCTTTGCTTGCTTCTGGAAGTAAAGATAATGATGTTATACTGTGGGACGTGGTTGGTGAGGCTGGTCTTTTTCGCCTTCGTGGGCATCGTGACCAGGTTTGTTTGTTGAGATGTTTCATAAATGGTGAAAAACTGTTGGGTTTCTTTTACATTTCCCTTTTTTTCGTTGCCATTGTCTTCACTGCAGGTTACCGACCTTGCTTTCTTGGAATTGGGTAAAAAGCTTGTTAGTTCTTCCAAAGACAAATTTTTGAGGGTGTGGGATCTTGAAACACAGCACTGTATGCAAATAATTAGCGGTCATCACAGTGAAATTTGGTCGATGGATGTTGACCCTGAAGAAAGGTACTTGGTCACTGGTTCTGCAGACCCTGAGCTTAGAGTTTATACACTTAAGCATGAGATGGTGGATGGACAATCTACAACAGAAAATGGAACTCAACCTGTGAACTATGGAGATTTATCTACTCAAAATAAATGGGAAGTTTTGAAGAAGTTTGGGGAAATTCAAAGGCAAAGCAAAGATAGAGTTGCAACTGTTAGATTCAATAACTTGGGAACTTTGCTGGCTTGTCAAGTGGCTGGAAAAACAGTGGACATATATTGTATTCTTGATGATGCTAATGCAAAGCGTAAAGCAAAACGGAGGCATCGTAGGAAGAAAGAGAAGAAATCCTCAAAAGGGGCGGCTGAGGTAGCTGCAGGTAAAGATGAAAAAGTTGATGTTGAAGAAGACGGAAATGACACCAGCATTACCGTTCTGGATGTTTTCAAGCTGCTTCAAGTAGTTCGAGCAAGGAAAAAGATCTGTTCCATTTCCTTCTGCCCTTTGACTCCAAAGAACTCTATGGCTACTTTAGCACTGTCTTTGAATAATAACTTACTGGAATTTTATTCTCTTGAAAGCAACGCATCCACAAAGTCTTTTTCTATTGAGCTTCAGGGACACCGGTCTGATGTCAGAAGTGTTACACTTAGTTCAGACAATACGCTGTTGATGTCCACAAGTCATAATGCAGTAAAATTTTGGAATCCAAGTACCGGTTCTTGCCTTAGAACTATTGATTCTGGGTATGGACTATGCGGTTTAATTGTTCCACATAACAAATATGCCCTAGTTGGAACTAAAGAGGGCAAGATAGAACTCATTGATGTTGGGAGTGGCACTTGTGTTGAGGTTGTGGAAGCGCATGGTGGTTCTGTGCGATCGATTATTGCTGTTCCAAATGAAAATGGATTTGTCACAGGCAGTGCAGATCATGATGTGAAGTTTTGGAAATATCAAATGAAACAGAAGCCTGATCAAGTATGGCCTTCTCACTACTTTTTGTAATTATAGTATGCTTTTTTTTAATATTGGAAAATTGATTCTTTATGGAATACAATTGCATGTCAAAGAACTCAAGTTAAAATGTTTTTGCTCGTTTACAGGATACTAAGCAGCTAACAGTGTCAAATACAAGGACTATGAAGATGAATGATGATGTTCTAGTGGTTGCAATTAGCCCTGATGCTAAGTACATTGCTGTTGCACTCTTGGATTGTACAGTAAAGGTTAAGAGTTCTTTGAGATTTCTAGTTTTATGCTTTCAATGCCTTAGTCATTTTAGTTGAGTGGTGAATAAAAGACTAAGCAGATGCAGATTGTAAAAAAAAAGGAATTATTATAATGTCAAAGGAGGTGGAAAGTTATTCTGTCTATGTTGATGATAAACTTGATGAGTTTTCAAACAATTTTAGGTTGGTGTCTGGTTATATCTTTTGGAGCTCTTGAATTCTGCATGAACCCTACATTTATATGCATCATGTGTAGCCAGTTAAAAACTTTTATCCCAGTAAACGTACATGTGTAACTTGTGCTACCACCTATCATCACACTTTTCTGAAACGAATAAAAGTTGCTATTCACATTGTAATTTCTATAAGAAGGGAGAACTAGAGATTGTGAAACTGTCAGCAGTAATTGTAATTAGAAGATGGAAGGTTAGTAAAGTTATAATGCCTCTTCATTCTGAGAGGCATATGACATAATTCCATTACATCAAGCTGAAGGTTTGAAGGCGTCAACTGATTACTGATTGTATCAGTCCTTGCTTATTCTGATACTTATGAAGTCTGAGTATTTTTCCAATTTACAAGAAGTAATCAGGATAGGAATTAACTCATCAGTTTAACAGTTTTGCTTATATCAAATGTTTCATGATGGTAGCTTATAACTTATAACTTTGTTTTTTATAGTTTCCATTAGGATTATTTATTCTGGAAAAAAAATTTTGTTTGTTCCTTGAGCCATTTATTTTTCTCACATGCTGAAGTCCATGTTCCTTCAGGTATTCTTCATGGATTCTTTGAAATTTTTTCTGTCATTGTACGGTCACAAGCTCCCGGTGCTATGTATGGACATATCGTCAGATGGGGCTTTGATGGTTACAGGCTCTGCAGACAAAAATTTGAAAATCTGGGGGCTGGATTTTGGTGATTGCCATAGGTCTCTTTTTGCTCATAATGACAGGTGCTACACACTTATAGTTGCTTTGGTACATATGTTTTTCTCTTTGATTTGGGTGATATATTGTTTTACAATTCTAATAATCTCTGTATGTCTAGTGTCATGGCCGTGCAATTTGTTCGCAACACGCACTACTTGTTTAGCGTGGGGAAAGATCGCCTTGTAAAATACTGGGATGCTGATAAGTTTGAGTTGCTTCTAACACTTGGAGGGCACCATGCAGATGTTTGGTGTCTTGCAATCAGTAACCGTGGTGAGTTTGTTGTCACAGGGTCTCATGATCGATCCATACGCCGTTGGGATCGTACTGAAGAGCCATTTTTCATTGAGGTTTTTTCTTTTTTCCTTTTTTCCCCCCTTTTAGTGTTTGGTAGTTCATTTGTTTCTCCTGACGTATCCTTACTGCAGCTTGATTTGAAAATTTTATATGTCAGTAACACATCAAGTAAGATATATCATTGATTTTGCAGGAAGAGAAAGAAAAAAGGTTGGAAGAAATGTTTGAGGACCTTGATAGTGCATTCGAAAACAAGTATACACCCCACGAAGAGCTTCCAGAGGAAGGGGCTGTTGCCTTAGCAGGAAAGAAAACTCAAGAGACTCTCACGGGAACTGACTTGATTATTGATGCTTTAGATGTAGCAGAAGTAGAAATGAAACGTATTGCGGAACATGAGGTATAGCGGTGCTCCTTATGACTTTGTTTTCCCTTATTTGATGTTTTTGGCTCATTAGGTAATACGTTCACTTTTTTGGACATAATGACCTTTTCCATGTAACATGATGAGGGGAAGCTTAATGTTGATTTGAGCTTGAGAAGACCTGATTCTTATGCATCTGTTTTGAAACTGGCATATTTATATATTTCTCAGGAGGAGAAGATCCATGGGAAAGTTGCTTCCTTCCAACCAAATGCTGTCATGCTTGGCCTGTCTCCATCTGATTATGTTCTCCGTGCACTCTCAAATGTTCACACCAATGATTTGGAGCAGACGTTACTGGTATGCAAGTCGCATTACTTGTTTTTAAGAAAATTGTAGCTGGGCTATCTATTTGTTTTTTAACTATTTACTGTTTTTAGTTGGAGAGAATTGCTGCATGCTGTAGTAGTTTTTTAATAAACATGTCTAGTAACCTGTTTAACTTAACAGTTTGAATCATAGATTATGTAAAACTTTTTTCTAGTTTTCTAAATCATGACTTTGGTTCGTATGTCTCACTCACTCTTACTCCAGAAGCCAAGTAGAGAATTTTCGTTGTTCTCTTATCTTGTACATGAAACATAAGTAATCTGGTGTAGTTTAGCAAAGGCAACTCCAGTTATTGTGGCCATCCTGATGTAGTCAGACTTAGTTGCAACCTTTTTTGGAACACTTGATATTAATTGCTGGTTGTCATGCCGCATTTTCCTTGCAGTTACCTGCAATTTTTGGTTCACGATCTCTGTCTCTAAATCTAATTGATTGCGCCTACTTTATTTAAACTGCTATATGATATTGTCTGTCCAGTTTTGGAAATTAGGGGCTTTTGTCAACATGTAATTGAAATAATTGTATCTGGCTTCTGTCCTGTTGCTGTTTGAATTGTGAGTTATTGCTGCTTAGCAGAAATTTTTCTTGTACAGGCTTTACCATTCTCAGATGCTTTGAACCTCATAGCCTACTTGAAAGACTGGACCACTAATCCTGACAAGGTTAGCACTAGCAGATGTGAAAAAGACACGTAGTTCACTGAGTTACATGTTGTGTGTCATGCAATCTACCGTCTTTCTTCTAAATGAAGTTTGGATCTGCTCTATGATGGTTCATATTCATGGTTACTCACCAAAGGACTTTCTGTTTCTGTACTTTCAAATCATAACAACTGATGGAAATCATCACTCATTTTTGCATTCCAGGTTGAGCTTGTTTGTAGGGTTGCTACGGTGTTATTGCAGACAAATTATCACCAGCTGATTACCACCCCAGCTGCAAGACCTGTGCTGACTGTTCTCAAAGATATCCTTTATGCAAGAGTCAAGGTAATTGTAGAATTTTAGTGAACCGAAACTTCACTGGACTTGAAACGTTTAGTTGATTCCAATAATGCACACTTTATTTTGTTGTGAGCGTCATGCGGGCACTTCATCTTATTCTATTTTCAAGTATAGCTTAAGATATTTGGGATTGTGCATTAATTAAATGGTATGAACTTGTTTCAGGAATGCAAGGATAGGCTTGGTTTCAATCTTGCAGCAATGGATCACCTCAAGGTATGTAATTCAATTTGAGATTCGGGAAACAAAACCTGGGATCACATAGCTGAGTTGGTCTGCATTTTCCCTTTCAAAGTTCTGACTCTTGTAATCCCTCATGGTCCTCTCAATATGCTCAGCAATTAATGGCTTCCAGATCAGATTCACTCTTTCGAGATGCAAAAGAGAAGCTCCTAAAAATTCGTTCACTACAGTCCAAACGGTTGGCAGAAAGGTCAGGTACAGGAGAAGGAAAAAGAAAAAGGAAAAAACAGAAGAAATCAAAATGAGGGACAAGCATACATGAAGTTTAAAAGTTAAAATCAAAGGAATTCTCTTGGCATGCTTCAGCATTTGTAACTTTGTCTAATACTGTTGAGATTGACGAAGAAGCTTCACACTGCAGTCGGATTTCAGTTGAGGGATCGAAGAGCAACTCTCCGCTTGGCGGGTGGAGAAGTCGAGGATGCTTCTCTTTTTTACATGAATCCTGGGCGTCAATTTTTGGCGATTACTTGGGCTTGTTTTCAATTATATTTACTAGGCATTGCATGCCCAGTAAAGTTCATCAGATGGATTATTCAGATATATATACATTTGAGCAAATGCTTAATAGGAATTGTGTATGGAAAGCTCTTTTTGTAATGCGTTCAGATGCTACTTATCGTTACTAGCCGCTTCGTAATACCTGAAATACTCATTGTGTGTTAAAGGTTCAAATGAAGTAAAACTTGGGAATGCGAATACATGTGTACTTCCATTTACATTTGGATACGTTAGCATAACTACTCTTGTCGAAGTATGAAACATTGTGTGGATTCAGAGGTTAGGCCATGCCAATACGTGACAGTTTCTATATGTTTTTTCACTTGAAGTTCTTGCCCTCGTAAGTCTGACCGAACTGCCAGTTTTTAGGTGCAACACGCCATGAAGTTGAGGTCCTTCCATCACTTGTTTTAACACGGAAGCTTAATGACTCGCCAACCAAACTACAACTGGTTTTCCAAGTTGAACCCCAATCACGATCCATTTTTGTCCATTTCAGCTTGTCACTACCCTTCACTTGCAGGCTAACAACATCTCCAGCTCCTCCAACGTTCCACACAGTGACCTGATAGAACCAGGGATTTCCATTTATTGTGAACCTAATGCCTCCTTGCTTCTTGCATGGAACTCTGCAATCAGAACCAAAAACTAGTAAATCTAAGAAATGAAATCGAATCATGGTTGTACTGTAGATTGTTTTATAATTTGGAGAAGCAATCAATGCTATTTAACCTGCGATATTCGACAGGAGTGATGCCAGCCGTGTGCTCAGCAAGTTGATTAAAAACAGGCTTAGCAATGTCGAAATGCTCGTTGGGTGGATTGCACCAGCCTCCGTTGTCACTAGCCAGGCCGTAGTTTGGAGGGCAGTTGTCAGTTGCAGTAATAATAATTGAAGGCTGTCCTGGTTTGCACCATTGAGGGTTGTCAACGCATCTGATCTCGTAGCAAGCGCCACAGGCCTTTCCTTTCTGGAACATGACATCGCTTAATGCTGCTGTGCTCATGCCATAGCCTTGGGACACCACATCTTTGTAGTTGCATGCTCCTCCTACATTACAAAGACAAAATTTTACCTTCGAGCTAGTCCAGGAACAACAAATCTGAGAATTTCAAGGTTTTTGAATCCAAAAAATTCATGCAAATCAATAAAAAAACTGGACACTGAACCGATTGTGAGGCAAAAGCAAAAGGGTTGGTGAGAACGTACCGAATGTCCCTGAGCCACCTTCATAAAAGGTAGCACGTGCTTTCTTCCAAGGGCCAGGTTTGAACGGAGGTTTATGATGTTTCGCAGGTGGAGTTTTAATATGATTTTGTCGTCCAATTGCATGGTGAATGGCAACTTTCCCTGCAATGGTTGCACGGCAATTAGGCAACACAACCGTTAAAAGCAGAAACGCTGCATAGAGACCTCTCAAAGGCCATGCCATTAATTACTGCTAGAATAGGAAAAACTTGGCTTTGATTGTATTACAAAGTTTTTAGATGTTCCCTCAGTTGGCTGTGCTTTATATTGCAAATGTTTGTTATGAATGTCTATACATAGTCAAGACCATTATTGATGGGATCTACGCAGAGCTGGCCGCTAGCTATGCGCTTTCCGCATGCACCTTCCATTGTTAACAGAAGGTTAAGATACACATCAGCCCATCCAATATGGTCTCTTTCAACGTTTTTTCAATAGGTCAATGATCTCTAAATAGAAGCTTCATTAACCGAACCACCCCCTTTCACTATATACTATATACAGTACATAAGAAAGATCTAAGTGCAGTCTAGCACGATTCATGAAAATTTTCTACCAAATTTACCTCTTTAAGGAAATCATTAGTACTGTGAATAAGCTTACGTTTCAAGCGACAAGTGCATTAGATTATATGATATTACTAAACCAATGTAGAAGGGACCATAAGTATATGGCTGGAAAATAGAGCAAGGCTCCACCTAAAAAGAGAGTAGATGCAAGTCCCGGCATCTTAACTTAGAACTGTTTACTACAAAAGCCATGTAAAACTAATTTTAATGTACTTTAACACTGGAACATACAGACCTTGTGATACAACTAGCCTTTGCAATAGAATTTCACGCTTTACACATCAACCTGACAAGCTACATATGTTAAATGGTCCAATTATAATGCAACAAGCTTCAAGGATTAAACAAGTAGCTTTTGTTCAAGCCCAAATCACAAGGCAAGTACATGAGAAGGCTGAAACATTGATGAAGGAACACCAAGGCAAGCTCAAGCTTGTAACTTTGTTAGAGGAGGCGTTAGAAGAGGCTAGTACTTAGCCATTTTGGGAAACAAGCTTAAGTCTTGTTTGGGGCGCATTTTAGGCGTATTATTTATTATTTTTTATTTAAGGCCTAAGGACTTGTTTATGGATTGTTCTTTTCGTTAGTAGTACGCACTTTATTTGTTTGGACTATTTTGAAACTTATTTGTTTTAATATGTTTAGCTCATTTCTAAAAGAAATTGAATCAAATTATGTTTAATGGGCTAAATACTCCTGGATTTATTAAGTTTAGCTTAGTTTTTATTAAATGGGCTTAAAAACCCATTTCTATTAGGGTTAGGAGTTAGTCAAGGATATTTATACCTTATTATATCCTTGTAATTTAGTTTTTTGATGATTAATAAAATTTCAGAGTTGGATTCTTAAAGTGAGGCGTGAATGTCTTGATTTGTATCAATAAGTAAGTACTTGCAACGTAAATTGATTTCTGATTTCTTTAGGATTGAGTCTCAAGCTTATGATTTGGGGTTTAATCTAGCATGTTCTTATAATAAAAAGATTAAGGTTTTGATTCAATAAGATTAGGAGGTTTCAAGAACCTTGTTTTCTTGGGATTTTCGTATCATTTTAGTATTAGAACTTTGGCTTAATTATATTAAACTTATACGTATCTTTATTGAGTTTTTCTTATTCGTTTCTTAAAAAAAGTAAACAGTGCTGGAAAAAAGTGAACAGTAGTCAGAAAAACTGTGAATAGTGCCAAAAAAGTGAAGCTGAAAATCGTGAATAGTAATCAAAAAATCATAAACAGTGCCCAAAAAAAGTAAATAGTAATCGGAAAAAAAACCCTGAATAGTAAAAAAAAGGAGTGAACAGTAGAAAAAAATAAAAAAACAGTAGCAAAAAAATAAAAAAGCAAAAAACCACTGAAAACATGTTGAGTTGCCTACTTTAAAACTTAGGTAGATTTGAAATTTGTTTTTTTGAGCTCTCGGGTTTTTATTGAGTTTTATAATATATTAAATGTCTTTCTTTGATTCTTAGTTTACTTTCTTGTTTGTACATTTCTTTGCTTCCATTACATTGAATTGGATAATCTTGCATTCCTATTGATCAATGATAAACAAAAATTATTGCATACACATTTTTTCCATCCGTGTATTAGCATGCTATTTTGTTTATGTCCGTGTATTACTTTGCTTCTATAATTGTTCTTATTTCATTTCTTGTTAGGATTTACTTGTTCTTTCCAATTAATTTGCGTTGCTTGATGTTTACTTAGTTTTGTTAAATTGGTTTCTAAAAAGTAACTTTAAAGATATCACTTGAGAGGTAAAAGGCAAAAGGGTGAGCTTATACAGTAAAAAGCCATTGATATTGTGTGAAAACACGAGTGTACAATCTGATTTTAAGGGAAACACGTGAGGAAGTGATTGTGAGGTCCTTTCTAACATTTTCTTGCAGGTTTACACCATGTCTAAGACAAAAGATAAGAATGGTAATGGTGATGGGAAGTCTAATGAAGGAACAGGAAGTGATAATGAACAACAAAATAAGACTTTCTTTACTCTAGCAGCTATGCAAAATTAGTTAAGGATAGAGGACATGTTTAGAAGTGTCAGTGACAAGTTTGAAAGGCAAGATAGATTGATCAGAGTATTGCTAGAGTTTTAAGTTAATAATTCACCAAGAGAAAGAGCTTCAACTACAACTCGAACTCCCCAAAACTATAAAGAAGAAGTTGTTGGTTATGAAGAAGATGATGAGAGACGGGGGGGGGGGGGGGTGAGGGTTGGTGGCATGAAGTTCGAAACTATGGAAGAAGAGGAAGAGGAGATAGAGGCCGAAATAGAGGTGGCCATAGGGGAAGAGTTGAAAGGGGTAGAGATGAGGAAGAAGTTGAGAGAGTTGATAGAAACATAGGAAGCATCAAAATGAAGATTCCATCTTTCCAAGGGAGGAATGGCGCAGAAGCCTACTTGGAGTGGGAAAGGAAAGTAGAGATGATATTTGTCTGCCACAACTACTCAGAAGAAAAGAAGGTGAAATTGGCAGTAGTTGACTTCTCTGACTATACAGCTATTTGGTGAGATCAACTACTTCTGAATAGAAGAAGGGCTAGAGATAGACTTGTTAAAACATGGGAGGAGATGAAGTCCATCATGAAGAGACATTTTGTGACTAGTTACTACTACAAGGAGTTATACCAAAAACTCCAGACTTTGAGAAAAGGTATTAAGAGCGTTGAGGACTACCACAAAGAGATGAAAATGGCAATGATAAGGGCTAATATGGAAGAAGAAAGGGAAGCCACCATGACTCGGTTTCTTACTAGTTTGAATAAGGAGATAGCCGATATTGTAGAATTGCATCACTATGTGGAGCTTGATAAAATGGTTAACATGGCCATGAAAATTGAAAAGCAATTGAAGAGTAAAAATTCCAACAAGGCTTATAATTTTGGTTCAATTTCTTGGAGTTCCAAGTGGCCTAAGAAGGAAGAAAAGGGCAAGGACAAGTATAATGACTACAAGGATAAGTCCAAAGATAAAGGAACAACCTTTAAAAGTATGAATCCTCACCTAAATAGTGTTAATTCATCTACTAAGCACAAGGATATTAAATGCTTTAATGGGATATGGTCATATTGCTTCACAATGCCCAAATAAAAAAGTTGTGCTTTTGAGAGATGAAGGGGGAATTGAGTCCCAGGAGAGTGAAAGAGAAGAAATGTAGCTTGAGGATTACAGTGATGTGGCAGTAGAGAACCTGTCTAAGCCAAAGCCCTTGTGGTTAGGCGTGCTCTCAATATGTAGGAAAAGGTAGAAGTAGATGAGTAAAGGGAAAACATCTTCCATACACGTGGCTTAATCAATGGTAAGATGTGTAGTATGATAATTGATGGAGGGAGTTGTACAAATGTATCTAGTACAATTTTAGTGGAGAAGTTGAGGTGATACACAAGCAAGTGAAGTTGAGAGAGTTGATAGAAACATAGGAAGCATCAAAATGAAGATTCCATCTTTCCAAGGGAGGAATGGCGCAGAAGCCTACTTGGAGTGGGAAAGGAAAGTAGAGATGATATTTGTCTGCCACAACTACTCAGAAGAAAAGAAGGTGAAATTGGCAGTAGTTGACTTCTCTGACTATACAGCTATTTGGTGAGATCAACTACTTCTGAATAGAAGAAGGGCTAGAGATAGACTTGTTAAAACATGGGAGGAGATGAAGTCCATCATGAAGAGACATTTTGTGACTAGTTACTACTACAAGGAGTTATACCAAAAACTCCAGACTTTGAGAAAAGGTATTAAGAGCGTTGAGGACTACCACAAAGAGATGAAAATGGCAATGATAAGGGCTAATATGGAAGAAGAAAGGGAAGCCACCATGACTCGGTTTCTTACTAGTTTGAATAAGGAGATAGCCGATATTGTAGAATTGCATCACTATGTGGAGCTTGATAAAATGGTTAACATGGCCATGAAAATTGAAAAGCAATTGAAGAGTAAAAATTCCAACAAGGCTTATAATTTTGGTTCAATTTCTTGGAGTTCCAAGTGGCCTAAGAAGGAAGAAAAGGGCAAGGACAAGTATAATGACTACAAGGATAAGTCCAAAGATAAAGGAACAACCTTTAAAAGTATGAATCCTCACCTAAATAGTGTTAATTCATCTACTAAGCACAAGGATATTAAATGCTTTAATGGGATATGGTCATATTGCTTCACAATGCCCAAATAAAAAAGTTGTGCTTTTGAGAGATGAAGGGGGAATTGAGTCCCAGGAGAGTGAAAGAGAAGAAATGTAGCTTGAGGATTACAGTGATGTGGCAGTAGAGAACCTGTCTAAGCCAAAGCCCTTGTGGTTAGGCGTGCTCTCAATATGTAGGAAAAGGTAGAAGTAGATGAGTAAAGGGAAAACATCTTCCATACACGTGGCTTAATCAATGGTAAGATGTGTAGTATGATAATTGATGGAGGGAGTTGTACAAATGTATCTAGTACAATTTTAGTGGAGAAGTTGAGGTGATACACAAGCAAGTGAAGGTTGCATTCTCCATTGAGAGGTATTTCGATGAGATTTTGTGTGGTGTGGTACTAATGCAGGCAGGTCACATATTGTTAGGGAGGCCTTAGCAATATGATAGGTGTGTGATCCATAATAGCTACAAGAATAGGTACTCATTTAAGATAGAAGATCAGACCTTTTTTTTACACCTCTAACACCGAAGGAGGTTTATAAGGATCAAATGAGGCTTGTAAAAGCCATAGAAGAATAAAAACAAAGGGATGCCGAGAGTTTGAAAAAAAGAAAAGGAAAAGAAGCCATAAACAAAAGGCCCAATTGAGAGAGATTACACTGGTGAGAAAAAATAGAGGGTAGTACAATAGAAAAAGGAGTGTTGAGTGAAAAGAAGAGTGAAAGAAAAAAGAGTACATTCTTTGCAAAATTAAGAGATTGAGACAAGTGTTGTACATACCTAAGCCTTTAATTTTGTTTAACTATAGAGAAATTATTTATAATGAAGCTAAACTTGACTCTTCTGTACCTAGTGTTATTAAGTCTGTTTTGCAGGAATACTCAGATGTTTTTCCAGACGAAATGCCTAAGGGACTTTCACCTTTGAGAGGCATTGAACACCAGACAGATTTTATGCCAGAAACTTAAATTCTAAACCGTCCAACTTATAGGAGTAATTCTGAGGAGACAAAGAAGCTTTAAAAGCAAGTGGAGGAACTTTTAGAGAGGGGACACGTGAGAGAAAGCTTAAGCCCATGCGCATTTATGGTATTATTAGCACCAAAGAAAGATGGGATTTGGTGCATGTGTGTGGATTGCAGGGTAGTGAATAAGATAACAGTAAAGTATCGTCACTCAATTCCTAGATTAGATGATATGCTTGATGAATTATATGGTACTTATTTCTTTACAAAGATTCACCTTAAGAGTGACTATCATCAAAATTACGATTAAAGTAGAAAATGAATGAAAAATAGCCTTTAAAACTAAATATGATTTATATGAATAGTTGGTCATGCCTTTTGGTTTGATAAATGCACTTAGCACTTTCATGAGATTGATGAACCATGTTCTTGTGTGAATTTGTTGGCAAGTTTGTGGTTGTCTATTTTGATGATATTATGATTTACAATAAAAGCCTTGATGAACATGTTTTACATCTTAAATCTGTACTAGAGGTACTTAGGTGTGAAAAGCTTTATGCTAAACTTTAAAAGTGATCTTTTTGTATGGATAAAGTTGTATTTCTTGGCTTTCTTTTTTCTGCTCATAGTGTTTATGTTGATGAGGAGAAAGTTAAGGCTATCAAAGATTGGCCTACTCCTAAGTCTATTGGTGATGTGCATAGTTTTCATGATTTGGCTAGCTTTTATAGGCGATTTGTGAAAGACTTTAGCACCATTGCTGCGTCATTAACTGAAATCATTAAAAAAGATTCTGGTTTTAAATGGAGTGAGGCACAAGGACTTGTGTTTAATACTTTGAAAGATAAGTTGTGTTCTGCACCTATTTTAAGTTTGCCTAACTTCAATGAAACTTTTGAGATTGAATGTGATGCCTCCTAGTTAGGTCTTGGTGCTGTTTTGATGTAGGGTAGGCGTCCTATTGTATACTTCAGTGAGAAGCTTCATGGGCCACAGTTGAATTATTCCACTTATAATAAGGGACTATATGCCTTGGTGAGAGCATTGAAAACTTGGCAACACTATCTATGGCTAAAGGAGTTTGTGGTTCATTCTGACCATGAATCACTCAAGCAATTGAAGGGCTAAGGTAAGTTGAACAAGAGACATGCGAAATAGATAGAGTTCATTGAAACTTTTCCATATGTGATCTAAGTACAAGCAAGGTAAGGAAAACGTAGTGGCTTATGCACTATCAATAAGGTACCCTCTAATCAATACTCTGAGTTCTAAAATGCTTCGATTTGAGTTTATTGGAGATTTGTATGCTTTAGATTATGATTTTGGGAATGTTTATGGTGCTTGTGAGCATGTTGCATTTCGAAATTTCTATAGGTATGATGTGTACTTGTTTAAGGAGAATAAGCTTTGTGTGCCTATGCGTGAAATACTTGTGTGTGAATCACATTGTAGAGGATTGATAGGTCAATTTGGGGTGCAAAAGACATATGACATACTTTGTGAACATTTTTATTGGCCTAACATGAGAAAAGATGTTGAAAAAATATGTTCTAGGTGTATTGCATGAAGACAAGTGAAATCAAAGACCCATCCACACGGTTATACTCCTTTGCCTATGTTTAAGCATCCTTGGACTGACATATATATGGACTTTGTATTAAGGTTGTCTAAGACGAAAAAAGGTAGGGATAACATATTTGTGATTGTTGATAGATTTAGTAAACGACACCCTTTATTGCATGTCATAAAACTAATTATGCCACATATATTGTTGATTTGTTCTTTAGGGATGTTGTGCGCTTGCATGATGTTCCTAAAATCATTGTTTCAAACCATGATGTGAAGTTCTTGAGTCACGCTTGGCATGTTCTTTGGGGAAAATTATGAACTAAGCTTTTGTTTTCTACTACTTGTCATCCTCAAACAAATGACTAAATTAAAGTAGTTAATAAAACTTTAGGATCTCTTTTGCATACTATTATAGGAAAAAATCTCAAAACTTGGGAACAATGTTTGCCATTAGTTGAATTTGCATATAATAGAAGCATTCATTCTACTACTGGTTATTCACCATTTGAGATAGTTTATGAATTTAACCCTTCGACACCTTTGGATTTGTGCCTTTTGTCGTTACATGAGTTATCTAGTAGGGATGGACAACACAAGGCCGAAATGGTGAATAGCATTCTGAGAAAACAAGGCAGTAAATAGAGAAGCGGAATGAAGCAAATGCGCACAGGGCTAATTAAGGGCGCAAGCTATTGAGATTTGAATCTAGAGATTGGGTTTGGGTGCATTTTAGGAAGGAGAAGCTTCCTAAGCAAAGGAAATCCAAGTTGGATCTTAAAAGCAATGGGCCAATCTAAGTGCTTAAGAGAATGAATGATAATGCCTACATGATTGATTTGCCAGATGAGTATCAAGTGTTTGCTACTTTTAATGTTGCTAATCTCTCTCCCTTTAATAATGTAGGGTCTAATTCGAGGACGAATCTTTTTGAGGAGAGAAGATTAAACAAGCAATGCGAGTTTTTGTTCAAGCCCAAATCATATGGTAAGTACATGTGGAGGTCGAAATATCCATGGAAGAAAACCAAGGCACGCCTAAGCTCGTGACTTTATTAGAGGAGGCGTTGGAAGAGGCTAATACTTAGCGATTTTGGGAAATAAGCTCAAGTCTTGTTTAGGGCACACTTTTAGCTTATTATTTATTATCTTTTATTTTAAGCCCAAGGATTTATTTATGGGTTGTTCTTTTAATTAGTAATATGTGCTTTGTTTGTTTCGACTATTTTGATATTTATTTGTTTTAATGTGTTTAGCCCATTCTTAAAATGACTTGGATCAAATTATGTTTAATAGATTAGATACTCCTAGATTTGCTAAGATTAGTCTAATTTTTATTAAATAAGCTTTCAAACTCATTCCTATCAAGGCTTAGACTTGGTTAAGGATATTTATATCGTATTATATCCATGTAACCTAGTTTTTTGATGATTAATAAAATTTTAGATTTGAATTCTTCAAGTAAGACATGAATATCTTTATAGTTACTTCAAGAAATTGATTTGCATCAATAAATACTTGTAACGTAAATTGACTTCTGATTTCTTTAAGATTAGATCTCAAACTTATGATTTGAGATTTGATCTAGCATGTTTTTAGAATAGAAAGATTAGAGTTTTGATTCAATAGGATTAGGAGGTTTCAAGAATCTTATTTTGAATTTGAAAACAGCAAGAAAATCACATAAACTGCCACCAAATTTATGTTCACAAATCACAACGGAAGGTAAATAGAACAGTAGAGGGTATACGTGCAACTCAATTCAGCTCAGAAACAATGTCCTTATTTTTCCATCGAATCCTTCCCTTCCTTCCATGTCAGTGGAATAAGCAGTCTAATGGAAGTCATTGCTTAATAACGGTGTATCAGTCGCCTGTATGCTTCCTTGTCCTTCAAGTAGTATTCTACCTCCGCCTGCAAGTCATGCTCAGAATCATTTTGCATCCAAATCGGATTAGTTGAAAATACTAGATTTCAAATGAACTCTGCCAAACTCGGTGCCTTATAAAATATTTGACGTGCTATCTCTAGCTGGTTCATCCACTTCAAGAGATAATAATTCAGCTATTCGAATTAACAGGCCGTTCGGATTGAATGAAAGCTCAAACTTTAAGGTAAAGTAGGAGGGAAATGTAACTCAAGCTAATACGTCCTTATCACAGAAATATTTACGTGGGTATTATATCCATGGAATATGTGTAGTATATAGGACTATATACTATGCAAGGATCATTCAGTTCAAGGCACTACTAGAAAGCACATATTGAAGATACCTTCCGTACGCCTTTGACGGCAGCCAGGAGCTTCTCTCCAATTAGTTCCTCCATAACCTCGTCTTTCTTTAAGGCTTCTAGTGATTCTGAAAGTGATACAGGCAATCTCTGAAGTTTTCCATGAAGGGTAGAAGGGTTTGCATCTGTTCCAAAAATGAAAATATATTCTGATGTCAAACCACAGTGGAGACTAAAGATAAACAAATTAAAATGACATGGAAGCAACAGTTAGCAATCAAAAGAATCTCGATGTTGACTGAGGACTCTTTAAGTTCTATATAAAATTCAAATCCCTACTACTCACATTCAGATATCCTTTGGTTACTTTTTTTTATAAATGATTTTAGTCAAATGTGACAGTGAAGTGAAGATTAACAAGAGGACAGAAGTAAACATGAAACCTACTAACCTACGTCAACAGATAGCCACCACAAGAACAAAGCTGAATTGAGTCTAACATTTCATTCAAGAGCCATATAGAAGATGAAGAATATTGGATAAAGTGTATAACTCCCTATAATGCTATGGGGATGGATGATTATTTGGGGACAGAACACCAAGAAAAACAGTCCAGTTTTTTTCCAAAATACCAGCTTTACATTACGCCTAATCTATGTGACAAAGCAAGATCAGCTTTATAGTATCATAAAATTAAAGTTCGAAGTACAAAAATTTGATAACGATAAAATGATCCATAATAATCTTACCAACAGGATCAGGTAGTTGGAGATGCCTCCTAAGGCCATCAATGCCAGCAGCAATTATAGCACTCAAACCCAAGTGTGGATTTGCACAGCCATCAAAAGATTTAATTTCAAAATTGCTCACCCAGCCATCCACAATCCCAGGAGGACAGGCAGTTCTTATGGGAGCTTCCCTATTTTCTTTTCCCCAGCACTGATATGCTCCAGTCCATGTGTTGGGCTGTATTCGATCATAACTGTAGACAACCATGACACAAATCAGATTTCAATGTAGTGGCAGACAAGATGAGCATGATAAGTCATAACCCCCTTATGAGTAGCTTCAAATATTTGAACTTTTCTACGAGATGAACGCCAAAATAAGAATTGTAATTAGTCAGTCTTTTCTGCAACATTTTGCTTTGGAATCTCAACTAAATAGATTCTGAAACAGCAACGTATTTAAGAACAATACTCAAAACTTCTTTCTTTAAGTAATGCTTTATGGAAAACTGTGTTCTGTCATCAAGTAGCTCCACAAACTATACTTACCCAAATATAGCAACAGTTATAAATGGTTAAGAATAGAACATCAAAGCTAGGATACCTATTTGGAACAGGTGCTGTAAATGCCATAATTGAAGGGAAATGATGTAAAACTCCTGCCATAAACTCCTCCCCAGTAGTTGACATTCCATATCGAGAGGATCTATCAGATGCCATAAAAACATTTTCTCCATCCCTCCATATACTGAGATGGACATGGCATCCAGATCCAAAGTCATCTAATGCATACCTACACAAAAAGCAGACTTACATTATGGAAAGAAGTATTGGATCATGAAATATGCAGTGCAGGATGAGTAAATGCCAAACGATAACACAGACAAATGATAGTCACGACTAATCATCAAAACAACTTCCTCTGTACAGATGACAAATGAGAGGCATGTGACTAGAAAAGTGTCTTCATCTGCTATTGTTAGTAAGAATGCCTCAACAACAATTTAAACCTTCTTGGCAGGCTGCGAATCTGGTTGCATCTTCCTAAGAACACTGTTAAATTGGAGATGTAGACAAAAGATACATCCCTTGCTATCATGTTGCAGAATAGTAGAAGTATCAGAATAAATTATGATGGAACTTACTTTGGGACAAAAGTTGCCAACAATCCATGTTTCTGTGCAATAGCTCGGATAACTTCACGAGCAAAAATCACATTGTCAGCAGAGTTTGTACAGATTGTGTGCCCCAAAGCCATTTCAAACTGACCGTTACCAGCTTCACAATGTAACTATAAAAGCATCAGAAAATCAAGGAATCAAGAAACGCTCACAATACAGTTGATCAAAGCATGCAAACAGCATCTGTCTGCACATGGGCATGTTTGCAAGAGAGGAGAGGCAATTCAAGAGATAAAGGAATGAAATTGTCATTTTCAGGGAGCTGCAGTATTCCTGTCAGTATTAAAGTTGTACAACATTGGATGCTAGGGGACTTTGGACTATATAGGGTCTAGCTAAGGTAAATCATCGGTAAAGACATAGAATTGCACGTCTTAAAACATGAATTTAGCTTGGGTTAACCTTTTAAAAAATTTTATTGAAGATAGCAACAAGCACTGCGAACAATTAGAGATCACAGCTTATGCTACTCATTTCTACAAATCCGCCAAGAAGAAACTAGTCTAAAATGAAGCTCAAAAGAAATGAAGAGTATACATCATTAATATAGCATGCCTCTAAAGCTAGCAAGGATTTAATTCAGATGCCCAAAAGTAGTTTGTGTTTGCTACAATACCTGTTCTACTGTAATATTTAAGGAGTGTAGAGCTGCAACAACTTCATGAAATATAGGGGAAACAGCATCAAACCCTGACGTAGAGCTGTAGGAAGTTGAGTCAATCGGCACCCATTCTTCTTTCCCTTCCCTTCAAACAGTTATGGTTAATTTATAGAAACTGTGAAATACCAATTTAATGTGCAAAAGATAAAGTGTAACTTACCTCAAAACATTCTTCAAGAGGAAGAACTCATTTTCGAATCCTGCATTCATTACCTGATGATATGAATGGGAAAAATAAGACATCTACCAGGAAAATGCAGATCACATTCTTATCTCATAGCAAACACCCTACGACACATAAAAACTGACATACCAAGTTAAATTCGTCTTTTAAAACCTTGGAAACCCTTCGTAATGCCTCTCTTGGGCAATACTCCCAAGCTTCTCCAGGTCTAAGATGCATATCGGCTAAAACCATTTCCTCTTCTTTAATCCTTATCAGAAGAAAAACCAAATAAATGTAAGCAATGTATGCAAACAAAAATCATTGTTCTTCTCTCATCATATATATATTTTTGGAAATTATCTTCTCTCATCATATTGTGCAAATAGTAATGATAATATAATTACATTCGAACCAAGAATAATGCATATGTATTGAAATGTGCCATGGCATTCTAAATAACAGGAATTGAAACCAGAGAGCCTATGAAGCCATATCAACTTGTGATAATTCTAAGCAGTAACTTGAGTGTATCCACAAGCTGTAGATGTTCTGAAATAAGTGTTAAAGTGACAGACAGTACAAGAGCTTGAAATAGTACCATGGAATTCTTCTCTTAGTTGATAAATCAGGAATCAATCTGATTTCACCTGTGGCACCCAGATTAGTCTCATCTGCTGCACCATCAGAAAATGATGTCATTCCCATACTTGCAAAAGTCAAGCCAACACCATTCTTCTTAACAACATGATCAAAGCGTTTTGCTGGAACAACCTGAAGATATATATAAAAGGTTAAAAGACAGATGGTAAAACATACAGAATAACTAGAAAGTCCCCATTCAATAATTAGTGGGCTAGTGTGATGTCTAGTTTCCACACCTGTCAGATGCCAAAAAAGTAATTAATTATTTACCCGGCATCTGTGTTGTCCAGATGTATCAACCCAAATGACACGAACAAATGAAACGCCATATTCTTGAGCTCTATCCTCAGCCTTCCCTGTCTTGGTGGCTACATCTTTTAAATTAAAACTTCCATCAACCACATTGATTTTGTAAAATCCAAGCGCATTGCGTGTAAAAATATCTTTAACTACTTCTATAGCTTCAGCGACAGTAAGATCACCATCAGCACATGCATCGCGCAGTACAGAAAAGATAATTTCACGGGCTTTCTTTGCTCCTGTAAAAACATGAAGCAATGGTTCAAAACAAGTTTTTTAATTTTGTTAGCATCAAAGGAATTTATCTTTATTCCACACCTATACTAAGCCAATGAACAATAACAAAGTTCTCTGGTTTCAACTTACTATGATAATCAGTTAAAGTATGAATCAAAGTCTTATATTATGAGCAATGAGGAATGATTACTAAGCTATCCATATTGAAACTTAAAATGAAGAAATAGGCTGGAGTGAATTATTTTGCTTCCCCAGCAACAAAAGGCCAACCCACCCCATTTTTCTCTTTATCTGTTGCATAAACCTCTTAACTTTCTAGCAATGCGAAATTTGTAAAAGCAACTGCATTGTATGCCTTTCATATTTGAAAATCTCAAAGTGTTATACATTCCCACATTTTCTGTTATGATTTGAAGATCAACAGTATTTATTAAGAATTTGAAGGTTACATGAGATAGACGAGTATGAAAATCTTGTCATTTTCAAGTATGCTTAAGTAGTTATTAGTCATACAAATATAAATCTCCATGAATGATGTTCTAGTAAATATGATACCTATAATATGTATAATGGTCATATGCACCAGCAATATATAAATTATGCATATATCCAGAATTCTGTCATGCACAATATAAATGAAAGGCAATCAGAGGTCCAAAGACTGTAAAGACACATACAAGAATAACACTTTGTGCACAGAGAAATTAGAATGTACTAACAGAATCTTGATATCAATGACATCCCTAGCAGAAGAAATATTGATTTGCAAGACTGAACATAGTAGAACTTGCCAAGGACTTCAACGAACCTAAGTAATAAGTTTCAGGAAATGCATAGCCGTCACTGCTGTACATTACCTGCAAGTTTGTTCACCTTCACCATCAAATCTCATTTGTACACACTAATGAACAAAATGCATGTCAAAAGGCAAAGCACAGTTCATCTTTTTGCCAACAAATCACAGGATCAGGAGTTCTTATTTCCTTGTTGTCTCTTTCCCTTTTTGTGTGTGTGCAGATGGGTGAATGGGGCGGTGGTGCACTTGGGTTTCTAGGGGATTGGGTGTTAGATGTTAAGAATCATGTCAAAGCCAAAAAAAAAAAAAAGAAAAGAAAAGAAAAGAAAAGGCACCTCTTGCAACAAACAAGGTAAAGAAAAAAATTACACAATATTTGCAGAAGGATCACCAATTAGAGATGAAATGTGTAGCAATCACTTTAGAGAATTTCATAGAAAGCTAATACTAACTAAATACATTTCAATATTCTCTGGAATGGAGCTGTTGTCACCTTCTTTGTAGCAGCTAGCTCCAAGAGTTCTTTGACTGAAGATGTCATTCCATGCACGCTAAGTTTGGGAATTGCCAAACCAAAATCAAGATAAACCTGAAAGTTTAAGCATTCAATCAGTTGCAAGGAAAATTGCTGATTCTACATCACAATTTATCACCTAGAGGAAAAGGTTAATAATGATACTACCTGGGGATAAATGGAGGCTAAATATGATGCTTCCTTTGAAAAGGGGTATGATGCATGTAAAAGAACTATACGACACTTGGAAAAGCGCTTGTCTTCAAGCAGCATTCGCAGATGAAGGGGGTTGGACAAACGCAAATCTAGATCTTTGTCTCCAAAGCTATAAGAAAAACAACGTTATTCACTTCAAAGAAAGACCAAGACCACAAAAATTGGTTTCTGTTTAATTTTTTCATCAAGGACAAGGAAAGATAGTTTAGATCACAAAAATTCTGTAGGAATTTGATGATGGATAAACCGATGAAGATGGTTCACCCCCAACATGGAAACCAATTTTTGATTTCAACTTCAAAATCATCTAGGCACAGATAAAATCCTTGGCAAACATGTAGCTATTCTCAACACAGCTCACAACACTCACGAAGACCTTTTAAAAAGCCTTTCATACAGACAACTAAAATCCAAGTATCAGTTCCATTCCCTCAGTTTCAGACATTAGTCAAACCATAGTGTGACTTTAACTATGCAAAAATGCCAATATTATTTTTACCCTGTGTGTATCTGTATTGGCAAGTCGAAGGACACGGCAACCTCCACACTATGTGTAAAAATATAGTCAATCAAGCTTTTATTTGTTAGGCGAACAGGCCTCCCATCTGAAATAGAAAATTGATTAGAATAGCCCCTGACAAAAACAGGAAAACTTGAATCCACAGCCCACTCACAGCATAAAACTTCAGAAAGGCCTTCCTCAGCATCTTTTCTAGATACATGTGTGTTGATTTCTAGACCACTGCGGTATGCAGCTATGCTTTTCAAACCAACTATCTCATGAGCAACTGTAAGAGACTATAAGGAACCAACTAACAAGAAGCTTTAATTCTCACATAAAAATAATATAGCAGAAGATTTCCAAAGTTAAAGCAAAGGATATGATTTTAAGCTCCCTACAAAAGTTTCAGTGAATTTTTCCAGCGTCCAGGTTGATCCATCTGGCATTTCCTGTATTAGTACAGGGGAAACAAAATGAGGAATCACTGATAAAACATCTGAATCTAGAGCATCACAGATACGCCAATTTTTTGCACAACACCACTAATTTTTCAATACAAGAATTAGTTGTATGAAACAAAAATTATGGACAAAGGATGGAAAACTCAAGAAACACATATATCAGAGACTTTTTTGTAAAGAAATGAAAAGGCAACTGTGGGTGATTACTAGTTGCTGCCGCTAGAAGTAAACTGACACTTGCAATAGAAATCAATATCCAATCTATCATGCACATACGCAGATACACAAATAAAGGAATATGATGTAACTAAAGCAGCACATTTTGATAAACATTAACATGGTAATTCAAGATAGAACAGGGAAACATTCTTGACTAAACTTCTTCATGATTGCTCAAGCTATGAAGCACGATCTTTTTCCTACTCTGTTCGTTGACAGGTTTTAGTTCAATCTTAAAACAAGTGCTGGTAACCATTGAAGTGAAGTGAACGTTAAAAGAGACAAACTATATCTGACCTTATCCAAGATCTCCTCAGCCAAACGTTCAATCCTCAATATCCTTCCAAACAAAGGAGCGAATCTCTTATGCCATTCAACCTCGTGCTTCTTATCCAGCTTCAACCCATCATCAATGAGAACCGCAGAGATTCTTCCAGCTTTAAAGCATTTGGAGGCAATAGCTTCCAAGCCATTAGACCTCCGGTACTCTTCAACAGCTTCCAACGAATTCTCACACCCATATAACTCAGCTATTTCCCTCAAACTTCTCTGCCAAACCACAGAAGTAGAACCAAAACCATCACATAACGAAGATCCATTAACATGGTCTCTTTAGACATTAGACATTAACGTTTACTCACCTTGTAGGAGAGGGAATGAGGAGCGAACAACAAGGCCTCATCGGCAGCTTCAGAGAAGGCGGAAATAAATGGGAATGAAGAGTCAACAGCCACTAGGTTGTGAGCGTGCGCATCGACCAGCTCCACTCTCTCTATTGTTTCCTTAAGCTCTCCAAAATCCATTTCCGACTCAAAAGCTCGGTGCAACAAAAGAGATCAAACTGTCACAGATACGCATGACATATAGCCTTTGTTCGATTCATATATTACAGTTCTGCTCGGTCGGGTTACCTTGTCCTGAACGTAGGTGCTTACGTAACACTCCTTAGGAAGACAGCCCAAGGTTCCGACTTGTTTAGAATTTAAAATTTAAATCCTATGTGCTACGCAATTATTGGACAATATTTTAAAATTTTTAAATATGAGTTGTCAATAACATGTTAAAGTATAAATAAAAAATATGGTTAAATAAAAAAATTTAATTAATTTTAATTTATAAAATTTTATTAATTAATAAAAATTGACCAATTAATTAACAAATTGATTAGTTTTTGATTAACTAATAAATTAATTAGTTTTTAATAATAAAAGTTATTAAAATAAATTGAACTAGAAACATAAAAGCTAAAAAAAAATAAGAAAGTTCAAAATTTTTACAGTTGAATAAGTTGAACCAATTGAGTTTTTTAATCATTATTTTAGGATATTTTTGATGGAGTTAAGGTTTTTTTTAATAACCAAAACTTTTATTTTACTATTTTGGACGGATTAAAATAGAAAGAGATAAATATAGAGATGACACCTGACTCGACCCAATGTCACCAAGGCAAGCTAGAAATGAGTGAGCCTTAGGTTGGCTCGGGTCCATCCTATTCAACATCAATTTGTATTTTTAATTTCTATAAAAATCGATTTGCAAACAACATTAATTTTTTGTTTTAATTTATATAAAAAAATTAGATTGGGTCAAATCGTCTAAGCAACCACCCAACTCTGAGCCCGCACCAGCACATTACAAGTACCTTAGTCGTGAACGTTATTTCTATTATATTCCACAATTAAAACGTCGACGTTTTAATAAAATCTAAGGGCCTAGGCTTTGCTCTTGCTTAAGCCAAGTCGATACCCCTCTTTTCTTTGATTTTGCTTCTCGCCTTCATCGATGATGCTTGATTAGACCTATTATTCTCTCTTTTGCTTATGTTCTTATAGTTCTTGTTGTCTTGGAAAACCAATTGTTAAATGTGGTTGTTTAAGTCCATCAAAGAGCTCAAGAGAAAGTGAAGTAGTTCTAAAGGTTAGGACTTTTAGTGGCATATCAACAACATTGAGACCTAGTTTAGTGCTACTTTGATTGATGAGACAACTTGCGTTGATGGGTTCTCCAGCAAGGCCTTGAATAGTAGGTGAAAACTTCAATTAAGTCTAGGATTGTGAATGTAGCGCTCCCTTACCGTAAGGTACATACCGAGACGCTCGCAGGTCGTTCCGACACATAATCCACGATAAGGGTGCACTACCGAGCAACTAACTAAAATCCACATGACATCGAATATAAATATCACTAAAAATTGAAACCAAATTTTCTTTCTCATTCATTCTCAAATCCAAAAATACATAATCTTGTCCAAAGCATCAACAATACAATACACCTATCTAGGTCATCCAAAAGATCCCAGCTGACCCACCTCTGCACCATAGCCTCTCTTGCCGACGATCCACAAGGCAGAGAAGACTCTAACAATTTGGAGCTAGGAAACCTACTACTGCGGTCCTAAAAAGTATAATGCAATGTTGGGTGAGTTTGCGAACTCAGCGAAAAACCATCATCGATGGTCCACCCAACTCATGCAAACACAGATAATATACATATAATCACACAATAGCATTTACAGAAATATCACATGCATTTCATTTTCACATTCACAGTCAATCATATGCATATGCAATGCGCATGTGACACTTCCATTTTCTTACGCTGTTGTGACTGTGTGCCTGAAACTGTCCCAATGACGGGCACATTATGTTGAGCCTGAGGCTCTAATACGTTGGGCGTGATATGCCCTGATACATTGAGCTAGTGGCTCTCAAATACGTTGGGCTTGAAGCCCTGTGCGTTGAGCTTAAAGCTCTCATATACGTTGGACCTGAGGTCCTGTTG
>JANZLD010000005.1:73693894-73706654 GCA_026413575.1 Erythroxylum carthagenense | reverse complement strand
ATATGATTTAAAATTATATAATAATTAATATATTATGCTTTGCATATTGTTTAATATACTTTAAATAATATTTATATGCCTAAATAATTTTTAATATAAAATAAAATAATGTTAAAATTAAAAGTACCTTTTATTTTTATGTTGCCAAACAATATACTATAAGAAGCTCTTTCAAAAAAGCTCTCTTTAAATGACAGCCAAACAGTCAACTGATTTATTAGAAAAACTCTTCTAAGAAAAATCCTACTGATAAAAGTTCTACAGATAAATGCTTTACTGGTATAAGCTCATCCAAACAGGCATTTAAGCTCTATGGAGCTAGCACTTCTTGCTTAAACCTCTTTGTAAGAGTTACAGAGTTCTCTCAACCTGTTCTGTGGATATCTTTAGAGGCTAGACACTTGTGTGGCTACGGTGTTTGAGACGGATTAGTTTCAGAAACGGTTCAAGAGATATAACAAGATAAAGATCAAGTTTCGGAGTAAGGTATGAATTAAGTTTTAGCTTTATTATAATTTGTTCGAATCATTTTATAGAATTAAATAGATCTTGATTTTCAGGAAATCAAAAGTTAAGAAAAGTTTCGTAATTATTCTGTTGCGGTTCAAATCAGATCTCAACCCGATTTCTCAACATATACTACCATACTTTGTGTAATTTCATGTGAGGAGTTGACAAATGAGGAGTTTAGGAATATACAAAAGGATTTGAGTTATGTAATCTAAATGAGTATAGATATTTGACTCCTTTGTTCTCATAAAATTTAAAAGATAACTTTTATTATTAAATAAGTTGAAATTCATTTATAGATGATTTAAGTAATTCATTATGAAAAATAATTGACAACAAATTTAGTATTACGTGATTTTGTTGATCTTTACTAATAGATATTTAACTTTAACTTAGTTAAGGAAGTAAAAATATAAATTCCACTTGAGTGATGATCTATCTAGGATCTAAACAAAAGAGAAGCATAAAAAAAGTATCGATCATATATAGATATAAATCCTATTAATGTTGAGTGTCTATCTTATTTTGAAATCTTGGATGATGTGACAGATAAGATTATAACCGATGGACATCAACTCTAAAAGATAAAGATCATTTAAAGATGGTAAGGATCTTCTTAGATAGGGATGTATCGTTCCTAGTTAAATATATCTTATTTAGATAGGGATGCTATCTTATTGGATAATATGATGTAATCTGATTAGGATAAGATTTGATATAATTAGTTTAGTTTAATTAGGATTCCGAATTGTAAACTAAAGAAACCTATAAATAGCTTATTAGAGCCTTGCTCCATATATGAGATAAAGAAGAGATAGTGAGTGCTATCACAACGTCCAAAAGTGAGAAAGAAACAGAGAGAGGGCAAAGAGGATTAGATTCTTATCCTTGTTTGATTATTTTTGGGACTAGTTTAAGGGTTTGTTGATTATGATATCAACTTTGATTTTAATCTTAAAACTTTGGGCGGCAACTTTTTTTTTTGGGTTGGGTGAAAAAGTATCAAATGATAAAAGAGCATAAATAATTGGTGTCCACATCATACCCTTTATTAAGCAGCTATTGGCTTTATAAAGCCTTACATCTAACAAGAATGAGAAATTGTAGCCTACATATTTCGTTTAGTGGTTTGGACAACACGAATAAAATAAATAGCTAAAAACTCTAACAACCCAGAAGAATAGGTCTTTATTTCAGCAGTCCTAAACTCAAGCAACTTCTTCCAACAATCCCTCCCTTGAACTCATTTCCTTTGATAAATAATTAGTTTAAATCTCAAAAAACACACATGCCTAATTCCTCACGAAGTATCTGAAAAGCTTCCAACTTGAGAAGCTTAGTCATATATTTGTAAGCTGGTCTTGAGTGCCACAGAATAATAACTTAACAATTCTATCTTTAATAAGATCTCTAAGAAAACGAAATCTTACTCTTATATTGTTGGAACTACCATGTAAAATTGGATTTTTGGACAACTTTATAGTGGAAGCATTGTCACACATTAACATAGTACCTTCTGCTCGCATATGACTGATTTCTTTCAGTACCCTTCTCATCTAAATAGCCTAGCAGACATATGCAATAGTTGCAACAAATCCAGCCTCTGTGGTTTACAAAGTCACGATAGGTTGTTTTCTAAATGACTAAGCCACTGCTCCTCCACACATCATGAATACATAGCTTGAAGTACTCTTGCTATCTTCTATATTCCCAGCATAATCACTATCAGTACATCCTACCAAATCACTAGCTTTTCCCTTTTTTGTAAAACACATCATAGTTCAGAGTCCTTTTAAATACCTTAAGACCCTCTTTACTGCTTCAAAATGTAGTTGCGTAGGACTTGCCATAAATCGACTAATGAGACTTACAACGAATATGAGGTCAGGTCGAGTTGCTGTGAGGTACATCAGACACCCCACCATCTGCTTAAACTGAGTTGCATCCACCTTGATGCTATCTTCATCTCTGCCAGTTTTCTACCCTAGAACAATAAGATTAGAAACATAATTGCAATCCTTTATTCCAAATCAACACAAAACCTTAGCTGCATAATACACTATAAGACCTTTGTGACACCTTAATTCCAAGAAATAATCTCATCCTACCTAAGTTTGTCATGTCAAACTCCTTTTTCATATAACACTTAAATTCACACAACATTTCTTCATCATCATTAGTGAACAAAAGGTCATCAACTTAAAAGATCACAATGAGAATTTTACCTCCCTTCCTTTTGACAAAGAGAGTGTGCTCACTAGACTGCTTTCAAAACCCTCCTTGATGAAATAGGACTCTATTCGACTAAACCAAGCCTTAGGTGCTTGTTTTAGTCCATAAAGAGCCTTTTATAGCTTGTATACTAGCCGCTCACTTCCTTTCTTCTCGTAACCTTTTGGTTGTTTTACAAAAACATCTTCTTTTAGTTCTCCATGTAAGAACACATACTTGACATCTAATTGCTAGAGCTTCCATCCTCATTGAGCTGCAAAAGCTATGATCATCCTTATGCTATCCATCCTTGCCATAAGTGCATACACTTCTATATAATCAATTCCATATTGCTAAGTGTAGCCCTTCACCACCAATCTTACTTTGTTTTTGTCAATTTCTCCAAGCTCATTTAGTTTAGTTTTATAAATCCATTTCACTCCTATTTCTTACCATCAATAGGTAGTTCCACCAAGTTCCATGTCTATTTTTTTCGATGGGATTGATTTCTTCATCCATAGCCACCCTCCATTTTGAGCTTTTGACAGCTTCCTCAAATCATAAGTGCCATATTTACCATGTTTGCTTCATCTTCTTCTGACAAACCTTCTCCAGAAGTGTAATATGCCAACAACATAGGAGGATGTCGATTTCTACCCTCCCTTGCTGTCAAATCCTCTTCAACAGCTGATGAATCATTCTTGACTCTGTCTATGACTTCCACTATTTCTTCTTCTTCATTTGCATTCCTTTCAATGTAGTTTCCCCATTTTAATTCCATCAACTGCTCTTTTCCATAGCTGGTAACCCAATCCCACACACAATCTTCTTCAAAGACCATATCACGACTTACAATAATCTTTTTGGCAATTGGATCAAACATTCTGTACCCTTTAGATTCATTACTAACCATAAATAGTACACAGCTTACATTTTTATCTTCAAACTTAGTTCTCCTAGCATCTAGAATGTGGACATGTCCCCACACATCCACACACTCAAAAATATTTGACGGATGGCTTCTTTTCACTCTCTGCCTCTTCTGGGGTTATATCCTTCGCAACTAAGGTAGGTGATCGATTCAAGACATGAATCATACACTAAACTACCTCTGGCCAAAAAGTCTTAGGTACTTTCTTCTCTGACAGCATTGCTTTCTCTAAGTTCATCACAGTACAATTCTTACGCTCTGCCACTCCATTTTGTTATGGAGTATATGCTATAGTCAATTGTCTCTTCACCCTATGTTGTATACAGAAATCATCGAACTCTGTAGAGTTAAACTCTCCTCCTCTATTTGTCCTGAAACATTTAATAGGCATACCAATTTCTTTTTCCACAAGTATTTTAAAATGATTAAAGTGGTATAATATTTCTGACTTTTCTAATAGAAAATAAATCCATGCTTTTCTATAAAAATCATCTATGAAACACAATAAGTGCCTCTTCTGGCTGCTTGAAGCTGGTGTGATAGGACCACAAAGGTCTGCAGGAACTAGATTCAATCTCTCAGTTACTCTCCATTGACTCTTTTTGGGAATTGGGGTCCGATGTTGCTTACCCTTCATACATGTCTCGTAATTAACATTTGGAGTTGTAATTTGTGGTAATCCAACCACCATATTCTTGTGTTGCAAGGTATGTAGACCTTTGTAGTTGAGATGGCTATAACAATATTGCCAGAGCATTGATTGGTTGTTTGATTGGTTTGTATTGCTAAGTTGGAGACACCTTTCTTCTTTTGTCGTGACAGGTGGTTTAGCTAGCAAAAGAAACATTCTGTTTACACTCATAATGGACTCCACCATTTTTTCTCTCTGTGGATGATAAACACTGCTCACACCATCTTTAAACAACACTGACAATCCCTTTTCTTGAAGTTGCCCCATGTTCGAGAGGTTATTCTTGAGCTCATATGTATAATACAAATCACCAATGACATAGCTAATTCCTTTCAAAAATAATTTCACAACTCCCTTTCTAATAACATTCATTCTAGTATTGTCTAAGTTTAACAGTATGTGCAAAAGTTGTATCCAAACTTGACAACATATCTTGATTCCCACATATGTGGTTTGAGCATCTAGGGTCTATGAACCATGTATCACCTCTCTTTGCTTCATGTAGTTCTACATAGGCCATTAACAACAGCTCATCTTCCTCTTCTAACTCTGTATAATTTGTCTCCTTATTCCACTTTAGACATTCTTATTGGAAATGTCCTAAGTTATGACATTTATAACATTCAACAGTGGCTTTGTTGAAAGTTATTCTTCCTCTTCCTCGTGGAGATGTTCTTCCTCTGTTGCTTGGTCTAGTCTAGTCCTCTACCTTCAGAACTTGATCCTCATCCTCATTGTTTACCCTTCGAAACTTATGTTCACGCACCACACCAATAAACTCCGTAATTCATCGATGGACATTTTGTCATATCCTTTGATTCTTTGATGGACACTACAACATATGTGAACCTCTCAGTTACGGCTGGCAAGATCTTTTCAACAATCTTTGAGTCAGGTATATCTTCTCCATTGCTTCTCATATTATTGGAGACCATCATCACTCTTGAAAAATACTCAGTGATGGTTTAATCATTCTTTATCGTTAGAACCTCAAACTCTCTCCTTAATGAGTTAAGAAGAGATTTCTTCACCTTTATATTTCCTCCAAACTTCCGTTTCATTAAGTCCCAAACAATCTTGGCTGTGCGACTGTCCAAGATTTGTTTAAAGATAGTTTGATCGATTACCTAAAAGAGATAATGCTTGACTTGGTGATCCTTGGTTCTAACACCATCAAGTTGTGCCTATTGCACCTTAGTTAGACTTGTCCCTTCCCTTGGCTCTTTAAAACCATTCTCCAAGAAGCTCCAAAGACCTTTTGTCTTAAGCAGATTTTCCATCAGTTCACTCTAGTGGTCACAATGACCATCGAAGTGAGGAATCTTCGTTGGAGTCTTGTCTTCACTCATTCTCTCAGTGTTTGATCATACGAAGACTGTTACTTCCTTTTTTGCAAGCCTAGTGCGGGCTCTAATACCAATTGAAAAAGTATCAAATGATACAAGAGCACAAACAATTGGTGTCCACATCATACCTTTATTAAGCAGCTCTTGGAAACCCTTACATCTAACAAAGAATGAGAAATTATAGCCCACATATTTCGTTTAGTGGTTTGGATAACACAAATAAAGTAAAATAGCTAAAAACTCTAACAACCCAGAAGGATAGGTTTTTATTGCAACAGTCCTAAACTCAAGCAACTTCTTCCAACATTGGGAAGGGGGAGGGGATGAGAGATCAATTTTTTCCGTAAATTTTTATTGAGTTTAGTGGATTTATTTTTCAGTTTTTTCTATAGTTTTTTCTCCTAAACTATGTTAAATCTTGATGTTTGTTTCATCGTTTAGTTTCTTATTTTTTATGCTACTACAATTTGAAGAGTTATTTCTTGTCCTTGATATTCCATTGACTTTTTAGAAATTTGTGTTATTTTTCTCCTCACAATCAAGTCATTTCACTTAAAAGTGTAATATGATGAATAAGATAAAAATTATTACATGTAATTGCAACTACAATTACGTTGCAATTAGTACTTTTAGTAGTTGACGAATTCAATGGAAAAAGAGCACACACAAAAATCAATTGATAATGGAGCTCCTAATTCAACAAACTTGTTGAGCAATATCTTGAATTAGAAGGCTTATGTTGCGAAGAGAAGACCCATCTTCTTCCATTGCTTCCATTGCTAACTTGCTCAGCTTCTTTGCTCTTTTTCTTCTTTCTTCCTTTTCCTCCCCATTCATCAGCATTTCTATAGCATTCTTTACATTTTCCTGTGTCACCAACACCCCAATTTTTTCCTCGTTACCCCATGTGAGAGTATAACTAGCCCCAACACTTAGACCTGTCCTGAGGACTTTCACAACTAGCTTTTCGTTCAAAAACTGGTCAGCAAAAAGTGGCCAAGTAATCATTGGTATGCCAGCAGTTATGCCTTCCAGAGTTGAATTCCAACCACAGTGTGTCAAAAAGCCTGCAATGGCCGTGTGCGACAATATTGCAAGTTGTGGTACCCAACCCCGGCTTATGAAGCCTCTACCTTTGATTCTTTCCTCAAAACCAGATACTACCATCCACTTTTCCACTTCTTTTTGTTGGTTTCCAGCTCTTAATACCCACAGAAATGGTCTCTTTGAAATTTCTAAGCCTATTCCAAGCTCTATCATTTGCGCAGGTATCAAGTTACACAGGCTACCAAGACAAACATAGATTACAGATTCTGGCTGCTGAGAATCAAGCCACTTTAAGCAGTCATGTCCTTTGATTGAAGACTTGTTACCTCTCTGAAGCATATCCATATTGTTCTTGTTGCATAGTGAAACTGGCCCAACACACCACGCCTTATCTGCTCTGAACTTTTTGTACATGTTCACATATTCTTGCTCCAGCTCTTCAAAAGAATTAATAACCATCCCATAGCTCAGCGTTTCAGCAACTATTACTTGATTACCGAACTCTTTCAGGTCGTCATGCATGGCTGCTGGCAGCTGATTTTTGGTTAATTCTATACGATCAGGTAAGTCAGGCACCACAAAATACTCCGTTTCAGAGTTTACCCTTTCGAGTACCCTGCTACTATATATTAGGTGACTGCACAGAATAGAGAAGCAAGAGAATCCATTAAAGGTGATTCTTGGTACGTCAAACTTCTTGGCAATATAGCTAGTGTATGGTAGGCACATGTCTGAGATTATGCAGTTAGGCTTCGGTTTCAGCTCTTCAAACAACCTCTCTGCAGGCTCTTGGAACAAGTTGGCTGCACCGAAGAACTCCTTTCCTAGGCTTAACGAAGGCAACATGTCGATATTCTCGCACCCTTCTGGCAACCCTACTTCACAAGGGAATTCAAGCTCAGTAACCCTTATTTTGAGCCCCGACTCCATGGCACGACCAAGAGTTGCAGCGAAACGTTCCGCGTTGGCTGGTGACGTGACGACGGTGACGATCACACCATGCTGTGCCAACAATTTTGCTATATCGGTCATAGGGATCATGTGGCCTTGAGCCATGAAAGGAAACAACACAAAATGGAGTATTTTGGACTGGACAGCCATAGTCAGTCTAGCACACTAGCTAAGAAGAGACTGTCTAAGGATGCTTGTTATCCTGCTACATATCTTTAACTTATATATTATGCCAAGAAAATTGAGGTACTTCACGATAAGGCTGATATCGAAGAAAAAACAATGATAACGTCATGGCATACATCGGAGCTTGAAGTTACGTATTTGTTTGATTGTTTTGCGACTGCAAATTCCATTTGGTAGCATCTTTCACTTCTCTTTCATTATGACGATGTTTGCCAACCAACAAAGGATCGTAGATATCGACCGGAAGAGCATTTCAAGGGATGGTACCTCTAGTTTTACCCTTGCTCTTTTATTTCTAGGTAAACTTCAAAAATATTGGTGAACTGATTTAGAAAATATAAATTATTGTTTTTTAGTTAACGAAGATATCTAAACATGCTGAATTTTGAGAGGACTATGAAGGTTGCATATTGTTATTGATAGTACAAACTTCTTATGAAGACCACAAATCGTAATTTTTCTGACTTATTTCTTTAAATGGGTATTTTTGAAAATTTATAATTTGATAAATACTGGGATAAATCTGAATTAATTCCTTCCATGGGGAGTTGTAAGTTTGGCTTCATTTTCTTTGGACTCACCTCTGATCCTTAAACAAACATGTTGGTGACCTCTCCTTTGTTGGGATATACTTTTGCTTGCCTACGAATGGTTGGTAGATATCGACAGCTAGCCGGCTACTCGGCATGGGTGGGCACGTTGCTTGCCCTATTTTGCTTCTCTACAGTTCCTTGCTATATTCTAATTTTTTGGTGGAAAAATTGAAGTTAAGGTTACAATCAATAGCTTTTTTAATGTATAATTTAGATTAAATCGCGTTTAGATCATGCCAATGGCATTGAAAGATTTCAGAACATGAGCATTATTGATATTCGGATGTAGCCGTCAATTAATTGATTTCTAATAAGCCAAGCACATTAGGAACAAATTTTGGCTATGTTTTGTTTTTCTTAGTTAAATCGAAGTAAAGTTGGTCGTTTGGCGTAAACTAAACATGTAGTTCTAACATAGTGCTGGAATTAGAAGAACTATAATGTCTGACAAAACATTATTGTCGTATAATTTCAGTTTGATTGACGTAGTGTTTTTCTTTCATTTTAGTCCTTATCACAAGTATACTTAAAATAAAAAGTTATACACATATAGCTTAAATTAATTCTCCGTTACCATGCATTTAAAAAAAAATTATAAGATTTGCACATAAGTTAACTCGTTTGGTTCCACTTCTGTTTTTCTGTTGTTGTTTTTTATTTTTGTTTCATGATTTTAGTTTCTGTTTTTTCTTAAAAAAACAAAAAACTGTTTGGTTGAAATTTGTAATATAAAAATTGAAAACAAAAACCAGTTTGGTTGAGATTTCTAATAAAAAACTGAAAATAAAAATATGTTTAGTTTTATTATCATGTTTCTATTTTTTTAATATATATCAAATTTAATGTTTAAGTTTTTCATAATAAGCTATTTTGTTAAGATACAAACAGCTTAATGTTAGAGTAGTGCCCTAAAGGCAATCCCCTTTAGCGCATTTTGTTCATAGTCATGTACAAACTTTATGAATAAATAAAGCAAGGCATATTTCATTTATTTGATGTTCATTTTATTATGAACATGTGACGCCTACCCCGGGATTTTCCTACACTTAAACTATGGCTTCAAAACCTTTGCCACATTAAATGATGTGAATATTAGCAAACTTAAAACTATTACGAAGACAATAAATTAGGTGAAGATTAGGCTTTACCTTTGACAAAACCTTTGTCATGACGTGAAGAAAAGGCTTAGATAAAGTGCTACATTAAATAACATGAAATGATATGAAGACTAGGTTTTGTTAGAAGATAGACTCCATACTAAAGACACGAAGATGAGAAATGACCAAGGATAAAGTCTCTACTACATTAAATAGCATTAAATGATGTAAAGACAAAAGTAAAGAGTAAGCTTTGTAAGAAGATGGGCTCCATGTTAAAGATATGAGGATTAGAAGTAAAGAGGCTTTGTAAGGATGAAGTTTCTACTAAATATCATTAAATGATGTGAAGACAAAATAGTGCTAAAGATGCGGTGATGAGAAGAACAAGGAAAGAGAATAATGTGAAGTCCAAGAATTTAGCTGTAAAATGTGAGGAAGAAGAAATCATGTATAGCTATCTCGGATTTCAAATCATAGTTATTCACGGTGTTGTTTACATACGTTAGTTGATAGCTGTTTATAGAGTTGGTTCTTTATAAACAATAAGATGATGTCGTCGTTATGTTTAGTTGAAGAGTTGAATGTTAGGTTCCTCTGTGCCGTGTTCTGCTTAACATATTCAGTTTTTGTATTGATTCTTTATCATCCTTTCACGGTTTTCATATCTCTTCTTCATCTTGTCCTCATCACGACAACTTCAAAGACTTACCTGCACCAGATTTTAATTCCCTCCTTTTTGATGAGGTTCTGCTACTAGTTTTCTTAAAGATTCTGATATCTCTTTTAATCTCTAGCCTTCGTTGCTACCGTCGGAGCTGCCTCATTAATGTGTGGCAGAGAGAGTTGGAGCTTGGGTCTTGTAAAAATTTGTTAGATGTTGTGTTAGGTATAGATTTATACTAAAGACTAAAGACGATAATCAAGATAGAAAACGGGGATATGTTGGTGGTTTTCTGCCGAAGAAAATATGTTGTCAAAATTTAAAGACACGATGTTCTCTAGTTTCTGTAAAATAGTTATGATTTTTTTATTTTCAGAAACAAAAAATCACAATAGAGTAAGCCAAACATGTTTTACTTACCTGTTTTTCTTTTTACAAAAACAACAAAAAAACAAAAACAAACAGCCCCAGTTTAAGTGGATATTTTAGTCTTACCAATCATGATTAAAGTTGATATAGGTTAATTATAACCTCATACGGGGCTAGTGGCCAATAGATTAGAGAAGACAACTATTTAAAGGACTCAATGATTTGGATAAACGTAAGTAGATCTAACACACTCCACGGAATTGAAAGATGTTAAAAAAAGTCAGATTCAAAGAAGGAAGAAAGGGATAGATTCTAATTAACAAAAACTAAATCTGATATGCAAGTTTCAAATTTACCTACTAGACCTCACGAAAAACTTGTCTTGAGCATCCTAGATAACAGGTAAAGAACAAACCAAGAAAGTTAGTAGGATCAAAATCACGTGACAATCTGATTCAATTGATAAATGAGTTTAATTCCTAAGTTGAAAAGAACATGAGGGTTTTCTCCTCTCAATATAGCCGACGGCTCACCGAAAACAAATATGATCAAAAGTTGTCTTTCAAAAATCCTAAAAGATAAGTATTTATACCTAGGCTTAATGCTAAAAAGGCTTCGGCTTTAAATAAATGGAAGCCCAAAATATAATTATAACTTAAAACAAGTCCAAAATAAAATAATAAAAACACGTCTACGCCTGGCCTAACGAGGTCCCAAGTCTGATCATGATGTGCGGCCCAACACAATGGTCTTCAAGTCCTAAGTGAGTCCGATCTAAGGATTTGAGATAAATAAACTAATTTTGGCTATGATTCAGATAGCTCTCCTCCAATAGATTTGGTGCATTCCATTCTCTCCACAAATTAGCCCACATACGTATAGAAAGCCTCCTTGACTATCTCGATCCTAGCTTTGAACATGGGTCTAATTGGAATGAAAAGCTCGCCCCCATCACGCATGCCATCTCTATGGTGATTCTTGCTCCTGCTCACATCAATCCCTCCCTTCTCAAGAAGATTCATCGTCGAATATGAATCCATGTCAAAAGGAGAAAGATCAGTAATATTAAAAGTTGCAGAAATTAAATACTCACCTGGCAGGTCAATCCTGTAGACGTTGTCATTTATCTTCTCCAACACCTGTAATGGACCATCACCCTTAGGATCCAGCTTAGATTTCCGCTGAGTAGGAAACCCCTCATTCCTTAGATGCACCTAAACCCAATCACCAATTTTAAAAGTTACCAACTTTCCCCATAGAACACGCCAAAAATGGCTCAAAAATTTAACGTCTCGATCCGAAACAATAGACCTAGGAATAGGATGGCGGTACTTACAGTGATTTTATTCACAACTCTACAATCCACACACATCCTCCAAATTCCACCTTTCTTTGGCACCAGCAATATAGGAATAGCACAAAGACTCAAGCTCTCCCTTACATGCCCTTTCTCCAGTAGCTTATCCACTTGCTTTTGAAGCTCTTTTGTCTCCTCAGGGTTACTCCTATAACTTGCACAATTAGGAATCTGAGCTCTGGCCACAAAATCTATCTGGTGCTCTATGCCTCTCAATGGTGGCAGTCCCTTGGACATCTCATCAGGAAAGACATATGAATAATCCTACAAAAAAGATAAAAATACACTTGGCAAAGAATTAAGAGGGTTAGTATCAGAAACAAAACACTCTCTATACATAACTATCACAAGTGATTTCTTCTCTCTAGTTGCTCTCCTCATGTCTTTTTCTCTAGCATATAAACTCACTCTTTTCTCTTTCTTTTCACTCTTCTTTTCTCTCCCAGAACTTTTCTCTCCTGCACATCTCACTTTCTTTTCCTCATATGTGCAGTCACTTCCCATTGGGCCAATCTCTCTTTTCTTTTGGGCCTCTTTTTCCTCATCGTTTTTCTTTATCTCATTACCCAAACCCTCCTCTCTTTGCAAAGCTTTAACCTGGTCCAGGTAGATCTCATGAGGTGATAAAGGTAACAAAGTGAAGTTCTTTCCCTTAAACTTGAATGAGTACTTATTTGTGTACCTATCATGTGATACTCACCTATCAAACTGCCAAGACCTTCCCAATAGCAAATGTCCTGCCTCCATGGGTATCACTTCACACAACACCTCATCCTCATACCTCCTTACAAAAAATGACACTAGTAC
>JANZLD010000005.1:73422898-73442838 GCA_026413575.1 Erythroxylum carthagenense | reverse complement strand
ATTGTACAATGTACAGACCAACCTCTTGTAAAGGTTTTCATGAAATGATAATAGTCACTGCTTTTCATTCATCAACTTCTATCTTTTGCCAGAAAAACATTAATTACAACAACCACAGTAGTTTAATTACAAGAACGAAAGATTCAAACAATTACAAGTTATTACAAAACTACAACCCCTAACTGATGAGCTAATTAATTATGAATGGTGAAATCTTTCATATAAAAGCGACGAAAGCCATGAATGGCCTCTGAGTATATGCGGTTGCCCTTCAATCCTTGAACAGTGTTGAGTGGTATATTTGTTAAATATCAATTTTTCTTGCCTAAGTATATGATAAGTCTATT
This sequence comes from Erythroxylum carthagenense, assembly GCA_026413575.1. Taxonomy (NCBI): domain Eukaryota; kingdom Viridiplantae; phylum Streptophyta; class Magnoliopsida; order Malpighiales; family Erythroxylaceae; genus Erythroxylum; species Erythroxylum carthagenense. The sequence continues at coordinate 73,442,491 of JANZLD010000005.1, read as the reverse complement.
CCTACCATACACGCTTTCTCATTTTGATTTACACTGATTTCATGGATTCCAAACAAGAATGCCCCTCTGTACTGCCTCCGCTATCACCTGCCCCTGTGCTATTGAGTTTTTTTACTGTTGAGCCACTCGTCCCTCGTTAATCCTGCTGCACAGCCATCAGCCTAGTTGACTAAAGTTTGTGCCATATCTTATCACCCATTGATGTCCTTACATCTAATTATTAGGCTATGAAATACGAATTTTGGCAAAATATCATGCAACAAAAGAATCTAGCGTTATAGGAAAAAATTTTTGTTTTAAGGGAAAAAAATTCAAATCCGCTAAATTGTAATATAACACAAGTGATTACACCTGTAAAATTAATTAAAATTAAAAGATAAGCAATAAGGCCTAACACGGCCCATGTAATTACACGGATGATGTCTACTTATAATTTGCTAATTGTTATTTAAAGTTTCCTCTTTCCTCATATTATTATTCTGGATTGTTCTCTTTCCAAAATATTATTACATATTTTCTATTTTGCTTCTTATATATTTTTCAGACATTTTGTTTAGATTATCATTTCAGAATATTATTTTTTGGAATATTATTTCAAGATATTCTCTTTTGTAGTTTATGAGAAGAATATTTTTTTGAGAGAATAATTAGTTTTTTTATCATTAATAAAATTATGATAGTTTTCCCTTTTATTCTTCAAAAAAACTTTCGAGTTTATTAAGTTATTTGCTTGTGGTATTCAAAATATTTTATAATCTTGATTCTAGTTCTTCTTAATAGTAGGTCAAATTTTCTTTTAAACCTTTGATTCATGATCTTATATATTCATTATGTCAAATTTTCATTCTTAATCTAATTTTAGCTTTCTTAAGACTCAATTACAAATCAAATTTGTTGGGTTTTAAAGTTTTATCATTAGAGTTTGTACCAATTTTAGCATCAGGGCTTTAGGTCTAAAATTATATTATATAAATGATATTAAAGGAGAGAAACACCTGAGGAAATGTTATAAAGTTATCAATAACATTTTTTTGAAGGTTAAGTCATATTTGTCATGAAAGAGTTAAATGGGGAAGGAAAGATGGTAGTACATGCTTCAAGCTATACAATAATAATTTGAATATATGATTATAGATTGATTAGAGTTGTAAGATACCATTATAGCCAATCTAAAAAGGGGACAATCACTATAAGTTCCTAATGTTTATGGGAAACAAAGTCAAGTTCTCTAAGATGATTTTAATGATGATGAAGAGAGAGATCTCCTATGATAAACACCAACCACCAAGAAATAATATGACACATTTGTACATCATGGTAATTAGTGAAATGGCAACCATAAGAGCATTAAAATGAAGATTTCTTCAATCTAAGGGAGAAATGACATAAGACTTACTTAGAATGGAACAAAAAGATGGAGATGATTTTTGACTACCACTATTACACCAAAAAGGAAAAGGTAAAACTTGTTGTTATTGAGTTTATTATCTATATTATTATCAAGTGGAATTAGTTTGTAATAAATAGGCAAAAGAACTATGAGAGATCTATCAATAATTAGGAGGCTATGAAGGTGATAATGAGGAGGCACTTTGGAATCACTACTTTAGGAATTTGTTTTAAAATTTGTAACTCCTTAGTCGAGGGTCAAAGAGTGTTAAAGAATAGCACAAAGAAATAGAGATTGCTATAATTTGAGCAAATATAGAGGAGGATCGAAAAGCCACCATAATTGGACTTCTAAATAGTTTGAATCATATGATTGTTGATATGGTAGAATTATAAATTATGTAGAGTTAGAAGTTATAGTTCATATAGCCATAAAGAGAGAAAGACAACTAAAATGAAAGGGCAATAATTCACAACAAAATCTTATTTCATCCTCATATAAATGAAGTTAGAAAAAGGATGATAAGACTCCTCCCAAAGCCTAATCGAACCACTAAAAAAAGGTGGGAAAATGCCTAGCTATGTGAAAGGTAAATATTTCATTGTTTAGGAATATGCCATATAACTCATAATGTCATAATAAAATGGCAATGATTATGAGACGTGATGGAGAGATTGAGACCCAAGGTGAAAGTGATGAGGATTCTAAAATGCATTTAAAAGATTATATTTTTCATGCAAGAAGTTATATCAATAATAAGGTATATGGCATAATTATTAATAGGGATAGATGCAAGAATGTAGCTAGCACTATCTTAGTTAAAAAATTGAGGCCTATCATGAAACATCTAAAACTGCAAAGAGTAAGGTGAAAAATAAGGAAGATAGATCAAAATAAAAAATATAAAAAAAATAAATAGTTGATTGCAAAAATGATAACGATAAAAAATCCAAAGAAAGGGAAAACAAAGTGTTGGGGGAAAATAAAGAAGCACATAAGCTTTTATGCTATATAGAGTGAGATTAGGAGATTTTTTATTCTAAACAGGCTATAATTATTTTTATTCTAAACAAGCTATAATTATACTTTTGTATAAAGAGGGTTGTTTTAATACTAACAATATTGATGTTTCCTTGCGTAGTGCTTTTGTTTCTTTACTGTAGGAATTCTAAGATTTATTCCCCAATGATGCAATTTACCACTAATAAGGGGGGATATAACATCGAATAGATTTCATAACTAGTGTTATCGTTTGTAATCGATCAGTTTATAGAAGTAACTTAGATGAGACTATAGAGAAGGCAAGTTAAGCATCTTTTGTTGAAAGGATACCTTAGTGAGAGCATGAGTGTATGTGTTATTATGGTTTTTAGTTATTCCTAAGAAGGATAAGTTGTGGAGAATGTGTTTTAATTATTAAGGTTTCAAGAAAATAACAAAAAAAGTATTGACATCCTATTTATAAATTAGACGACATACTTGATGAATTGCATAGATCTTATTTGTTTTCAAAAGTTGATTTGAAAAATGGACATAATTAAAATATGATGAAAGAAGGTGATGAGCAAAAACATCCTTTAAATCAAAATATGGTTATATAAGCAATTATGATGCCTTTTAAATTAACTATTATATCTAATACGTTAATGAGGTTAATAAAAGTTGTTTCCTCTTTTTTAATGTCTCATTATACATTCATACATCTAAGTTATGATTGTCAACACTTTTAAATGCTTTGATGTTATACAATTCACTCTTGATCTTTTCATCTTCATTCATGTTTGTATCTAAATAGCTTTGAGCCTATTTGATTTGGAAGACGACTTCTCTCTTTTCATACCTATGATTTCAAGGATTTTAACAAGTTCATCATATGATAATTCAATATCTCTATCGTTATTACAAGTTTTAGAGTTAGAGAGTATCTCATCATCTTCATTATTCTTAAAGTATATATGAACTATTTCTCCTTCCAAATGCTCACTTTTAGAAACACTTCTTTCATCCCAATTTGAGCCTTTAAGTACCTTCTTTTTTCTCTTTTTTCCTTTTGATCATTTATTTCATATTTTCATTGTCTCTGAGGAGAGGGGATTGAGATATGACTATGTTTCCTACATTCATAACATAATTTTGTTTGATTTGCAATTTTTATCTACATTACCTTCCTTACATTCCTTTCTTTTGTAAAAGCTTTTTCTCCCAAAAAATTCTTAAATTTTCTAGTGATAAAGGTTATGCTTCCTCATCATTTTCACTCCTCAATGTCTCTTCTCATTCACTTAATTCCTCCTTTAAGTTCTTGCTTCTTAGATCCTACTAGTAAAGATCTAATTAGCCTCCCTAATAGTAGCACATTTAAGTCCTTTGCTTCTTGGATTGCCTTCGCATTAGCTTCATAAGTATTTGGAAGAGAATTGGGCAATTTTATTACCATTTCAACATTAGTGTATATCATGCTTAAGCCTTTACGAGTATTGATAATATTAAAAATATAGTATACATGCCAAATATTTCATCATGTTTCATTTGAAATAATTAATGTTGTTGTGTTAGCAGGCTCATTTTGCTCTGCTATCCTTCATTTTTCCTTTATGTGTGACTTATAAAGTGTGTAAAAATTCCATGTGTTAATGTATAGATAGACACTATTGAACTCATTTCTCCCTAGTACACAAAATGTGAATAGCTTTGCACTACAAGAAAAATGTCATTTAACGATAGATATTATCAACGAAAAACCTTTAGATTCTGTCAATAATATAAATTGGTGACGGAATCCACCGACGGACAAAGGCGTCGTAAAAATGGTCTTAAGTAAATTTACCAATGGATATTTTATATAACCGTCGGTAAATATACCGACAGTTGGCTGTGACTGTTAATAACTTTACCTACGGTCGTTTTCTTTTGATAAAAATATTTGCAGATAGTATTGGTTATTCTGTTAGTAACATTACCAATGGTTATGATTTCCCATCGGTGAGTATACCGATAGTTTAGTATATCCTGCTGGTAAAGTTGGCGACAACTATCAATATTACTGATGGTGATTCTTTGTTTCGGTAAATATCATAGATTTTATCGACAGTTTGTGGTATTCTGTCAGTAAATATAATGAATTTTACCAATGTCATTGTATTTTCTATCTTTAAATATTTTTAAATTTTTTTTAAAAAATCCCGACATTAAATTTTATTTCATGATCTTACAGTTGATGCATAATTTCAATAGTTATGAATAATCTGTACATAATATTTTGATTTTTTTATATATTTAATTTGTTGAAAAAGAATGTTGATTGATGATATAAAGTTAAAATTATCTTAATTGATAATAAAAACATTAAAATGTGCATAATAAGTATTTGTAATTCAGTCGAATTGACTACAAATACACTATTGTCTTGTGACTACGGATGCTCTGAGATGCTACCCCTCCCCTTGAACTCATCCACCTTATTACGGAGCTGAGCTATGTACTCCATCAATGTCTGCACTGTGCTTTGAAGTTTATTGACTTCATTGGTTGTCGATTGTCTACTAGATATTGTTGTACTAGAAGTGGAGGATTGTGAATAACATGTATTCGTAAATGAATCTAACCCGAAGATCCTTCCATGACAGTCCCTACCACCCACTGCATCAAGATATGTCTAACTCTCATCAACAGCTTGTTCGTGCTAAGACTGTTGCTAAATGCTTTCTTGTATTTGGTCCTATTAGGAGGCAATGATTATATTAGTAAGTGATAATTATTAAGAATTAATATTAAAGCATAAATTCCACATATATTAAGTTCTCTACATCGGGTGTTGACGAATGCCACTCCGTCATGTTTCTTAATGTAAATGTTTAAAAAGAGCTGACGAGGTGTAGGCCTCATGCCCATAGTCTTTTCCTGCATAAGAGTAAAACTTTATAAGTGAACTAGAGTTTATAAAAATTTTGGCAGAGTTTCCTCTATTTTTATGATATTTACCCCCTATCAAACAAAGAAAATAACTGAACACAGCCATATATAACACTAGACATTTATACCACTATCATTATTCATAATACACATATTTCCATTCTAAAATTCACACATCAATTTAAATTGAAATATAGCAATGTAAAATAATTAGAATATAAGTATAAGTTTTAGATACTTACAAGTCTCTCTACATGCTCGTGGTGGGTAATAGATCCTCCTATATGTACAGGAAGACTCTCTGCTCCCGGTCCTCCACATCTGTTAGTAGAATTACACTTTGAAATAGACATTGTCTCAGGTGATGTCCAATATTGCTATCGACTCCATATTTGCTCATAAATATAAGGCAGTCGTATACCAGTCTTGTATATCACACCAACAAAGTCCCGATAACGTGCACGTGTTCATCTCTCCCTTCTTTTATGTATGACCGCGTTAAATTCAAAATCCAAAAAAATTTCTTTTTGAGATAAAAGGAAAAAATTTTGATAAATACTTATAATCTAATAATATTTGTCTAATTAATGTATACAAACAAATCAAAAAATAAAACAATTTTTATTGTACCTCAAACTCCTGATAGTAAAATTCCTTTGTGGCCTGAGAGATATCCTTCTATGTATAACCCTCAAGATCAATCTTCTCCTTAGATTTAGATGTCATGTTCTTAGAGCACGGTCCAGACGGAATCAACCTAATATAAAAACAAATAATTTTATACTATTTTTAAAATTTAAACCTATAACTTAATTATAAACATATGGTGTTTCATCTATTTTCACTTACAAATTATTGACAATTGTGTTGTAAGTTTTTCCATCAGGTCCCTTAGCTCTAGGCTGGCGGTCACCTCCTTCAGCTGCATCATTTACCCCTGATATCTCTATTGCTATAGGGGTAATGGATGATGTAGGGGTGATGGATGGTGTCGCATCAGGTACGAAAGGTGATGCCTCATCTGCAGCTGTAGTAGCTGGAGGGGTGTAGGTGATTCAATTGTAGCTGCAGAGTGTAATGGTTCACCTTCACAGTAAGTACCTCCGAATTGTTGTATGAACCTACGTCGCATTATATCACATTGTCTCTTTGGTGGCATATTTCAACCTAAAATTCATATTTGATTGAATTTTCTAGAAATATAAGAATTTAAAATCAATATTTTACACAATATATTGAAAAGGAAATAATTGATTTGTTGAATATAATATTCAAGTACAAACTTTGAATTAGAAGGTTAACAATTCTTACAGTCATAGAACAAAATCAACAACAGTCCACACTCAATAGTACATAGCTTGACCCCTAACTAGTGAAGAGATTGTTTGACAAATTTTTACAGATACAACAATAACTCATCTTTAAAGCTGAGTCCAATTGATTACATCGATAAATGACAATGATATAATTATTTTTTTTTGGATTCTAAGTGACATGAGAGTCGGTAAAGGTAAATCAGTCCCTGATGTCTAGATTCCTGAGAAGGGTCTTTATATGTTCGAAGGCACCAATTGAAACAGTGATAGTTGTTCCCTCAGATGTAGGGTTTTTCACACCTTCTTACAACAGTGTTTCCGCTATAGCTAAACTTATAGACGATACAATGAATGAGTCACTAGATTTAGTATGGAAGACAAACTCTGCAGATCAATTGCCAGTACAAAATGATTTACCTAAAACACAATCAGTATAGAACTTAGATATTGTCAGATTAGTAAACCGTTAAACAAACCAAAATTGGAGTGATAAGCATATGTGAATGTCCAGACGAAGTCCGTAGAATTGATGAATTTTTCAAAACAACTAATTTCCCGAATCCTTTATGGACCGTTGCGACATTGCTCCTACCTCCATGGGCATACATGTCATTGGTCAACAAAATCTATAAGCGCACAAAATTGTTCCTAGTACCTACAAATTGAATATTCCAAGGTCGTCTCCCATAAGGACTAAAATGTTTACCACCGAATTAATCCTAATTACTTAAACGAATTTGGCAATAAACTTAAAAGATGATTGGATTTGGGTAGACCAAAAATTATGAAAACTAAGCAAAATAACAAACAAGGTTAATTTGATGATTTCAACTTAGGGCTTGGGGTTCACCAACTCAAGAGATTGATTAATACAACATGAAATTGATTGAATGCTAGGCTATAATAACGATTGCACGACTTTACTCATATCCTCTCTCAAGTCATATAAGAGCATCTAACTAGTTGATTACCATCTCTCAATGTGTAAACTAATTAGTTAAATCCATGAAGAACAAGCAATCATAAGTTGTCACACTAGCTTAGAATATCTCTATCTCTAAGTCTAGGGTGTTTATCTTCCTAAAGCACAAATCATACTTCACCTCTCAATCCATCATATGATTCCTAAGATTGCATCTATGGAGATCAAGCATAGAGATAACAATGAAAAGCAAGAGAGATAAATATAACCCAAGAACTTTTATTCAACACCCATCAATCCATAAAATACAAATCAATCCCCCAAATAGGCTACATTCCTCACCCTAAATGAGGTTTAGTTCCAGAACATGATAACAAAAACCATACACATAAAGAAGCTCAACATTCAAGAAAGAGTAGAGGGAGAAAGTAGAAAGAACACAAGACAAGGTTGCTCCCAATCCTTGATGCAAATCCCCAAAACTTCCTCCTTCCCTCTTATTTTGTGCCTTCTTAAGTGGTAACCTCATTTTCATTATCCAATCCCCTTTTTAGATCTTCAAATGAGTATTTATAGTGTCTTGGGTCAAAAGAAATCTACCCTAAATAGGGGAAGGTAGGTCGTCTTTGGGCCGTCAATGTCCGTTAAACGAACATTCTCAAGCCTGGGAGGTGAAGTTGGCAGACAATGTCCGTTAAACAGACATGATATTCATTAAACGGACCTTCTCAGGTCTCTGGAATGGAATTGGCCATGTAACATCCGTTAAACGGACATGATTTTCATTAAACGGACCTTCTCGAGTTTCTGGAGTGGAATTGGCCAGGCGATTTCCGTTAAGCAGACATACACCCATTCACCAATTTCACACTTTTAACCCTTTAGTCGACATAATCTCTCATCGGAGCCTTCATGGAAGTTGTAGAACTCGGAATCCTCTTTAAAAGTGCCCTTGAATGACCTTGATTTGACATCCATAAGAAAAGTTGTGCCTTTCACACCCGAAATCTATCCAATTGTACCTATCAAGCAAGAACGTTGAAATGTGTGGGAACTAGAGAAATAAAGCTTCAAATTCATACAGAGATAAGTCAAATTAATTCCAATTCATCCCAAATTCGTACAAGAATAATTTGACTTATCAGTCACCTTCGAGATTCAAGGAAGCTTAAAATAACATGTAGTATACCGTCAAATGTGAATAAATATACTAGCTTCATAAAGGGAAATGAGATGTACATAATAAGGAAAGTGACGTTGTTCAGATGATGTTAAACACCTTGAAGCAGAAGATCGGCCATAGAAGGCAAACAATGACTAGTATATGAAGTGGAGATTCTTCTACATTGTTTATTCCTTTAGTAGGGACAATTTTGCCACATTCCTCCTAACGAAATGAATTAGTACCATCTGGAACTAATCTCTATGTTGACATTCCCTGATTAATAATGTTAAGAGGTATATTATGCAAATGTCGATTTAGAATAAAATGATGATATGTTCAACTCCAATTTTAATAAGAAGTGAAAGGAGTCTAGTTTAGCACTTATACATCTTCAATGTGCCTAATGATATGAACTTATTATCCACTTTAGACATCACTTAGTAATATTTGATTGAATTTTCTAGAAATATAAGACTTTCAAGAGGATTCCCAGCATGTTAAGCCCTAGTAAGGTTCTTCGCTTTACATCGAATTAAACCACATGCTCCAGATCCGATAATATGGTAGAAAGAAATTAAATTCAATATTTTACACAATATATTGAAAAGGAAATAATTAATTTGTTGAATATAATATTCAATTAAAAACACAAATTAATCGCTATCATCACTTAATTGTAAATTACAATCATATTCTTTTTCTGAAGAATAAGAATCAAACTCAGGCTCCTCTTCAGATCTCTGGCCCTCGTCATCCTCTTCAGGTGAAATTTTAACATATTCATTTGATGGATCATTCAAAGGTTCATTATCATCATATGTGACAGATGCATTTATTTCATAAACATCTTTATGAAATTCTTTACCTTTAATTCTCTGTTCTCCTTTTCCATGTGATTCAAAAACACCTTTAGGTTTAACTTTACAAACAACTAATCTGACTTATCTCATCGTGAGCTGGGAAAAGGGATATAATATACCTGAATCGCTTGCATTGCCAACACGAAAGGTTTAAATTGTCTCAATCTTCTTCGGTTGTTGATTTCAATTAGAATGTATCAGCTATGCACTTTTGTACCAACATTTGGAGTTGGATCAAACCAGTCACATTTAAATATCACACTTCACTTTATTGGCAATGCAAGGTACTCAATTTCAATTATCTCAATAATTTTACCATAGTAATCCATCAATTCTCCATGTATCCAAACTCCACTATTTATTATTGCCATGCTATGACTATGATATTCTGTATGATATTTATATCCATTAATGAAATACACCGGATACGATTTAACAGCTCACAGAGGTCCCTTCGCAAGATCATATATGAACTTGTTCTCTATTGGATTTTCTAAGACCTACGCAAAATAAATTATCATATCAAAGAGTATAATGTCATTTGAACACTTAAATCTTATAATTCAATCATTTCAATATTTGTAAGTGAAAACTTACATATTTCTCGAACTATAGAGGAAAGTATCTTCTAACTTCTTTATTGATATCATCCTGTATTTTATTTGGCATTAGCTCGTGTAATAATTCTTGGTATAATCTCAAAACATTATTATATATTTCAGTTATGAACAATACTAAATTTCAAAACCCAAATAATCAATTTCAACTTACTGCACTAAAAGTTGAACCTTTCGATAGTTTAATAAAATGTAACCATGGGCAGCCTCAATTTCTTCCTCTATTAACATTCTTCTTGTTGAACATCTATATATTTGTCTAGGATATGTGAAAATGGATAAGTTACCATCAGCATCACTCGTTCCTCCCCCTTCGTTATTACGAGGAACTTTTCTTTCTCTTGTGTTAACATGCGACTCAAAATAATATGAACAAAATGCTATATAATTTTCATATGTACAATTTTCAACTGTGTACAATTTCCATAACTAAATGCTATGGTTTTTATTTTAAATTTCCTCCAGATTTCTATATAATTCATTCTTTTTTCTTCCCTTTTTATTCCTACAATGTGAGCATTTTAAGCATCCAACATTTGACATTTATAATTTATTCCAAAAGGGAGGCTTAGGGTTTCCTTTTGTCAAAAATTAATATAACCAGTCAATTCTCAACTTTATTTGAAATAGTTATATCTATATAAGCTACATTCATAAAAAATGAATAAATCAAAAGAATTGTAATTAAGAATTCAATATTTCACTAACCTAATTACAAAGTATATGTACAATAGTTAAATACAAAATTAAAAATGAACAAATTGATTGGGAATTGAATCCATTTGCGTGTTTTTAGTTGTTTCATTATCAAACATAGGTATAGGTGAAATTATTGGACATCAATTGCTCATATAATTGCTTGTGAATATCCATCAACTTTTTCCACTACATCTCATATGCGTTATTAATAATATACTAAAAGTTACTAGTTCATACAAAATATAAACAAGAACCTACCATAATTGATGTTCTAGGTGCCAATCTTTATACTAAAATTATAATTTACAATATATGTAAACCACATATTCTTCACTAAATGTCATCAATCGATAAGCATAATCAAAATGTTGGTCAATCTCTATAATTTAACAATGTATATAATTGGGGAAACCAATTTTGCATTTGAAATAACATAAACAACATATTATTCTTATTACATTAACTTGGAAATAAATTTTCATACAAGATAAAAAAATGTGCACCATGAAACTTTTTCATCATATTGGACACCAAAATATTCTAACACCTTCGTAGGATATGTGTCTACACCCCCAAAAAACATTTCATGAAATTATCCATAACACAAAAATCTTTATATTATTACATATAGTGTAGATGATATATTTCTTCAAGATAGTACTTTATATAGGTTCTTCTTAGCACCATTTTACTAGTGATTAGAGTTAAATATCGTAATCTCCATTATTTTTATGAAAATGAAATAATACCATTAGTGATCATTCTAAAGTGTAAAGATGAAAAACTGTAAGAATAAAATTCTTAAATGTAAATTCACTTTCAAATTTTGTTTTTAAATGCGAAATGCCAAAGCAAATAGATAAAATACACTTATAAAGCTAGTCATGCACTCATCAATGTCAACATCTAAGTCCTTACCAATAGTTCTTACACATTTGGGAATAATACGAGAGAAATCAATAAAGGACAAGGATTTATGCATATTTTCATCCGAGACTTAGAATATGTCCAACTAGTTATAGTATAATAGGTCATTCAAGTCTTTTATGACGTTGTTAATTAGTTTATTTAAAACCAAACATGTTAACATTACGAACCTTAATAACCTTACTCTCTACTAACAAAATTGATGAAAAGCTACTATTAAACTTTTACATATTAATAGCATAAGATATACATAAGAAATTAGGTTTTGTAGAAATAAATTTAATATTACCCTCCATATAACTTATATGACACCTAGGTCTAAAACATGTAAGGAAATTGTTCAATATGAGACCAAATCTAAAATTCTTGACAAACTCGATCTGTAATAACATTTTAACCAATAAAGTAATAAGGTTAAATAATATTCACTAACATGACCATTAACAATCATTAAACCAAACTATAATATTAACATTACCTCATTTTGTAACCAAATTTTCCTCTAAAGAACTCAATGTACATGAATTTGAAAGTTGGAGTTCTCTTATAAGATGTAGATTACTTTCTAATTACCACCAACTTTATATGTGTAATATCACCAATACTAACTTTTAAATCCTTTATTGATTACATTACAATATAATTATCACATTTGAAAAAACTCCGTATAATATACAATTTCATCTTCTCTTCACACATCCTTATTCTTTTCTTTATCCATCATCAATGTCTCCCTATGCCTTCGAAAATACTCTATTTTTTAATGTCTATCATTACTGCCATTTTACACCTCAGAATTAGTTTCTCAATATTCATCTCCATCATTAGTATTGCCTTATACCTTAGGACTTCTTCTCTTTCCTAACATTAAACTCAAACATCAGCTACTATTCATGTACAAACAAGATACGTAACATCATACAATGACCCAACATTCTTAATAAAGTCATTATTTTTCCTCCATGCCTACGAAGAGTCACTTATTACACTAGGGTTTTAACCAAATCCCACAAACATGATTTTAGGTATGGATTTTTTCTAATATCCATTTTGTTCAGTTTTCAAAGGAGTTTAAAGGAAAAACCGAAGAGAAGAAAGTAAAAATAATATTGAAAACATTAAACACAAAATCAAAGATCATTATCCAAATTTATATTAGGATTCATATACCATTTCCATTAAGTACAAGCACAACACCAAACTTAACAAAAAAGAGACGGAAAAAAGGGAGGAAAAAAAGAATGAACTAAGAAAGGATGACAAACAACGTGAGATAGAGTGTGGAAGCGCTGAAACCGCAGCACTTGATGGCGACGATGGCCACCAGAAAGGGACCAAACAAAGGTAGTGAGACGGTCATTTAGCCGTGGGAGAGAGAGAAAGAGAAGAGAGTAATAGGGTGGGAGACATAGAAACAGAAGAGAGTAACAGGATAGCGAAGATGTTTCATCGATTAGGTTTCGAATAACAAAACCCCCGTCATTTTTGGCAAATAAAATCCACAATCTACATTTACATTTACCGACGGAAGGATTATTCTGTCGATAAATCACTGACGAAAACCAGTTCTATAGGTATACACCGATTCAACTACGTTTTATTAAATACGTTGTAGTCAAAGTAAACGACAATGTTTAACTTTCAACTTTATCGATGAAATACACTTTCATCAGCACACGTCTCCTTTACTAACGGTGGTTCCTATTCTGTCGCTATACTCCATCGCAAAAATCAGCGAGATAATGTCACATCCATCTTTACCAACAAGTATTGTTTCCATTGGTAATTTTCGGTAGGCAATCGGTAATTTTTTTTGTAGTGTTACCGATGAGAGTTTTATACCATCGTTAACGTCTGTCGCAAATTTTTTTAAGATGATTTCCCTCCATATTTAGCGACGAATTTCCATCAATGTTACCGACGGAAATTAATTTTTCGTCGATAATTTACAACGATTATGTTTTTATCGATAATATTTCGTCACTAAATCTTACTTTTCTTATAGTGTTGGTATTCAATGAAATGAGTTTCTTATCTTGAAGATCTCATTCTTCCTTTAGTTTGGGAACTTTCCTATTATCTATGACTTCAACATGAATGAATAGACTATTAAAATTAGCTTTTTTAAGGGCAACATTTTTAGCCATAAAAAAATTGTTCTAGTTTTTAATAAAGATAATACCTTTTATTGAAGAAGTGAGTCCTACTAATATTTTGATCCTCTTGGATAGGAGATGATGTAGATAAATGCAGATATGTCATGAAGATCTTTTATAAAAAAATTTGTTTATCATCACAATAAAAGAGACATGCACTAATACCAGTTGTCAATCTCTAATGACACCTAAAAGAAGGTGAATTGAGTATTAATGAATTTAAAAATATTTTGCAACTCTGAAAATGAAGCTTGACTAAATTCAAATAAAATGACAATTTAATCAATTTCAATTAAACAACCAAGAATAATGCAAAAAATGTAGAGAGGAGAAATTACAAACCAATTTTATAGTGATTTAATAAATAATCTTTGCATACGTTTGCTTTCTAAGTCTCTTTTAAAATTCCATTAAACTATTTTTTTAATTAGGTGAAGAGGAACTTCCTTACAACAATATTTGTTTAGGTAAATAAAAACCCTTGTACATTCTTCCTTAGAGGTGAAGAGTAACCTTAGTACTCTTTGGATCAATCAAATAAAAGAAAACCAGGGCTAAGCGATGCTTGTAATTTGAATGAACCTTACTTATGACTTTAATACTTAAGAACTCTCATTAATTTTACAATCCATGAATGAATGCTTGCAAATGTCCAAAAAATCTTACAAATGTGTTATTGTAACTCTTAAATGTCATAAAGATGTTTAACAATTGAACACCTAAGTATTTAGACATGTACTAACTCTAAAAATGTCATTAGACATAAAAATTAGTTATTACAACAAAATTTGTCATACTAGTCGACTAATTTATTGACTAATATGACATACAAACCTACTGTACATTTTTATTCAACTCTTCTAATACATTGTTGGACTACATCTACATATTAATCAATCATTGTATACATAAACAATACATTGGTTAATCACACATGTACATTGGTCGACCAATATGTATAAAACATGTTTTTATTCAAGTTCTTTCAAAGTTCAAATCATATTTCTTTTCATTAAAACTTGATCTAAATTTATTTTAAAAATTAGCTAAAGAGTATTTCAAAGACCAAAAGGATTTTCTTTAAACTCAATACATTAATTCCTCTTTATAATTGAAAAGATTTATGCATTAAGCTTAACGTATGACACGCTTATGCATGAATAGTTCCTAAAGCATTAAAATAACCAAGTTAGAGATACCAAAAAAATTACAATAAAATTGTAAACTTGTTATGCCTTGTTATTGCTTGGTTTTGGTCTTATCCTTAAATGGACTTAGCATGCAAAGGGAAAGTTGCATACAATTGATGTCCTTCCTCCAAACCCCCAAAATGGGGGGCATTGTGCAATGGGATTGTTGTGTTATATTGTGTTTATGGTGTTCTTATATATATATATATATATATATTAGGTATCCCAGCTTTTACTGAACTAACCCTAAGCCCCTAAAACCTTACCCCAAGAGCCTTAAAGGAAGTAAATCTGGAACTCTAAGATCCCTCAGTTTCCTACATAACCTATATACTTTTACACACAAGGAGTCATCATATACTGACAAGAGCCATAAAGGAGGTAAATCTGGAACCCCAAGATCTCTCACATTTTTACATAACTTGTACACTACTGCACATAAGGAGTCATCATATACTGATTGATCACTAGCCCTGTTCAGCATTAAGTTCTCGGCAGCCTCAAGTTCCCTAGTAACTCAAACTCCCACACTGCCGCTAGAAGTGAGACACCCATAATTGATTCTACCAAGGAGTATACCCAGGAACTAGAGGATCATCAAATGGAAAAATTTTGCCATTTTTGATGACTTGAACTCAAGACCTCCTACAAATGAGAGCCTTAAGTGAAGAGTTGAAACCAATCAAGTCACTCCTACTTATTCTTGCCCCAAAAAGGTGGAATCAGCCACCCCAGCTGTCCTCACACCCAGGCCCGACCAGTTGTGAGGGAATAAGCCACGGTTTGATCTTGGTCGACCACCTAACAGAGCGGCCCATGCGTTCTCGTTATCGAGAATCGAACTTTGGTCCTTGGTCCTTGGTCCTTGGTCGACCACTCCTACTTATTTTTGACTTCATTTCATGTTGCTTTCTTTTAAGGTATTAAAGAATAAATCATTAGTAATAACACTATGATTTACTTGTAACCTCTTCGACAATTATCAATAAGATAAGAATTCTCAAAACTTAATATTATTATTCTAAAGTTGCTTACAAAATTCTTATTAATGTTCCAAAAATATTTGAATCAACAATATACTCTTTAAAAAAATTTTAAGACATGTCAAATATTACTTTAATATAAATATTAAATACATTAAAATCTCAAGAATAACTAATGCTCATAAGGTAGGAAGGCTCCATTGAGAAAAACCTCTAACAAGTCAAAACTTCAGACTAATCACGGTGGCAAAGAAATGATGATCAGACTGAGACTCTAAACAACAATAATATAATAGTAATGGAGGAGGAAACAAGTCAATTTGTCATTCACGTCAACATTATAGAAACAAATAATCATCCTTCTTTCCAGTGTTAGATGAAGCCTAGTATTAGACGCAACAAATGCAATCAATTATGCCACAATGTAAAGATTTGTAGGAGCAAAAAACAATAACAGCAAGTTGAGACTCAATTTACTTAAGAAAAAGAGGATAAGACCCAGCCCTTAAGTAGGTCTGTCAATCACATGGCTTTACACCAAACGAGGGGTATCAATCATACATTTATCCTACTAAATACATGAAGTAAACATGTATTTAACAACATAATTTGCCCAAGTGGTTAATTAATAACAGATGCGTCAATCATATCACACATAAATTAGAGCTAATTAATCAATAGTAGATGCGTTACTCATTTTTAAAGAGATTGATAGAACAACTATTTTGAAAATCAGAATTAGCAATGAAAAATGTATCATTTCCAAAATAAAAGAGTAATTGTAATTGAAAATTAGAATTAGCAATGAAAAATGTATTAGTTCCAAAAGAAAAGAGTAATTACAATTAGAACATGCTTTAACAACACCTAATAGAAAGTTGAAATTAGAGAAGTCTAATAGTAAACAGCCTTATCTTATATTAAGTACTAAATTCATAAATGATGGCCTTTAATACCTTATTTCCAATATTAAGTATTAAACTCGTAAATGATAGCCTTTAAAGAGTACGAGGCAGTAATAAGGTCAACTGCAAAAGCAAAATTCACAGCTGCTGCTACCCTGTGAAGTGAATCAAGCAATATTATTAAGGAAAGTCTTAATTTACTTATACATGAAGAAAGCATCAAAGACAATCAATCAACAATTTAATTTCTAGTAATCCGGTTTTTTATGGAAAAATCAATTATTTTAATATCATCTTTTCACACAGTCTGCATCCATTTCAAACTATGTACACAAGCTGATCCATCAAAATATGTAAACAAGTCGATGAACAAATCAATCCCTCATTGGGGGTTACATTTGGAATACGATTGTCATCAAAAGAATGAAACTATTATCTCCTAGTCAACTATACAAGGTATGTCGTGGGGACTTATAATACAACAACTTGACAGAGATTAGAGTCTTAATATAATTGTACAAAATTTCAGAAGAGCAACCCGAGTACGCATTTTAAAAACCTGCAACTAGCTTCTGTACACTTTACAAAAGTGTTGTACATATATATATATCTCAGCATTGATATTTATGCTCCAAAATCCCTTCTCTGTTAGCTCGGATCAAAATTTATCTATGCCTTCCTTCTTGTGGTCACAAACTTTATATGAATACATGAGATGTTCTTTGTGATGCTACTTCTGAGAATCAGCATCATGGCCTCTCCTACTAGAGTCTGCTCGATCAAGTTTAACCGTTGCGAGAGCATTAGTCGACTTGAGTAACAGTCCAAGGGCAGAAGAGCTTGTGGCTCTAACTACATCATCTGGTGATCGACTCATCTTCCCCACCAATAATCCAAACACCTATAACAATGTAACTAGTGTCCATGCAACTCTTTCTGCTGAAACAAAATTTAAAGCAAATTTGTGAGAATTGAGAAAGTACCTGAACGTAGTAAAGTGCCAAAATGCGTTGATCATCTGAGAGTGACAGAATGCTACTAGCAAAATAAATAGCATTTGCCTGTATTACAGGCCAGGGTGCATCGAAAGCCTGCAATATCAAATATGTAGGGAACTCAAAGTAGGTCAAGCATCTTCAACATAAGAGATACTTGGTCTCTGAAACAAAAAACAAGTCATGAATGACAAAGTTTGGAAACAAACAGACAATATGCACGAGTACTAAATATTGCCAGATGGCCCATAATTTTTAACAGGCATAGCAAAATAGGAGCAGGGGACTTTGTGGATGAGTATTCGTCCTCTCAAATTATGGTAATTTTCAGAAGTGGATGAGTATTTGTCCTCTCAAATTATGGTAATTTTCAGAATAATCAGCATCCGTATATGCTCAAGTAAAATACCATTATTTTGGCAAAATGAGAAACCTGTAATATGGATGCCATGTAAGTATCAATTCTGAAGGGAAGATGCTGCACAATTTGTCTTGTGAAGTCTCTTAGGAAGTCCTCATAGTCACTTCTGAAAAGGAGTTAGATTTTAAGAAATGAAATAGACGAGTGTTATGCCTACTTAAGAAATCATGGTAACACCTACCGGTGATCAGAAGCAAGAGAATGTGAGCTGAATAAATTAACTGATCCTTCCAACTCCATCAATGGAGCTACCAGTTTGAGAGTGGTCTAATTGTTCAACATTATACATGTTAAAGAACCTTCAAGAGCTCCATAAAGATGAATATATAAGTCAAATAGTAACTACTCACTCGGCATGCCTGTCTCACACTCAGATCATCATCATAAAGGTGGAGAGCCAAACGAGGAAGGACAGCATGTATCTAGAAAAAGCAATTTACATCAATCAGCATGCTTAAAATCTATGACCAAGGAGATGATTCAGGTTTTCCCAGTTTTTCCATGTGATCAAACAATTATGAGTGAGAGCCAACATTAAAATTTAGATGCATGAAAGGAAAGATAACGAGAAAGAGTCACCGATATAGGTTAAAACTATAATAGGAAAAAGCAAGAAGCTTAAACTTGGTATTGAAACAAAGTTAACACAATAACAGGAAGGAAATACCTATACATCTTACTTTATCTTGATATCAACTAAGCAACTTAAGCATAAATCAGATTGAACCTAAGAGAATAAATAGAGCAAATAAAATTGATATTGTCCTTTTCAACCCAATGTTTATCATCTCATGTTATTGTATTTCAAACAATCTGGATTGTATTACATGCAGTAAGAAAGTTGAAGCAAAACCTAATGGAGATCATATGACATGGTTGTTTACTGAATAAAATAAATTAGACCTTAAATTCCAAAACGAATTAATGATGCCAAAAAAGTAAGATTTATTACAGAGAATTTAAAAAGAAACTAACTTTTTCACAAAACTTCAACAGTAACCACATATTTCCAAATATAGCACGCTTTAAAATGTGATCATATTGACATTGTTGCTATATATCAGAGTCAATGCCAACCTGCTCAAGAAATATTTCACGTTGTGCTCCAATTCCATAATTGCTTAGTGATCCAAAT
>JANZLD010000005.1:73398182-73410366 GCA_026413575.1 Erythroxylum carthagenense | reverse complement strand
TTGTATTGATATGTTTATTATTGCTCCTATAATCTCTCCTATAATTGAGAGATTTCCTATAGTTAATAGCTAGATTATTTCCTAAATATTCATAGGAAGTTTGTATATAAATCTAGCCATTCCTTGTTCCTATGTACAGAAATATAGTGAATACAAATACACTTTCAACACAAATCATAGAAGTGTAAAGAACCACAGCCAAAGCTATCAAAATTTGAAGAACAATTTATCAACTTGTGTATAACAGCAAGTCCATGAGAGATTTTATTGAAAGTAGAGCCACAAATGAGCAAGAGCGCTTCATAAAACTTGGAAGATTGTGCTAGCAGCTCACCAAAGTTCATTCGTTTACACAAATTAGTTAATACAATTTTTAAGTTTCATTTCATACATAGGCCAAATCTGAGTAAGGGTAACTTGGTTCAATTAATAAACTGTTTTAGTTACAAATTATAAATTCATTCAAAGACTTATTTATAGACTCATTCAAAAAACAACTGAAGATCATACTTATTTTACTTCTTACACACTTAGAATCAATAACTTTTTTGTAAATCAAGCCCATGTCTTAAAATTAGCTATATTGGACTTGTTTTGATCTCGGGATCAAAGAAACTTTGGATGACTTGAGCCTAAGTCTTCAAATCTAGGCTCAGTCAAAGGTCAGCTTGGCTTGGCTCATTTGCAGCTATGGTTTAATCACCGAAGGTATGCATTTACGGCTACAAGAACAATCATAAAGATAGTCCAAATTATCAAGGTTAAACAAAATACTCACTGAAAAAATTTGAGTTGCCAGTTGTTCCCTGGCTAATGGATCATGCAAAAGCACCAGCAAGCGGGCAAAAAGTTCCTAACAGATGCACGCCAAATCAATAGCTGGCTATTGTTTACAGTAAGATGAAAAAATTACAAAAGAAAACAATCTTAAAACAACACAAAAACTTACCTCAGGACTTGGGATATCACCACGGGTTTTGCACTCATTAAGCATACTATTACTATTCAAAGATCTATGTCTACATAGCTCCGAGATACACCTGCAAACCTGTAAAGAATCATGTATGCAAAACGATAATGTGATGTCAACACTTAACTGGATTCAGATACAAAAGCATCTCAATCTCCAAACAATGTTACCATCAACCACCATAAAAAGTAGAAGTTAACCACATTCACCTAATAGCATTTTTAAAATCAAAGGTATATAGAAGAAGGGAAATTAAATCAACGCATCAAATGCTGAGGTAAAAAAAAAAACTAAATAATAGAATGACCTACTATTGCAGTAGCCCCGGTGTAAACCCGCGGAGTAATCATCTTTAATAGAAAAGGCCAAAGAATATGCTGCATAAATCAATTCCAAACCATAAGACTCCAATTTTAGACAAGTTGCATCATGGATGTAAATCTTTAATACCTCCATTTCAGGAACTGTAATGGTTATGAGGAGAAGACCTTTCTCACAAACAGCTCTCAACTCTATTAGAGAAGAAGCCAGTATCTTTCCCTGCGGAAGTTAATAACTCAGAACCTACCAAGTCTGGAACAAAACAAACTGCTAAATTCAAACACAGTCTTCAAATAAGGGGAATTCTAAAATATGAAGACCAGCGTTGACCCATAGGCACATGGAAATCTGAGTACAACTTACATAACTTCTCAAATTTTCACTCAATATTCAATCTTCAGTTTATTGTATCTTTCAGTGGAGTTCATCATACCATGTAAAAAGTGAATTTTCGATTAGCACATATTAATTCCATATCATATCCTGGAAAAACAGAGAGCATGACCAAAAGCCTACCTTGTTCTCAGGATCACTTCCATCCTCATCTGATGATAAAGCACAGTGGCGCACAAGATATTCAACAAACAACTCCCCGAGTGGACCAACTAAATAGCAGTGTGAAGCCATAACTACAATCAACTATAACAAGCGACACTAAAGCAGGTTAGGAAAAATAAGGCCCCCATATTCTATAAACAAACTAACTAACCTGTAAGGTCTAGAGGAACTATATAGAAACTATAAGTACTAGTAACCAAATTATACCATACCTCAGACAAAGCCTTTTGGACGCCTATATTTTTCTCATCTAGCAAAGACTTCACAGCTTCAACAAGCAAAGGTCTTTTGCTGTGCCAAGCTTCAGACGACCTCCAAAGGAAAAATATATGCATCATAAGGTCACTTAGGACAACAGAGCAGTAACAACATCTTAGAGAAGAGAGAAAACCTTGGGAGCAGATGTTTTATGACACAAAGTGCACCAAAAGTTAGAGATTCTTCCTTCAAGCGACATTTCTAGTAGGAAAAGAAAAGAGAAAAAAAAATTCAACGATTATTCACAATTAAATGGAAAGATTCAAGGCATGAAATGAATCCTTCTGGTCTACAATAAAATAGTCAGAAGAACCAACGAAAGATATTATCTTTGAAGGGAAAGAAAACAACCAATTACTCACATTTAGAAGGAAAGTGAATAAATCATCAGGATACACCAAACCAACTGTGAGAAAGCAACGCTGAACTTCATTGTATGTCTGTAAACAAGGAACCATAAAAAGGAAAAGAAATACAGAAAGAAAGGATATTTGTAATTAGGAGATAATGGAGAACATCTAGATAAAGGTTGAGGCCATGGACACTAAGATACAAACCTTTAATCCCACTGAAAAGTTTTGATGCTCTTTACCATCAGCACTGACGCAAACTACTGGAAGTAGTGTTGACAGGATCACTGTGAGATCCTGCACAACATATGATGAAAGTGAATTGATTAGGAAACTCAAAAGTCCAAAAAGCATTGTTCAATAGATTTTAAGGGGCAAAAGATTCTGTAATAGATCATTCTATTATCTCAGGTCATAAAAACTCTATATCAAAGCAACATAAATTAGAAGATAATTTCTACTTGATTAGATGGAATAATTGGAAATAACAGTAAAAGATGAAGCTGGAGAAAACATCAATAGCTCATATTGAAGAAAAAAGTGATGCATATGTCACCTCAAAATCAAGCAATGGTGGACCAGTTTCTGACAGCAATGAGGCATTTAAGAGGCTATGGAGACCACATGTGGCTAGAAGGGCAATATCTTGATCTCTTTTATACCTGATTTACAACAAAGAGGAAAGGAATAATACACTAAATAGCTCAAGTTGGTACCCAGTTAGACTCATCAAGGCATCAGTTTTAGTTTGAGAATGACTTTGCTAATAAAATTCAATCAAATTCTTTCAACATAGAAAAGAGACATTAAAGAAAATATTGTGATAAAGAACATTAAATAATGATTCATCTTACAAGTCCAATATAGTAGGGATAAGTCTGGGTAAAGCCGCTTTCAGTTGTGGCCTAGTGATAAGACCAACCATCTGACACAACGCTTCCACTGAAGATGTGCGAACCTATCACAAATATAGAAAAGAAAAACGAATTCCACATAAGATTTTTCAATGGAATAATATACGTGTCCAGAAAGAGGGTGTGAATATTAGTGATCGATCTTCTAGCATTTTTAATGAAGAACCAAGCTAGCACATGAGAATTTACCTAAAGTGGTGCAAGAATCGATAGTCTAAATTAGCTACACCACCTTGTAACAGGCAAGGTCCTACAAAGGTATATATATAGCAGAATGGTACCTGAATTCACTAATATAGTGCTCTAAAGGATAGAGATTTTGCATACCTTCAGATCTCGTGAAGCTGTCCAAACTCTCAATAAAAGCTCAAAAGCAGAATTAAGAAATGACCTGTATTGAATGATGCATCTTCTTCAGAGCACAATGTTGAAAGAACATATCTTAAATGAACATAGAAGAAGAACTAGATCTGACATGACATCAGCATCAAGACAAGAATTCACTGGAAAATCCATATTGTATTGAGCAGCAGCCAGACACCAGCACTTGAATGCTACCAAAAAAAACAGTAATCACAATTTACTCAGCACCAAACCATGGCACATGACTAAATAAAATGACGTCATCATATAGCTTTGGTCAAATCACAAACATCTTATGCTTCATATTGCGTGTTGTTAAAATTGGGTTCAAATTCCTTGTCTTTAGATACTAGTTCATTGTCTTGTAGGAATTAAATTTTGACATAATTAATGAAGAATATTCTAATATTATCCACATTCAAGCAAGCAATCCATAGTGAAACACGGGTGCAAACAAAAATCTGTCATACCATTAGCAAATATTGGCCGATGTGAATCCCGTACATTTCCAAGAATAGGTAACACACGTGACAGTACACCTTTGAGTCTAGGAGTGAACTGCAAAGCTTCAATGAATCAAAAAGCACATAACACAGTTTATTTAGTCTAATTGCAATCATCCAAAATTCTGAATCAAAACAAGACAATTAAGCACAGAAAGTTGGATGGTAACCATCAGCAGAAGCAAAGTCAGCAAGAATTTGAAGCATGGCAGGCAATGCTGAAGTTGGCCCTGACAAATGAATAAATATCTCCTCCATCATCTGTGTTAGAGAGTAAGAAAGACTCAGTGACGGTCAGAAAAACAGATCAGAAGCAGAAGGCTCAGAATTGGAAAGAATGCCAGGAGAGACACTAAGCTGACATTGGAAATGGTACATGTCTCATATGATAGACAGAAATTATGTACATCTCCAGACAAATCTAGTTAATGCCAAACGTAAAGCATTATAGGAAATGGAATCAAACATAGAAATGTTGGTGGAAAAAAGCTCAATTCCATACCAGAAATCAATTTCCCTCTATAGAACCACATTTACGATAGATTTCCCTTTGGGTGCACTCACAAAAAGTAAGGGTATGTCAAATCAGATCTATCCAAGAATTTCAGCTTTTCCTATTTTGAATTGGAAGACCAGTAAAGATAATAAACTTACAAGGTCAGGCAAATGTGAACCTATTGAAACAAGAACGCCTGCTCCAGCCCTCATCCAATCAGCATTAAGCTCCTATCTCAATTAAGAAAAAAGAAAGGTGAAAGAAAATATTAAAAACCAAAAAAATAAACAAAAGAAGAAGAAAAACTAGCATAATACAAGGGAAAATGTAACATCTACTGGACAATTGATATTATCCATAATCCTTTATTCAGGAAGCCACCTAAAGAAGCACATAGTTGCTTTTGCAAGCATGTGCTGAATAGACATATAATTGTCAATTCTTTTAAAATCGCCAAACTTACCCTACCCGATAATAACAGAAGTAGAGAAGATCACAATAAAAGAGCTACATGAATGATAAGAAGTGCATAAGCTAGACCGGAAAAGAGTGTGCATCACATCAAAGCAACCTCCAAGAAATTGACAGAGTTAGAACAACAACAAAGAACCTGTCCCCAGGGGAAAGTTTTCACAGAAAAACTCTTCTACACCCAACAAACAACATACTAAAATTGGTGCACAATAACTGCTTCAATTCTATCAGGAAATATTGCAAAAGCAGAGGCAGAGACCACCTTCCTGCTGTCTAAAAGTTTATATCATAATATTTCTCCATCATCAAGTGAAGTAGGTCTGTTTCAACTGATTTCCAACATCAAAAAGTCATCCCTTCTAACTTCACGGCCTGATAGGGAAATTATCTGGCCTCTAACGCACTAATTGACAAACATCAAGTTTCATCGCTAATAAGTTCATCTCTTTATGAATGCGCTCATTCACTGATCAACATACAATTGGTGCAGATAAAAAATTGGGAACAAAGTGACAATTCGAAGCACAAAGTTGATGCATGGAGAGCAAGCTATAGAATACAATAAGCAGGATGAATTATATAAGTCAAAAAATACAAAATAAGAAACCTTAGAGGAGATCATTTCGGTAGTAACAATCTTAGCAAGCTTTGACATGAAAGAAGGATCAACATCCCTTTTATCTAACTCACGAATTGCCAACGCCATCACCTGAAACACCCCGGCCATGTTCCCAAAACGCTGAAAAGAACAAAAGAAGTTCACACTTTTTCTCAATTACATGCCAAAATTCCTAAGACCAACTTCACTATTTCATTAAGACTAGACCCTAAAGCCAATGCAAAATGTTGAATCACAAAAAAGTTTTGAATTTAAAAGAGAGGAGCAAAAGTAAGTACTCGTCTTCCTCCTCGAGAAACAGAGGAGCAACAATCAAGCACCAGGAGCGGGTTCCTGAAGTTGGAAACTCGATAGGGTCACATCAAACATCAAAAAAGCAATACATTATAAAGAAAAAGGCTTACAGTGAGGCGACGTCCTTGAGAGAGGCCATGGAGGCTTCTCTAACGACGGAGGAATCATCAGCAAGAGAAGATACCAGAACCTGAACCGCCTCTGCGAGAGAACCATACAATCACCAAACAGAAAATAAAACTACTACCACTTTTATTACCACAAAATTGACCGTTTGATGTGAGTTTGTTAATGAAAAACAGAGACTTTGTTTGATAGCAATTGAAAGATTGAAACTTGAGGGGGGAGAAATTACCAGGAGCAGGAATTGAGCTTCCAGAGCTCGAAGAAGCCATAGATTAATGGTGGAAATCAAAAGGATTTGAAAACAAAAGAGAAAGCAAAGAGAAAATTGTAAGAAGTGGAAATATTAAAAGAATAAGAATAGGGAAAGACAGAGCAGAGACGGGCCTTGCTGTTAAATACATGTCATATACATGCAAGAGTGGATTTAAAAACATAGAGCAGACACGGGCCTAACTGTTAAATACATTTCATATACATGCAAGAATGGATTTAAAAACATAATTAACAGTTTTATTAACCTTCTATTTGATTATGAGTATTTTGATTTTTCTATTTTTCCATTTTGGAAGTAATGTAGTAGTGTATTGGTGCGTGGCCAACTATACTACCGATCTGTGTTACTGTAGATCTAACCCCTTTGTGGGGCACCTAACAGTCTCTAATTTTTCCACAGCCATGGTTGGTTGCGTTTTATTACTGTGGCCATCAGATTATCAAACCATTCCTTTACCATTAGGTGAAACAGATAATTGCTTATGCTTCTTACCGTGTATTATCGATCACTCGCAGCCACTATGACTATAAATAATCTTTCCACTTTTCTAAAACTGCAGTACTGATGTGATATCGAATGATGAAGAAGAGAACAGACAAGTAGTGTCGGGATGGTGAACAATAATTAGATGGGGGAGTTGGTAACATATATCATGTCCTCTTGTTCTGGTTGGAGTTTCTTGGACGTCCATACTTGACTGGGACTGATCTCCATCCGCTTGGAGGCTTTTATGCTGTTTCTTCCACATTAAGAGGGTGGTGGTGGGCTTTGAGAAGCAGCTGGTTTCTATGTCGTAGCCTCCTGTGCTGTTCTTGGCTTTACTTTGCTGGCTGGGACAACCTGAATATTCTTTGCTGTTGCGTGTGGTCAAGCACAAAAAGATCAATCGGCATCAAGCACAAAACTTTTCCATATCATTTTTTCTCAAATCTGCACGTCGTGAACTAAATGTCATGCATCCATGGAGCTTTTTGGCCAGAGGGATCTTCTACCATCTTTTTCTTGCCAATAATTCTGGTGTCGATACCTTGTTCAATCACCAATCAACTAAAAGTTCCGATAAGTTATTTCTATTTTTTATTATTTACGTATGTGTATATGTATGTATGTATGTATATTAGACAACATTCAAATGAAAATCCAAAAGTTTTATAATGTCAGAGCTCATGGAAGTTACTAGCGCTAGCCACACAGGAAGTAGAATACCAAGGTGCCGCATTATCTTGAACCGGCAACCTCACGATAGATTCAAGCGAAAACAAGTATGAACTGTGAGAGATGTATGCATTTATCTATAGGTAGTCTACGATTAGAGAACTCCAAAGTATGGTCAGAGCAGAATTCATGGAAGATGACCGTTTGCCCATTTAGCTGTTTTGTTCAGAATAACAAGGTAGATGTTTAATTAAGGCATGAGCTGTGCAAAACAAAATTCACACATTCTAAGTTCAAACTTGACATCAAGAATCGTGGAAGATTCCTTTTTATGTCATTTCTCTTAATGATATAAAAAGTTGCACATCTCATCAGATGGAAGAAGTTGGAAGTACCCGAACAAAAATGCAATTAAATGCAAACTTGTTTTGAAGTATCTGGAAATCCTTGTTAAAAGCACGGATGCTTTCTGGTAATAAGCAGAGACTTTTAAGTTGTAACTCAATAAAATACATTTCACATAGTTCTAGAGAGTACTTGTACAAACATAAAATCAATCAGATTGCTGATTTTGGCGATAAGTGGAAAATTTTGCTGTATGCATGGGCTTATTCCACCTTCTTCTTTTTTTTTTTTTTCATAAGAAGAATCTGTATAAGTGTTTCCATACGTGATTGCGATAGTCGTCGCCAGCCGGAAACAGGAAGAATAGAACAATGGGTTCCTGACTTCCTGTAAATCTGTGGTATGCACATAAAGCAGATGATAAGAGAGCCATCAAGGGATTTAAGGAAACAGCCAATGATATTATCTTCAGATTTCGAACCATCCCTGACCGGATCATCCCAGGCACTGAAAATCATATACCAACGCATCACGTAAGATTACTGGCAGAACGGAAAAGTTAAGAAGTTCAAGTACTTAATGAATACTGTAAAAATTATATCAGAGCACCGTAACTAATGCCTTGGCTTCTCTAATTCTCTGAGGAGGATGCTTATCCTCTCATTTGGAAGTATCATCACTTCTGTTTAGACCGCAAACGTATCTCCAAACATTAAACTGAACGAACATCATCCAAATGTGCGTACGAACAAGATCCAAACTTAATTGGTACAAGAGAAAAAGTGTTCAAAAGCTCTTAAGCTTAAATTTCAGGCAATATCGGAAACATAAACCAAGCATTCATCGACAAAAACCATAAGAATCTAACAACTTGCTCGGTCAGGCCACTGCAGTCGGCAAGCTGGTTCAGCTTACACAAGAGTTCTTGGAGTACAGCAAATACTATTGCTTTCTTTGATTTGCATCATCTTTGCAATGGATTCTGATGTGAAGGTGGTACCTCGTTTCTTTCACTGACGATTAAAATGAAAAATACAATAGTAATACGACGATTGGACAGCCATCACTAAGCCGTGATGCTGTCTACATTATATACCAATTGCTTAAAAAGTAAGTAATTGCCATATGAAAATCTGATTTGATTCCTTCAACTTCGTAGAAATCTGATAATGGCCTTGATCTTTTATATGTGGATTTGATGCAATGAGATCAAGGGTACTTTAATGATATTTTTACCCTTTTATTCACATCGAAACCGCAGAAATGGATATAATCATCTCCCATCTCCCATGTATAAGTGCATAAGGGTACAATAACTGTACAAAATTGAACAGCACTTCTGTTCATACAAAACCCGGTAGACAAAGGTTGTCACGGAGGAACACAGCAATAGGAACAGTTAACTCCGGCGTTTTCCATGGGATCTCCTATGCTGCTTCGAGCAATTTGATGTTCAATAGTTGAGCGTAATTCCAATTTTTGTGTTTTTTTTTTCCCCCTCAAGTATTCTCTTCTTAGCCATTCTTACGAATCCTAAAACTGAAAGAAAGAATGCCTTGAAAAGGAAACCAAGAAACCAGGTGTACCAGTTGAGAAGGTGGCACGTAATACAGCAATGACAACGTTAAACAATTTGTGGGTTGTCAAAAAGAGGCCACCTTTGAAAATTCTCGTTCTTTTGTTCTAAATCCTGCATTGCTAATGCTTACAGAAATTGTGTTCTGTAGTCTTATCTAGCCATTTGAATTGATGAAAGTTCGTCTCTACAAACTACTTGGACTATGTCTGTGTCTACTTTCTTTCACCAAGCCTGTGTACTCTCCGGTGCATGGTTGCTGTGTTAAACTTTTTTGTCCTTAGGAAGAATTTTATCTTTGTCTCATAGAATTGGTCAATATTAATTACATTTTTGGTTTTTAAATAAATTATCGATTAAGTTGCGCAATTTGATCCAGATAAAGATAATAGAGTGGCCCAATAAATAATCTAGATTAATGAGTCGAAATCTGGGTGAAAAATGAGTCTCA
Organism: Erythroxylum carthagenense; assembly: GCA_026413575.1. Lineage (NCBI taxonomy): Eukaryota > Viridiplantae > Streptophyta > Magnoliopsida > Malpighiales > Erythroxylaceae > Erythroxylum > Erythroxylum carthagenense. Next base: position 73,400,319 of record JANZLD010000005.1, on the reverse strand, counting down.
ATTAGTGTAGATCGGATCTATATTGACTTTATGATAGGAAAGCCCGATATGAAAGCTATATAAAGGTTAAAGTTTTCTACAATTGCTCATATCAATCGTAAGTATAAAGAATCCTTAACCTATTAGGGGAGCTTACGTATTAAGAAAACTGTAGAAAGACTTAGCCCGTACCTCGATGAATACTTTCCGTAAAGGTCCCGACAGATTTGGAGATGTTTGGAGTTTGAAATTGGCATCGAAATCAAAAATGGAACCGAAATCTAGATATTCTACGTTATCTTCATTTTTAATCATTTCATGTAGATCCGGGATACGTACTAAAGCTTATACTACGTATTACATGTGGTATCAGACGGTTACGTGATCAGATAGCCAGAAACAAAGGTTTTTTAGTTTTTCATTCTCATTTGGCTTTCCTTCGTTTCTGATTTGTTTTTCAAATTTTTACGTAAATAATTATGAAAAAGTTATTGTGCGGAAATATTAATAAATTTTGGAGTGAATAATAAAACAACAAGAACACCAAAATTTTTATACTGGTTCGACAATGCTTACTTCCAGTTTGGAGACGACTGAATATTTCACTGTAATAAATGAGAGCATACAATAGTATTTATCACTCAATTTTTCATAAAGCCCAAATTAACCCAAGCTCACCCACTCCTACCAGAAAGAGAAAACAAAAAATATAATTTTGTTCTCTCTCCCTCTCACAATTTTCGCTCTCTCTCACTTCTGGAAATTTTCTACTCTCTCACACTAGAAATCTTCTGCTATCTTCTTTCTTGACAATTTTTGCTCTCTTCTCTCCTACTTCTTTCGTTGTTGTTGCTTCTCTTTTATAGAGAAATCAATGGGTGAAGGTGAAAGCCAGCTACACCACCGAAATCTACCGAAAAAACAAGCCACCATTTCTAACTCAACAATCACAAAAAGCAACCTACAATTCTTGACTTTGAGAAGCTAAGATTTCTGACTTTGAGAAACTAAGATTTCTGACTTTGAGACAATACTCAACAATTTCTACCTTGACTCAAATCCTCAAAGTGTAATTCTCAATGGTCGTCTCCCAATCCTTTATGAAGCAATCAACAAATTTTACAAATGCCATCAAGTCTAAGCAATGCTTAAATTTGAGTAACAAAACTAGTTTTGTCGACATATCAGCAGTATTATCGGTGATCCCAATCTTCTGAAGAAGAATATCTCCCTCATCAATAATCTCATGAATAAAATAGAACCTCACATTAATGTGTTTTATACGTATATGATGAACTTGATTCTTTGCTAAATAAATAATGCTCTGACTGTCGCAATGGACATCTATATGGTCCTGATGAACCCCTAAGTCATCAAGCAACCTTTGAAGCCAGATGGCTTCTTTAATAGCTTATGTTACTGCCATGTATTCTACCTCAGTAGTTTATAAAGAAACTATAGATTGCAAAGTTGATCTCCAACTCACTGGCTCTTCAGTAAGAGTGAATACAAAACCTGTAGTGGACCTATGCTTGTCCAAATCACCTGTATAATCGAAATCTACATATCCAACAACATGTTTACCATTAACTTCATCTTGCTGAAATGATAAACCAACATCTACAGTACCCAGAATATACTGTAGAATCCATTTCACAGCTTGCAAATGCCCTTTTCCTAGATTATGCATATATCTACTGACAATACTAACAGCTTGTGAAATATTAGGCCTAGTATACACCATAGTATACATCAAACCACCAACAACACTTGCAGATGGAATTTCAGTCATGTAATGACTTTCCTCATTTGTGTTAGGAGACATAGAAGCACTAAGGGGGTGCTTGGTTGATGGGTTTAGGAAGGGGTTAATGGGTATAAAATAAAAAATAAGTGGTTGTTGTTGATTATGATTATAGGGGTAATGGTTTGATATCCCACTTTGGGAGAATCCTCCGTACCTTCCATTTAGTAGAGAAATGAAACTCATTTCTTAGTATAGACTCATTTTTTAAAAATATTTTTAATAATAATAATTAAATATAATTAATTAAAATAATAATATTAATTAATTAAGTACATTATAATTAATTAAAATATAATTCATTCATTAATTAAAATATAGTAATTAATTAATTAATCAATTAAAATATAATTA
>JANZLD010000005.1:73327683-73338091 GCA_026413575.1 Erythroxylum carthagenense | reverse complement strand
GCAAGTCGACTACAAATCATTGGAATAGTAACACTAGTCGACTATCATGTCACTAGTCGACTTATCGAGGAGCAAAGTCAAGCCTGTAGTGAAATATGTTAACACTAGTCGACTATAACAACTCGACTAGTCGACTAACAAGTAGAGCTAGACAAGATTTATACAAATCATTCACAAATGGAAAGGAGGAAGTTAAGGAACGACCATATGAAATCATGCAACGGCTAGAAAAGCTTCCAACGGCTATTTTCTTATCATTATAAAGAGTGGATGATCAAGGGAGAAAAGCACTGAAGTTTTATAAGCAAAAGACTCCTTTATTGCTCTAAATTTGCTCATTATTGCTCTTAGTTTATTACACATTTGTATTAAGCATTGTTCTTTCATCTTTATCTCATTTCTCTTGCAATTTGAGTGATTAGTGAAAAGTCACTTGTGAGGTAGGATTTTTGCCGGAAAACAAATCGATTGTAAAAGTAGCTTGAGCCGGAAATGAAGTGGTATTATAAGAGTTCACACTAAACTAAAAAGTGTGTAGTAAAGTGGTTTACCAAATCTTAAGTGGGAGCTTAGGTAAAGGACGTAGGTCTTAGCACTGAACCTCTATAAAAATAGTGTTTGATCTTCTTCCCTACTCTTTACATTTAAATTTGTTTAAATTATTTTTGTGTGAAATTAACTTCTGATTTTATTATAGAGTTTTATAAAAAGCTTTAAAGATCTATTCAACCCCCCTTCTAGATCGTTTACATAATTATGTCTTTAAGGGTTTCAAAAATTGGCTTGAAGTTGAGTACCTTGTGTTGTCATAGTTTGGGAATAGTCTGTAGTATTTTAGGTTTACCTTGCAAAATACTGAACCAAACTGTAAAAAATTTGGGTCATTAGAAACTTAAGATGTAAGGGAACGTTTTTTTAGAAGAATGTATTGCCTAAATACTTGTTTACCTTTTTCGAAATGGCCATGCAAATTGACCCAAAAATCTGCTTTGAGAAAAACCATCAGGTAGTGCATGATCGTGCACAAACACGATTATGAAAGAGAGAAAATCTTAGGGGAGTTGCACTATTGTGACAGAGAGGAAATTTTGGGTAATGCACGATCATGTGCAAGCATGATCATGATAGAGAGGAATCAACAGGAAGTGCAAAGTGAAGGTTCAATGCTTTTTGATAGTTTTAAACACCCTTCACTCTTTTAAGCATAACTTCTTCTTTAGACTTCTGATTGACTTGAAATTTGAAACACAAACTCCTCACATATTTTCCTTCCTCTATACCTAATTTAATGGTCATCTAAATTAATTATAAAAGGATTGTTAAATGATTGATTGATGATGTTGTCAGAATAAAGTGTTTTGAGCCATGAACCTTAGTGCATGATTAAGTGATGAACTTGGAATAAGTTTATATTATTGAGGTTTAAACCTAAGTTCAAATTAGACATATATGAGTTTTGAAGTATGAATGATCATGAGATCAAAATAAAGGAAATATACACGAGATTGTCACTGAGCATGCATTGTACATAATCCATATACATATTTACGCATAAATCAGTACTTATATAATTATGCAAAGTTATTCTGTGTGTTGCATGATATAGAAGAACAGCTAGAGCAACAATATCTAGACGTTGCCAGAACTTTGAGGCAATAGCTATCTAGAGCAAGCTGTGAGTGACCTAGATGGTCTGAATTGATTAATTGCTTGTTTTAAATTCTATATTGAATTATTATGTGAATGTGTTTGTGTTAATTCTATACATTAAATGTCTGAGGCGTTTGATGCATAAATAATATATTGGAAGTGCTCCTTGTTTGTGAATTTGATGAAATAAGTGATACTCAACATTATTGTTGAATGCCAGACCAAGGTCTGTTAATAAATGTGAAACTAAAATTAAGTGACTGATTGAATATCTGTGAACATAAAGGTTGTTGTGACAACATAAAGGTTGTCATGACTAGAGTAGCCACCGAAAAAGAGTTTAAAGCTTAGAATGTGATAAGAGCCTCTGGCTCAGTGTTAATGTACTCAGTATACACTAAGGTATATGAGACAATATCTAAAACAAGCCCGATATCCGCAAGGGATATGGGCTAGTAAAAAGGCACTCAGTCACAGCAAAGTAATAATGGGAAGTGAGTTTCATATGCATTGCATTTATAATCGATTTGTATATTTTAATTGACCGAAATAAACTATTTGACTGCTCTAGATGTGAAATGTGGAATAAGTAAATAAAGTGTTATATGATCCTATCTGATTATTAATGAAAAGATGTGTATTATATGATGATATGAATTGTTGTCAACTTGAAATATGAACTGTATTTGTTATGTGTTATAAGTGAGCCATAGATGATGGGTAGCTCACTAAGTTCGCAAAACTCACCAAAATTACAACGTTGAATTTTAGGTTCGAGAGATGATACTAGTGACAGAGAAACTCTAGAAGAAATATAGTTTTTGTACTTTAAGAAATGACTCAAAGGTGGTCATCTGAGAATAAAGGATCTAGATAAAAATTTTTGTATAATTCCTCATGTATGGAGCGTGTTCTGTATATAGAGATGCAAACTTTAATTAGTTTTTGATAATGTACATATATAGATGTTGGTCGACAAAATCTTTAAGTGCACAAAATCATTTCTAGTACCTACAAATCAAGTATTCCAAGGTCGTCTCCCACAAGGACTAAGATACTCACTACTGAATTAATCCTAATTACTTGAACTAAAATAACAAGAAATTTAAAAGATGATTAGATTAGAGGAGACAATAAATTGTAAATACTGTAAATAAACAAACAAAGGAAATCTGATGATTTAGACTTACGACTTTGGAGTTCACCAATTTAAGAGATTGATCAATAAATTATGGAATTGATTAAATGATAGGTTATAATAACAATTGCACAAATTTTACTTATATTCTCTCTCAAGACATATAAGTATACCTAACTAGTTAATTACCATCTCTTAATGCGAAACCTAACTAGTCAAATTCATTACGAACAAGCAACCATAAGTTATCACACTAATTCAAGATATCTCTATCTCTAAATCTAATGTGTTAATCTTCCTAGTGCACAAATCACACTTCACCTTTCAGTTCGTCATATGATTCCTAAGGCTGCATCTATAGTGATCAAGCATAGAAACAACAATGAAGTTTAAGAAAGATAAACCTATCCCAAGGACTTTCATTCAACACTAATCAATCCATAAGATATAAATCAATTCCCCAAAGTAGGCTACATCCTTAACCCTAAATAGGGTTTAGTTCTAGAACATGATAAAAGAATCCATACAAATAAAGACAATCAACATCCAAGAAAGGGTAGAGAGATAAGATAGAGAGAACACAAAATAAGATTGCTTCCAATGTTTCATTCAATCGTCTTTGATCTTCTTCTTTGCTTCTTTTGGGTGCCTCCTTTTATGCAGCCTCATTTTCAGTGCAGAACCCCCCATTTTTGGTCTTAAAAATGAGTATTTATAGTGTCTTGGACTCATAGAAACCTAGTTTTTTCCAAATAGGAGAATATGGATCGTAATAGTGTTGACAAAGTCCGTTAGGTGGACTTTATGTCTACTGGGCAAACTTTTTCAACTTTTCGAAGAGAATTTAGCCAGTAAATGTCTGTTAGGCAGACTTCATGTCTGCTGAGCGGACCTTCTCAGGTTTTCTAGCTTTCAAGTTTCGCTCATGTCTGTTTGAAGGGACATCATTTTCACTGGGTGGACATACTATGGGCATCTATAGCAATGTGCAATTTTGACCCTTTAGGCGGGAAAATCTCTCCTTGGAGTCTTCATAAAAGTTGTAGAACTCGGAGTCCTCTTCAAAATAGTACTTAAATGACCTTAATCCAACATCCACAAAAAAAGTTATACCTCTTGCCCAAAATCTATCCATTTCCACTAATTAAGCAATAAAGTTGAAATGTGTGAGAATTAACCAAATAAAGCTCCAAATTCATATAGAGATAAGTCAAATTAGTTCCAATTCATCCCAAAATCATATATGAATAATTTGACTTATTAAATTCCCCCACACTTAAACTATTGCTTGTCCTAAGCAAAAACAAAAGAAAACTAACTACTAAATCCTTAAACAAGTTATTCATTCCATTTTCATAGATCTACGGTGGCATTTAGCATATGCCACAAGCCATTAAACCACTATGTGTCTATAATGGAGGAGTTATAGTCTCCTGAGAGTTTACTTAACATGAAAGATACCCACAAACATTTTCTTTCCATCATTCCACACCTAATCATCATTATAGTTCAATCCAATAAGTTGATATCATTATAGGTAAGAATTGAAATATAGATATAAGGCTACATAATGCTTCATAAATTAGATCAAAAACTAAGCAATAATAAGACATCATAATGCTTTAATTAATCAAAATCATATGCCATGAATGAAGTCTCTCATAAAGTATTCACTTTAACATATAAGTGTTTAGGGGTGACTCTCAATCATCTTCTAATGCATGTCTCTTACCATAAGGTTACATCTTATCTACTTCTCCATTACTCCCATCTATGGCATATCTATGAATCAAAAAGGTCTTTATTCCTTTGGTTTTAATAGGGCCAAGGGGTAAAGTAGGCTAAGAAAGAAATGATAGGAATTCAAACATTCAATAATTAGTAGAGTAGAAACTATAAACATTACAATCATCATTGGAAAAATTTACTGAGAAACTACCCAACAACCATAATACTTAGGAAACACCACCAACTTTATTATCACAATTTCCATCATTCTTTCACCTTGGAATCTGAATTGAATGTGCTTAATTTTTCAAAAACAACATTTAGATGCCAATTTTTCTTATTCTTTTCTTTTTATCTTTACTTTTTCATTTTTTTAAAGATGGAAATTGTAAGATAATTTAATGCAAAATAATGCATGCAAAATCATGAACTTATCCTCCCCCACACTTAGAATCAACGTTGTCCTCAATGTTGGGTATGATAAAAAAATAATAATGCAAAGAGAGGAATCAGGAGTAATGGTAAAGAAACCCCCTGAAATAACCGATTACAGTCAAGAAACCAAATTTTGCACCCTGTATTCTTATCTCCCATTAAGCGATACATGAAAAAATTATGGGGATAGAACAAAATAACACTGGAGTTATCCTTACAAGTTACCAAAAAAAATAAAACATAGGGTGAGATTAAAAATAAAGTGTGAAGCTAAATGCATGAAAGTTAAAATGCAAATGCAGTCCTATGATCTTATGATACCATTATCCTGAAGGAGGTGGTTGTTGCTCCAAGAAAGCCCTCAACATATCTTAAATTCTGGTTGTGAAGGCGTGAGATTGCCCACTTCAGCTTGAACATCTCTAACTTCTGCCAGGACTTCTTACATTTAAACCAGAATCTGATTATCCCCTAAAACTGGATTAGCTGTAGATTGTTATGTAGCAAGTGCATTCAGATTGTCCCTCTCTTGATGTAGATTGACCCACCTGTTAGGAGCATCTTCTGTATAGTTAAATTCCCTCAATTTATCAGCATTGATGACATCCACATCATAGTATAGTCCACTTCTTCATTTCTCTTGAGTACCTTGAGACGCCTAAATAGCTGGCTCAATAACATTGGAAACACAAACCTCTTCGTCTCATCCTTATGATGTACCACTTGCCATATTGAAATCATTATCATCTGGACAATAGCAATGCTCTAAATTTGGTCATACAGGAAAAACATCTTGTCCAAAATGTACACGTCTTCATTATGGAGGTACCTAGAATCACTAGCCTTAGGCATTACATTATGCGCAAGCAAGAATGCCACCAATCTAGGTCTAATATGAAGGGAATTGCAATTCATAAAGGTGCGCTAGTTTGTAGCTCGCCTAGCGCTCTAATCCCAAGACAAGACATAGCTTCAGATTTATCCCATTGACTATCAATTGTACATCTTGAATGTTTATCAAAGGATGGAATATTGCCTCCTGCTGGCAGCTCTAACTGTTCATTAATCAGATTTTTCAGTTATGATGACTGCTTTCCTATTAACTCGAAAAGTGAGCACCAATAGTTGTTTATCGGCTTCTATGCTAAGGTTGACATGAAATTGTTTCACTACAACTGGGTAGTATGCATCCTTAAGGTTTAATGGTTTGCCCTAATGAAATTTGTCCAAGTTTTCCCTGACACTGTACGCTTCATCAATACCCTCTTCAATTGAAACTTTGATCACAAATTTATTGTTCTTTTACTTATTGAACGAAGCTGCACATTGCTCATTGATGAATATAGTTTGATCAAAAGGAAGTTCCTCTCCTTCTACGACCAAATTTTTACCTCTAATCGCTTGAGAAGATTGAGCAGTACTCCTCCTTGCCATTTGCTTAAATCGTGACATTGAATGATAGCCACACAACCAATTATAATCTTAACAAAATAAAGCTCACTCATAATAAGCAATCGGTAATTCTCAACATATGCTCAATCTCACAAACAGAAAACCAAAACAATTTCAATCCCAACCACAAACCAGCACTCTCAGTTTCAACCACATTCTATCAATTCAACTTCAACCAACCATCTTAACACATCCACAAACTAGCAATCTAACAAGCCCAATGTCAATAAAAATCTAAATATCAACATAAAATCTCAATCAACCACTATTATACTGGTTTCAAGCATCAACCTAATAAACTCACAATGTGACAAGAATCTAGAGCAAAATCGTCATCTTACATGAATCACAATATTGGAGTTCCACATTATGCATAAATACATCATGAGTTGCTTTGAAAATTGCCAAATCCCTCTATTTTTTAATTTAAACAATTTCATTCATGAGTTTACCCATAGTTGTGAAAGAACACTTACCCATGCCAAATTGATGTGGAGATTGCGTATATTCAGCCCGAAACCTCAAAAGGACCCCCAAAATCAATGAATTTTAAGTGTGGTGGCATTATCTTGGTATAAGAGAGCAACCAAGGAATGAATTAAGAGACTAGGGTTTAGGTGGGTTGGAATGTTATGGGGTGGTGCTTACGAAAAGAAAAGAAGAAGAAAAGAAGAGAAAAAAATGGAGAAATCTAGGCTAGAAGATGATGGGCGTGAAAGATGGAAGAAGAAAATGAAGGTGAGAAGGTGGGGGAAGCTGGGGGAAGGTGAAAAGAGTGTAGGGAAAATTGAGAAAATGGTATTTTAAATTTGAGTGCAGGCAATGTTCGTTAAGTGGACATAATGTCTGCTAAATGGACCTTCTCGATTATCCTTAGTTGTGATGAGTCTGTGAGTCTGTTAAGAAGATATAATATCCACTAAATGGACCTTCTCGGGTGTTTTGTGCTTTGTCAAGGCTGTGAGTCCTTTGAGTGGACTTCATGTCTGCTAAATAGACATTTTATGTGAATCTAAGGTTGTCTCACTTAGTTCACTCCTCTTTTTCCCCTTCTAACTACTTAATGATACCATAGGACTATATGCATGATGTATGAATGAAAATAGTGAAATGATTAAATAAAAGAAAGAGACATTGCTACTTACCTCCCCTACATTTATTATGGGTCTTACCTTTAGGATCGATAAGTCGTGATCACACTATTCCCCATGCCAATAGGAGGTGTCATTGAGATGTCTTATAAACACTAACCTTATGCAACACACAGTAAACTAGAATAAAAAGATACAAAAAAATGAAATTAACAAAATAACATAAAGAGTTAGAAATGTTGGGTTGCCTCCCAACAAGCAATAAATTTAATGTCCTTAGCCGGACTAGGCCACCATGATGTTAATTTTGGAATGTGATGGCGGAAATATATCCAACCATCTCTCCCTCAAAATAATACTTGAGTCATTGCCCATTGACCATAAAGGGCTTTTCTTCATCCCTTCCAATCTCCATAGCTCTATGTGGGTATACTTCGGTCATGACGAAAGCACCAGACCATCTTGACTGCAATTTCCCTAGAAACAATTTTAACAAGAGTTAAATAGTAAAACTTTTTTACCAAGTTTACATTCTCACCAAAGGATTTGCTTATTATGGAAAGCCTCGATTCTCCCCTTGTATATTTGAACATTCTCAAAAGCATCTAGGTGAAATTCATCTAGTTCATTCAACTCTATCAGTCTCTTCTATCCAACTTCTTTGAGATCATAGTTCAACTTCCTGATTGCCCATAACACCAAGTGCTCAATTTCAACTAGAAGATGGCAAGATTTTCCAAAAAATAACCTATATGGGGACATGCCCAAGGGAGTCTTTAAAGTAAATCACTTGTTAATATAGAAATCACGTATAATATGTAAAATACACAGGAAGGGGGGTTGAATTGTGTAAAATCTTCAAAGATATTAATCTTTAGAGCTTTCTTGAATTTCTTTACAAATTCAATTGATCACAAAAACAAATCACTAAAGTCGATGAGTAATGCAATCACAAAAATTATTATCTACTCTTCTAACAATAAGAAAATTAAAAGATAAGGGTTAAAGAATAGACGTTGCAATTTTATACTGGTTCACCCTTAACCTTGGGCTACGTCCAATGCTTACAGTTTGTCTAAGATTTCACTATACTTTTTAACTTTATAAGTATTCTTTCTACACTTGCAGAGCCTCTTCAGGTCTCTCTCAAAAAGTATTCTTTATCTGCTTTCTTAACCTCTCCAGGCTCTAGCCTTTCTTTCTCTTGGAAAGATATTGTTTGAGCTTCACATTATAGATGTATTCACTCTCTTTCTTTAGCACTTAAATACAGAGTTTCTCTAAGTATTGTAAAATCAAATTTTCTCTCTTGTAAAAACGTTATTTTTTTTGTTTATGACTATACCTAATATTTATAACCTAAATCTTCAACTGTCTTCTTAAAGAAATACTTTTTGAATCTTTTAGAAACCGTTATTAGTTGAGTCCTATAACTAACCCCAACTAACTAAGTGACTGATGTTCTAGAATAGTTGCCATTTCCATCGTCTGGTATTATGCTTCTTCTGGTGTTGCGCTTCTTTTGGTGTCACGATTCTTCTGGAGTTGCGCTTTTTCTGGTGTCACGCTTCTTATGGTGTCGCATTTATGCTAGTGTCACGCTTCTTTTGGTGTCACACTTCTTCTGGTGTTGACCGTGTATTTTCTTATGTTGAATTTTTGTAGTTTGACCCTTTTAAGTCGTCTGTCTTGAGTTTTAAATATCTTCTAGGTTTGACCATGTATCTTCTGGGTTTGACTTTGTGTCACTTACATTTTTCTGCACACTTAACAAACTTATCAAAACAGTTCACACATTTCTAAGATTATTATTACTTGATTGTCATCAAAATGAATAAAAGCGAAGTCTTATTGACTTAACAATCTCCCCCTTTTTGATGATAACAAATAATCATAATATTAAAATATAAAATAATATTCAGACGAATAAAAAAATAATGTTCAGACGAATAATAATCAAAGGAAAAACACAAGAAATGCATAAGATATACAATGCTTTCTAATATTTTCACTTTTCTCTTTTCTCCTCTTCTCCCCTTTCTGTTATTAATAAAAAAGATAGCTCATCTTAGATGCTTCAGAATTTTAGAATACATATGTTGAATATTAGTGCGGATCGTCTTGAGGTCTTGTTTAATATAAACACGTAGAAGTGTTATTTCCTTATGAAGATCACACATTGAATCACCAATTCATCAACCTTAGTATGAATTTCCTCACTATTTTTCACTAAGGCTTCCTGAACTTCCTTCTATTTATGACTAGCTTCAATCCAATTGATGAAATTCTTCAAGAACTCCGAATTAGCAATAGGTTCTTGCTGTATTTCACTAAGTGGATGAAGGTTTTCAACAACAGATGGTTCTCTAAGTAAAATGTCTAACTCTATGATTTTAATTGAGGGTAGTTTGAAATTTTGTTTTCCTTCTAGGAGATCAAGATCATCAGGTCTGGGTAGTTTGAAAACTAGTTGCCCAAGAAGGTGTAATCTGAAATGCATGATTGAATGCATAAAGGTCTCTAATTTGAAATTGATACCTTCAACCGTGACACTTTTGTACCTTCCTTCTGTCATAGTGCCAACTACCTTGAAAATTTCATCTTTGGTAGAAACTCCAAATTGACTCTTTGATGCCCTTAATATGTGATGTGATATATAGACACCTACAGGGTGAGCTGCATTACATGCATCGTCTATGTTCTTCACAACCACTTGAATCTGTTCTTCTGTAAAATCATCTCCATACCCTTCAAGAAACATCTTCGTCTTCCTTTTTCTTTGTTTATTATAGGGGTTGAACATCTTGATTGTACATATAGAACAATCTTTATTGTTGCTGTAACACCCCACTCCCGTAAGACCCGAACCCGATATCGTTGGTGATATCCGAGTCCGTGCCCCGCGAGAGTGGCG